>CM046424.1:60708042-61187490 GCA_025506505.1 Flaveria sonorensis
CGAATCGTGAAGTGATAATATCATTCGATTTTTAAATCCAGTGGGGTTAAACCTTTACATATGAGATGTTGGTTTGATACCCACTACAACATTGGTTATTAAAAATATAGTAATAGTACAGGAGCATATGATTATTTGTAATTAGCATATATAACACATGTCCATAATATTTATTATTATTAAAATAAAGATTAGATTTCATAATCTGTTACTATATCATTTAATCGGGAAACCATGAGTGCAATTTTTGAAAGTGATTGCTGTGACTTATGATTCTGATTTGACTTGGACTTATGATTCTGATTTGACTTTTAAAAAGAAAAACGGTAGGTCAACCTTCTACTCAATCATCTGTAGCTAATTTGCACTTTCACACTTGACACAAGTGCATATGATCATGGCACATTTGAATCACTTTTTCAAGCGGTTCCGTCCAATGTAGTGATAAGTCATTTCGGGTAAGATGACAGAGATTGTTTTCGGTAATGGTTCGGGTCAAATAACAGGTCCAAATGGTCACATATAAGAGTCCTGTGAAATTAAGAACAAAACAAAGGGATCGAGAAGGAGTCTGGTCGTCAATAGTTTGAAGTGTACTTTTAATGCATAATAGTATAAAATATTTTTTTTTTGGGAAAGTATAAGATTACTAAGATAAAGTAATTTTGGTAGTCTTGTTTGACGGTCATTGAGTATAAGTTTTTCATTTTTAGGACGTGTAGTGTTTGAGATCAACCCATCTCGCTTTGACCCTTTGATTGACATGCACACTTTTTTGCAACTTGATATTTTGAATAAACATAACTCTGAAATAACAAAAACAACATACATGATAGAAGTAACAAAATGAGTTGATTTAGGTTAGACCCAATGACAATGATGGATTGTGTGTCGTATACTTATATTTTGGATTCCCTACGCGTTCCTTATAAATTACACATTTAGTCCCAATTGCTTGATACGTTTTTGTCCTTTAGCATAAAGATTGGAAATGAGTGTTAAAAATATGGTGAAATAACTATTTTACCTTTTTTATTAAAAAAAAAACTAATTAAGCTAGTAACATGTTTGGTCAACCTAATAAAAATAAACGGGACAACCCGCTAACTTGTATGGTCAACCTAAACACCTGTTTCGCTAGACGTATTCGCCGGTCAACAAGAAATTGACTAAACCTGCTCAGGCAAAACCCAATTTGTGAATTTCATGTTAAGCTAGTAACATGTTTTCGTGTTGTGTCATACGTTCACACACCTAGTACATGTAAAGCAATTTTCAGCAGAAAAACAACGACAAAAGAGAGAAGATTAGGGCATCATAGCCTCATAGGTGTTAAGATGGCAAAATATCAGAAGCAATGAAGAAAACAAAAACTAAAAGAGGATAAATGGAAGACAGAATGCAGATGCTGTAGAAAAAAAGGATCACAAGTGATCTTTCGTTATAAACAGTAAAACCGACTCATAAAATGACAAGAAAAGGAGCCAGAACGACAACTTCCCCATCCGTAAATGTATATATGGTATACTTCCTGGTTTAAACAATCTCATGGGTCAAAAAATTTTCATTCAAGCTGCTTGCTCATACATTAAGCACCATGAAATAGGTCCTCATCAAATTCAATTGGTTCAAACCTCAAGATCTAGTGTGCCGGCGTTAGTCCCAGATTTATTTGTTAGAAATCGATGATAAGTGATAACGAACACTCTACAGAATTATAGTTAATGTAAATAATACTCCTGCACTAATGCTAGCTTATCAGTGTAGTAGATACCATGTTTTGTTACACTAACATATTACAGGGTAAGTGGAATTCGGAAATTAACTTGCTCGAGCGAGTGTTCACACTAATCCCTTGAGGTCAGTGGTAGGTTATCTGCTTAAGGAAAATGATGTGTTCAAATACTTTTAAACACATACCACTAGAGGACGGTGTATAAGAGGACATGATGAGTTATCAACACGCAACCACATATTAGTTAGGTGCATGAAGACTTAAGTTGTGCAAGCAAATCATTACCTATGTGTTAGTCAATTAGCTAATTCTAAGGAGGCTTGTAAAAGACTGAGTTGTTCTTGTGTAGGTAGTCAAAGGCGTAAAGTGACTCAATGCGCTACGAGTTCACATGCCACCTAGCCAAGTATAATAAGAAAAAAATTAATAGAATCAGCAATTAAAGGCATCCTATCACTATTAATATTATTTCAAAAGTAATAACAATTAATACAAGTCAAAATTAGAAAAAAATAAAATAATAACTCATGTAAGAATATTTAATCTGAACAAGTTAACTTTCTAAATTTATACGGGAGAAATTTCATAAGGATTAGACTGTAAAAGAACCGAGCTGAGTCATTTATCTTAACGAGCTAAAATGTAGAGCTTGAGCTCAGCTCGTGTAAAACTAAGCCAAGCCAGCTTGTTTATTTTTTAATTTTAACTCGTTAAACTAATAAATACTATAATAACAATTATAAGTTTTTGTTAACAGTAAGCAACATACTACAATCATTTTTTGCATATGCTCAAGTCACATATAGGTGACTTAAAGTGGTTGCTTTGTCATCTTCAAACGCAAGATTGATGAGCTTTTTACATATCCAATATTATTAACTTCACACAAACATACAATATTTATTTCACTGGGTACAAGCTTTAAAGAGTATTTGTGATTTTAAATTGAAAAAGAAAGATATGTCATTAATGTTTATTTATATTTATTAGTTTATTCTATTCATTTAATTTTTTAAATTATACTATGGGTTTTCTCCTGAGTTGTGACAAATAAACTTCAAATGTATCGTTGTACCGTATTTTTTTTTATCTATGCTTAAGTACGAATTTGTATCGTTGTACCGTATTTATTTTTATCTATGCTTAAGTATGAATTTGTTTAACCTGAACCATTTCAAGTATAATAGTTGATATTTAAATTTAACTACCTAAAGTTTTGGTGTTACTTAACACTCATTTTTACAACTAAGTAAAGTTTTCTTAAAATTCAAATGTCTTTGCGTAGTGTTTATTTTGGTCTATGTACTGAAATAATTTTTTTAAAACAAGTTCGCGCAACTCACGACATAACCTAGTAACCTACTAGTATTCTACAAATGAGAAAAGTGCGCGAACTCACGACATAACCTAGTAACCTACTAGTATTTTACAAATGAGAAAAGTAGTTAATAGGCTATGATCATCTTCTATGTATTTAAATTTGTTTTTCATTAACAAGTGTCAAAATAGTCATGCCTGATGTGTATTTAAATATTGAGATGATAATGAAATTTAAGCTTAAATAATATGTTATAATTTTGGGTTATAACTTATGTAAATTGTAATTTAGGATTTAATTTAAACGAGTAAGCTAACGAGCAAACAACGAGCCGAGCTTACTTTGGTACAGGCTTGGCTTGTTTAAAAACCGAGCCGCGTCATTGTAAACGAGCCAATTTCAAGCAAACTTCGAGTGTGCTACAAGCTTTTTAAACAGCCCTACTAAGGAAAGGGTTTAAATCTAAGAAAAAGTTAAGGAAGCCTAACAAAAACCACCAAAAAAAAGGTAATAGAACACTTTACAAGGCATGAGCCTTTTTCATCACCTAAAACATTCATAATCTCTTCAGATTTTTGGCTTATTTTTTACAAGTCAGCCTTCCAAAGGTCACTACTTTTCTAAACTTCAAGAGCAAATGTCCTAATTTTGCCCTAAATGTGCTTAAGCGTCGCCTCCATCACTCAGGCAGGTAAACCTGAACCGACCAGGTTTAACTCCGGTAAAACATGAACCAGGTCAAACCATAATCGGGTCACAATCATACACGCTCTTAGGAAACTGTTTTTTGACCTTCCAGAACTCTAGCAGTTATAGCTGATAAGAATATTTTGAATAAAGAAAGAAACCTTCTTCACAAGCATACACATCGTTACACGTTCAGCAATATATTTTCAGAGAATTTCGTTTATTAGCAAATTCATTGTATAAAAACACCACTCGACATGTCTCCAGGATGTTGTAGATTAGAATTTGGTTTGTCCACAAGGCGTTCTAGATTAGATTTATTGGTTTGTTCTTGAGAAATGGAATAGTTTGTTGTTCCTCTTTGCATTCTGTGTAACTGGATCAATTTGTTTTATCAGATTCATATATTATTGTCACATACTATGAAGGAGTTCATGCCTAACAAGATTTGTAAATTGTCACCAATTATTGTTTTATATGCCTTTTTTAAAGCAAGCCTATGCTTTTCATTCTAGAAGCTAGAGAAAGCTTATGGGTATGTTGTCAAAGGTGCACCAAAAAAAAAAAAAAAGACTCAGGTGAGGTGAGCCGCAAACATACCACTTTGCGTCCATCAAGGCGCTCAGGTTATATTGTGCGTCTTGTTTAAAACTGGTCTAAACCTAAAAAATAGCCTAAACATCTCTAAACATGTCTAAAACCTCTAAGAATGCTTGCTTATAGTCTTATATTGTGCGTCTTGTTTAAAAATGCCTTGCTTTTTAAGCACCCTTTGGTCCTTAATTGTGCCTCGCACGTTTGACCACCTAGGCTTATGCTTAATGAGTTAATGAGGTAGGACAATCTGCATTTTATGCTTATAAACCTTAAAGATTCTCTCTTTCACCTATATGATGTTGCACTAGATCTGTCTCATCTTCTATATTCACTCAAATATATACTTTTCAATGCACCATGAACATGCTAACAAAATCTTTCATCTATGTGCGAATCTTCTATAACTATCACAAACATGTAGGCAATGAATCAATGATAAACCATTCAAACTCATGAATAAACTCACATATATAACAAACGCTTCATCATTCATATACATATGTACTGTTAACATAAACATAACAAGAACAAAATCTAGATTACCTTACCACAATTGACATTCTTTCATTTCCTCTCCGATCGTCTTCTAATCTTCCCTATCTCATTCTCCTTCTTCGAAATCCCATAGCTCCCATCATCCTGCAAGTTCATCTCAAACACTTTCGTATTCGAACCCGAACCCGATCGTTCCTTCCTACCATTTCCCCTCTTACCCCCCTTCTTCAAATCACCCCCGATTTCCCTCTGCTTCAATCCATCAGAACCACAATCCGAATCCAATTTCACAAATCTCCCATTAGCATTTCTTGAATTCTTCACATACCCATTACCCCAATTCAAACCCAAAACCCCAAAATCACCACCCTCATCATCATCATCATCAAAATCAGACTCTTGATTTGAACTCCCATCGGTGATTCTTCCATAGGGTTTAATGCTATGAACAACACCCTTAGGGAAAAACCTCGCTGAAGGCACACCATCAACAGTTTCAAACAATTGGGGCCCATCTTTCTCCGACCACAAATCGAACCCACCGGGCTTCTGAAACCGATCGGCTAACACCTTCAGCTGCTCATCGGCGGTGACGGAGAACAGCTTCGGCGCTTTCTCGACGGCTTCCCACGGCCGCTCGAGCTCCGACACGGCGGCGCTGAGCTCCGCCCGCTTACGCATCTCGTAGATCTGGCGTTCGCGCGCGAGCCGAGCTTTGAGGAGCTGTTTGGCTTTCTTGGCTTGCATACGCTTCCACTGCCACTTGGATACGCCGCCGGGGTACGTTCGTGGGCCGCCGCCCATGCGGATGGTGGTTGATGGCGGTGGTTTGGCGATTGAGAGGTGGGTGAATCTTGATGTAAGGAAGGTGTGGGTCGGGTCGGAGAGGATGTGGGTCGAGAAGGAGAGGGGGGATGGGGTGTGGGGTTGAAGAGTCGCCGGCGACATGGTGGTGGTGGGTGGCTCAGTGGCTGAGGGGATGACGATGACCGTGGCGGTGGGATCTCCGGTGAAGAGCTAAAGCCAATGGTGGTGTTCAAGTTTTGCATAAAATGGTCCTTATACTATTGACCGGTTGATATTAAGCGGAGAATATCCGAGGCAACTGAACGGAAAATCGAAAACAGATAAAAAGTGATGGTTTGGTTTGAAGATTTTTCAAGAAGCGATGGTTTGGTTTTGGTTGAATCAAAAACTAGAAATACTGAGCCGAACCATATTACGACCAAACTGAATCACATCCGTGACCAAACCAACCCAAAACCAAAAAAACAAATCGAAACAAACCAAAGAGTTTATATTATGATATTATGTTAGTAATGTATTAGTTACGCCCCCATTTGATGAAAGATAAACACTTTGGTCGCATACGTTGAATATAAAATAAATTATTTTATATTAGTTCGAATGTACTTTTTTTTGGCAAGCCTCGGTTAATTTTCATTTGAAGCGACTTACACGATTAATAAGAATATATATTGTTTTTAATATTAACAAAATATTGGTTTTAAAACCGAAATTGAAATCAATGTAAAAACTGAAATAAACCGAAAACGAACAGTTTTAAAAACCCAAAAAGTAACGAACTAAAGTTATTGTAAACTAAATCAAACTATATACACCGTAGGGGTTAAACTTATAGTTGACTTATCTTAAAGCTTGTTAAAATATCAATCTAAGTCTAGCAGCATGATTATTTGTTTATTTAGACTTGATTTTTCATACAATTGTATTCATGATGATAACGGTGAAGATAATTTGTAAAAGTGAAAATTAAGTAAAAGTTAAGTATACTACTAACTTCTTTTAACAAAAAAAATAAAGTTAAAATTATTATCAGTAAATCAAAACAACCGATAGATAATAGATAATAAAAAATATATAGCTACGTTAGAAACTAATATCCATTAAACCAACGAGCCCGAAAGGCCGAAACACAATTACTTTGTTGGGCCACCAAACTATTTACGCATGGGCCACACGGCGACCCGATCCAAACAAAACCCCATCATAGACTAGTATTAATTATTAAACACCGACTCATCAATAGTCGAGACGTTTGTAGTAGCTTTTCCGACAAGAAATTCACATCTCCGGCGATCCGCGAGTCATTTCTCCCTAAACCAAAATCTATCATCATCTTTCTTAAAGTAAATTCCCGTTGAAACCTAACATTCTGTTCTTAACAGTGAAAGAAACACCAAACAATGGCGACTGAACAATCAGTGTTAGCGGTGATAAGGGCCTCAAGACCTAATTTTAGAAACTCGGCTGATAGAATCGCGTTTGCCGTACACTCGATCTTCCTATCTGCAGGCTTTAATCTCAACGCCACCGGTGCTCCGGCCTTCACCGATGACGCCCTAACCGCTCCATTTTCCGGTACCTTTTGTGGAAATTACAGTGGTTTTTATGTCTTTTGGGGTTCGGATTTCTGTTTTCACTCTGAATCATGATCTCGCAAGCGTTTGATGTTTTCTTTGTATGGGTTTAGATGAAGCGGGTATCGAGGGGTGGAATGAAGTTGAGGATAATTATGGGTTTGTTTACTCTAGCCCTAAAGATGGTTCAAAGAAGGTGCTTGTGAAAGGTGTTGTGATGAACAACCAGTTGTTAGTTGATGCTTTGGCTTCTGGTTCTTCTGATCCTGTTCACGTTGAGATCAAGTAGTTATACACCCTGTTTGTGTTGTTGTGAATTCTGTTATTACTAGCTAGCATGTTATTCACATGATTGATGTTTTTCTGAGGAGTTCCTCACAGTTTATGGTAACTGGTGTCTATGTTATGCAGTATTGATGATTTTGCTGGAGAGAGTGATGGTACAACATATAGTTCACAGTTTAAAAACTTGGGTCAGCTTGTGGAGTTGATTGACAAAAACGTGTTAAACAAGTTGAATGGCTCTGCTACAGCAAGCACACCCAGTTCCACGAGGTAACTATTTGTTGCTCCTTGATTAATAATGCTGTTAGCTTTCATTAGCGTTTAACCTCCCGAGAGTATATTTTTCAATTGGGATGATAGTTTTCAAGTATATGATCTCTTGCCTTTTGTATTTACTACTTCGTTTTCACTTTCACAGGCGCTCAAATATATTCGCTTTTGTTTTGCTAACTCAGCATAGTTTGTCCTAAAACAGTTATAGATTGTGGTAGATTTGAGGAATGAACCTTTAACGTGTATACGAAGAAGTAGTGTAGACTTGAATGCATTATGGGAAGTATAAGTGAATCCTTGGATACGATTGAATCACGAAGGGGAAACATATATACATATAGACATATAGTTGTATGTAGGGTTTAGCCTTTGTTTGTAATCTCAGTTCAATAAATGTGTGGAACGTGGTCTACTTTATGTAATGTACCAGATTTACCCGTCTCATGTTGGTTGAGGGATACTAGATTGGGTACTTAAGCAAACTTAATGTTAGATATAACGATTTAGGCTTGAATTTATTTTGGCTTTCTTTTTTATTTAGTTTCCGGAATCCATATTTGTCTTGTTTTGTTTTCTAGTCTTGTCTCCATTATAAACGGGAAGTCTTTTGTGTACCATCTAAATTCTCTATAGCCTATACACCACTAACTCACACATGTACAACACCACTCAAGCATTAGGTAGTGATGAAGAAAAGGCAAGTATGTGTGATTATATTTATACATGTACAGTGACAACTGAAAGAAACATGAATATGAATTGGGCCCTTATTGTAACACTTCAAAAGCATTGCAACCACAAATGCTTTCTGTTGTTTTTAACCAATTTCAACTGGTTTTATGGTTTAGGTAACGCAAGAATTCACATGCTTGACCAAACTCTCTGAACTTCTCATTTGTCCTGTTACATTTTTAAAAAAGTATTGTAAATAGTCTTGTGAAAAGACTTCCCTAACATACGTAAATGTGCCCATCACATCCTTTCTATCCTCTCATATCTGTGCGTTTTCTATCAGCTTATATTCATCTTAAAACACTGTAGATTTGCAATTCATTCCTGACTTTAAGAGTTAAGACTTGACATTGATAATGCTGCACCAATTTAATTGTCTTCTCTGTGTTTGTAAAGATCTTTTTGTCTTGTAGTTCTGTACAAAAAGCAGAAGACACTGATAGGGATCAGCCCAGTGTTGGACCATTCGATTACCATCCTTCAGGGTATCTTTCGTTGTAAACCAACACGGCATATTGACATTATAGTTTTATATATCGGCTTTACTAACTAGGAAACTAAAATGCAGGGTAGTTATGCCTCCGGTGTATCCTAGCATAGGTGGGGGTGATCTCTATCCTCAGCCCCCTGCAGGAATGTACCCTACAAGGTTCATTCATCTTAATCTTTTATCACATTTTTCAAATCTCTTGTTTCTTTTCATCTGCTATACAACTTTACCTCTCGTTATTTTCTAATACTGCTTCAACTTAATATACAGGGGTGGTTTTGGTGATGGTGGAATGCTTGTTGGTATATAATCCTATCTGTTTACATCATAATCTTACATGGTGTTTTAAGATTTATCATTGTTACAATGTTCATGCAGGACCAAATGATCCCAGGTTTTTTGGTGGTGGTGGTGTAGGAAGAATGGGTTTTCCAGGAGGACAGCCGTGAGTGTTTTTCTGTAACAACCTTTGTTGTATTATTTATGGAATGCCCTGAAGAAATGGCAATATGTTATATGAATCTCTAACGGGTCAAACGGCTGGAGTAAAATATTTTTCGAAAAAGAAAACAGGTCAAAAGTGAGCCAAAGTGTATTGTTAATGCAATGCATACAAGGTTACAATTCATAAATCTCTCTATTCAATCTAAATAGCATATTCTTTGTAATCATCTTGAACAAGCATACAGATCTTTTATAAATAAACTAGAGAAGTTTTTGGTCAACCTAACCGGGTTGTTTGATCCCTTTGACAACACTACTACTGTTGGATTTTGACTTGTGAATACAAATGAAACAGGGGTGTTCCACCAGGTGCTCGGTTTGATCCTTTTGGTCCACCAGATGTCCCTGGATTCGAGCCTAATCGGTTTACTAGGTAACATAACAACTCTAGATCTGTGATTAAAACTAAAAAAAATAGTACAGATTACAGAATAATCTCAATTAGAGTCGTTTACAGAAACCCACGCAGGCCACCTGGCGGAACGCATCCTGATCTTGAGCACTTCAACAATGGTTCAGATTTCATATAAAGTGCGAGCATCTGTTGTCTTTTATGGCTTTCTAAGCTGTGTGCGTCATTGGGCTTTATGATAATCGAAGCTGTTTGTAAGTTTGAAGATTTTGCTTCCCTGCAATGATCTTTGTTCAGATGTTTGTCAATCTGGTATATGTTTATAATGACTTAGATGTGGCCATATTGTAAGAATACTATTGAGTTTTTGTTTTTTTTTTGGTTTTCTAGTATTTAAATAAAGTGAAATCACCAAATTATCAGATTTTCATTCGGTTTTTGTTATGGTTTGGTTTTTCTGCTATGCTTGCAACATATATTAATATATGTGACATATATTTATAAAGTATTTTACGGTCTTTACAGATCCATGTTTCAAGAGGCATCTACTCAAAAAGTTTTTAAATGTGATAGATTAAAAGCTATAGCTGAAATTATAAACAAATTAAATTTTTTTATTTATAGGTAGATAATGTAAAATTTTATGTAAGTGTTAGTAAGTGTAAGGTTATTATGTAACTAATTGTAATGGGTAATCTGTAAATAATATTATAAATAATATTTTACCCTCAAAAGTGATTGTATCTAATGCATTAAATAAAATAACTGTTTTTAATTTTATGATATTTTAAAATATTCCTCTCATATGTTTCATACATAGTATAGATTAATTTATAACATCACATTTTCATTTTTACGACATAATTTTTTTCTAAAGTCTTACCCAAAAGTAAGCGTTAATTTGGGATACAAGAAAAATAATAAGAGAAATGTTTAAATAGAAAGTATTTTAAAACTAAAAAGTATAAAAAGTTATCTCAATCATTCACATTTTTAATCAATGGTTGAGATTAAATTGTAGGAAAAAGTTTGTTACATGAGTATTTTATGAATAGCTATTTTTGTTGACTCTTTTGCAAGTTCCCGCATTTTTTTAACGTTCATAACTTTTATATATGACATTATTTTTTATAAAAATTACACTATAAAAACGAGCGTTTTTTTATCTTTAAAATGAGTATAATATTGTTATATAAAAAGATAAAAAAATGATGTTTTAAGCTCATATCTCGTCATTGTGTTTTTAGTGCAGTTCATTGTGTATTTTTGTTGGTTATTATGTTAATTTTGAATACTATTGTGTTTTTTCTAAAATAATAAATTTAAAAAAATATAATGATGAAATAACATTGTTGTTTATCTCTAATATGTAAAATACAATAGTAAATTAACAACTAATTAATCTAATACATTAAAAACAATAACAAAATAACATAATGTCTCATTGTGTCTTTTGATCGTCATTGTGTTATCTTGAATAATTTGAGTTTTGAAAAATATATTGTTGAAATAACATTATTGTTTATTTCTAAAGGTAAAACACAATGAATAATAACAAATTTATATAATCTATTAAAAAACAATAACAAAAATAACACATTGTGTTATCTTTAACATTATGAGTTTTAAAAACTAGATTGGTGAAAGTATATCATTGAGTCTTCTAATTGTAAAACACAATGATAGATAACAAGTTTATAATCTATAAAAACAATGACAAAAATAACACAAAATGATCTAAAACGTAAAACATAATGATTAATACACATAACAAATGATGTAAAATATATGACATAATAAACTGATATTTGACACAATGAACGTATAAGACATAATGAGCTGACATATTGGACACAATAACCAAAATGTCCTTCTTTTTAAAATAATAGAAGGACACGTGTCAAACCCACAATTATTTTTAGGCTTTTTAGATTAAACATACTTTTTAGTATAACCCTACCCAAATAATAATATCATAAGGAAAATGTTAATGTTATAACGACTGATATTAGATAAAGTGGTCATAATTAAATTTTATACAAAAACTAATTTATGTTTATAAAGTAAAAACACATTAAAGAGAAACTAAATTAAGGAATATAATTTATTATAAAAAAAATTCACCTATTTATTTTATCTTATAGTTTACTGTAAAATTTAAACCACTAATGTTTAAAAAATAATACATAATTTAACCCATAAAGATACATTAGATTAAATTTCTTCTGGTAAAAACACTAAATAAAATTATAAGATAACACTAGTGTGTGAACCCGCGTTTTGCCGTGGGTTGTTAAATTTATATCACTTGATTTAGATTACTTGTACATTAGTATTCAATTCGTATATATGGATAAAAATTATATTGACAACTTTGTTTTGAAAAAAAAAAATCATCTCAAAACATTGATATAATTTAGCACATCATAACTACAAATTTAGATTTTATAAACATCATATTTTTATAACTGTAAAAGAAAAATGATGTAAGATTCAGAAACTTGAAATAGTTTTGAGAGTTATATATTTTTAGTTTGATTATTTGTATATTATTACACATCATTACTTATTACTAAAATTGTTTTTATTTTATAAATAACTATTATAATTACATTAAATACTATTACTATTATTATTGTTATTATTATTATCGTTATTATTATTAAATTCAATGAATTCATATGTATTAAAAAATTAAATTAAAACCCACCATAATATTACCACACTAACCGTATATGTGTCTTAGGGTCAAAAAAAAATTATTATTTTGACATCTTAAAATGCTTTATAAATAATATAGATAATATAGATATTCATTATTACTTTCTATATGTTATGTATAATGAATTGGCTCGCGTGATGCGCAGTTGCTACTGAGTCTCTTTTCTGACTAGACTTAAATATTGATTATATTATTATTATTATTATTATTATTATTATTATTATTATTATTATTATTATTATTATTATTATTATTATTATTATTATCATTATTATTATCTTCATTATTATCATTATTATTATTAGTATTATTATTATTATTACTATTATTATTATTATTATTATTATTATTATGTAAATATTTGGTAAATGGTATTTAGTTAACAATATGATTTTTAATTTAAATAGTAAAAACATAAATGAAAAATATAAATATAATGTTAATTTAAATTATTATAAATAAAGTATTACTTAGGAGTTTTTTTCCAAAATAGTGTAGTTGGAAATTTTTTTACTAAAATGGGTGATTTGAAAATTATTTACCAAAATGGGTGTTTTTTTTTAAACTTACTTTTTCTCACTCATATTCTTATTGGACAAAAAATACCTATTTAAAATAGTGTTATCTAATAAAATAAAAGAAATTTTTTTCTAAAATATAAAAAAATAGTTCAGATTGTCATATTTTATAAAATGCTCTTTTTATGTATTTTTAGTTTGTTTATTAACGTTCACTTTAACTTCTTTATAAAATATTTTTTTATTTGGAAATGCTCTTTTATTAATATTTTTTTGTTTCTTTAAAAGATTTATCGACGTTTATGTGTTAATTTTTTTAATAGATATAAACTTTTATAACTGTTTTGAAACAACTTAAAAAAGTTTATAAGAAAAAGCATTTTATCATAAAATAGGGGTAATCATCAATTCTATTTTCGGGTTATTAGGTTTATTAGGTTTATTTGTTTTGATATTTTATTCGGTCGTAACCAAAAATCGAACCGAACCGAACATCATTTACTAATGCCCTAACCTAGCTGAACCGAATAACAAAATAAAAAGTTCGTTTGGTTTTCACTTTTAAAGAAATAGACGAGTGGTTTTATATAAAGATAAGTTAATTTAGTATAATTTTTTTTAATTAACAAGTTTGATTAATCTGAAGCATTTCTATTTAAAAATATTTATATTAAGACTAAAAGCATTTCTAGAAAAAATTTAGAAGTAGTTTAAGAATGGGACGAAAAACATTTAAAAACACTTTTTACAAATTAACAGTTTTACAAATATATATTAAAAAGATTTAACACATAAACATCAAATCTTTTAAAGAAACTAGACATGTTAATGAGAGATTAAAAGTATTTCTATTTAAAAAATATTTTATAAAGATGTTAAAGTGAATGTTAATAAACAAACTAAAAAAATATTAAAAGACCATTTTATAAAATATGACAATTTGAACAATTTTTTTTTTGTATTTTAGAAAGTTTTTTCTTTAATTTCATTAGATAACACTATTTCAAATAGATATTTTGTTTTCCAATAAGAATATGAGTGAGAAAAAGTAAGTTTTAAAAAAAAATATCCATTTTGGTAAATAATTTTCAAATCATTCATTTTGGTAACTAAAATTTTCAACTACACTCTTATGGAAAAAAACTCTCTAAGATAGTGAATTTAATCATATGCATTAACTCATGTATTAATTAGAATAAGTTTATTAAATAAGAATATTTGCATAAAACATTTATATCATATGCTAAAATAGTTGTTTTATATGTCTTACAAAAATAAAAAATTACCAATATAATTATAAATTTTGTATTATATAATAGTAGAGATATGTATCTAAATTGCTAACATTAATAATCCTATGATGGTTGTTGAGAAGCAACTATCCCTAGATTTGCGTTGGTTATAACTACCGGCACTACTAGGTTGTGAATATGTAAAGACCAACCAAGGAAAGCCAAAATAAAATCATCATGACTTGTGTTATAATATTATTTTTACAACCAACAAAATTATTCCTTATTCACATATAATAAAACTAATAATTTCAGTTTTCATGAGAATATAATAATATATGCATTTGAGATAGATTGGGGTAATAATACTCATTACCATGGGAGTGACCACTCACATATTTGGTACTTCCTTGCCTACCACTCAAGATAGATCATGATTAATGGTATTTTTTATTAATAAATTTGGAAATATTAAAAATGTATGTTAACACAATTCTAAGTAGTTTAAAATCACTTGCAAACAATTGAATTTAACGTAATTTTAAGACAATTATTTAAAGATAAATAGCGACAGTTCATTTAACGTGTTAAATGAGTAAAATATTATTATTTCAGTTAAAATAATACTAAATTGATTTAAAAAATGTTAAATGAGCCCAAGTCCTCAAGTCCTTTAAATAAAATATAATTGCATGAAACCTTTTACACTGATGTACTAAGGATACACCATTATGTATTTAACTATATATATTTAATTAAACTAAATAGAATGAAGCATGTTTATGATCAACCAAACATACATGAGTATATGAACCAATCAGTTCGGTCTATTATCTTAAAAGAAAAGTATAGTTAATTTCATAAATAGCATGAATTAATATATTATGTTAATGTTATTATTATTTGTTATTATACAAGTCAATTAGTAAAGTTCAAGAATTTGTTGAATTGATCCTAATTCTTGTGATTACATGGCATGAGGAGACAAATATTCTTGGCATCATCATGTTGTACCCATTGGCATGCATAGAAATAGTATACCCATCTTTGTTTGAAACTGCAATTACCAAAATACCCTCGTTAAGTAACCTCCGACTCTTAATTACTATATCAATATTATTTAATGCTAAAGCTAATTAAAACAATATATGTAACTGAAAACGTAAAATTTATGGCAGGGATTCAAGAATAATTGTTGTATTTATTTAAAATTAAATTCATATAATTTAATATAATTCACATAATATCATTTCTAATTAATAAAAACTCCTTATATCAATTTTTTTTTTAATTTATGATACTTCTACTCTTTCATCTTTGTTATTGAAAAGTCGTTCTTAGCTTTATATATTCATATTCTGATGGGTTACAAGTTTAATGTTTTTATATTATGAAAGAGTAAAAGCTTGAAAATTTATTTAAAATGTAAAAAAGACGACCAAAGCTAAGAGGAATAGACTCCTCTCAATTCATCTTTGATGTTTTACTTCAACAACATATCAGTCTTCATCCCATTATGTGAAGTGCATTTCAGTAGTAAAGGGGGCAGCGTGATGTTCATCGCTAACACTAGATCACAAGGTTTGCGGAGGAGCAGTGTCTACACCGAATAGTCTAAATGAATAAGAATATTGTATCGGTTAATACATTTACAAACAAATTTTTTTAAAATTTTAAATCACTACATTTAATATTGTAACATTTAATTAAGTATAATGTCAACTAAGTTGTGAGCATGTACGCTAGACTACTAGATCACTAGGTTTGTGGTGAAGCAACGTCTACATCACATATGCTAAAAAAAGAAGAATTTTGTATCAATTGATACTTTATAATTAGATTACTATAAAACTTTAAATAACTACATTTAACACTTAACATGATATCAAGTAAGTCATGATATTGAGGTTGGGTTTAATTGCAAAACTATCTGAATTTTGTAAACGAATCAAACGAACACAAATAGAATCTTGTTCATGTTCGTTCATTAATTAAATTAACTTGTTTATGAACTGTTCACAAACGTTTACCGAACGTGATTTTTTGTTCGTGTTCGTTCATTAAGAAAATAAATTTGTTCATGAACTGTTCACAAACGTAAACTAAACAAAAGAAAACAAGCGAAGACACTCAAATATTCGTGAACACTAATGAACAAAAATAAAATTTCCTAAAACAAACAAATACAAACCATCATATATTGATTTGATAATTAAAATCACAAACATTATGTAATATCCACAAAATATGTATAAGTACTTAATATCATTATCATAAACATAGCTTTTAAATGAAAAAACACAAACGAACGTTAATGAACACATTATCAAATGTTTACGAACATAAATGAACGAACACAACATCTGTTCATGTTTGTTCATTTAACAAAACGAACGAAATTTTCTTTTTCATGTTCGTTCATTTATTAAACGAACGAACATAAACGAACTTACTGTCAAACAGTTTACGAACTGTTCGTTAAACGTTTGGTTCGTTTACAGTCCAATTACCTGTTAATGTAAAAGAGAAAATCAAATACATAATAAAAAGATAGTTTGGTGTGTAAATATAATGAACAATAAAGAACCATAATCATGTGAGTATATTGAACCCCTAACACGCTCCTTTGAGGATTACTTTAAGAACACAATTTCAAATTATCACACATAATTATGCACCCACAGGCACCTTCTTCAAGCAACCAAAACCCTCTTTGATTATATAACAACAATGGATCAATCTCCAACACCCAACAACAATCCAACAACATCAAACAAACCCTTATGTCCCGTACTTCTTTTTCCTCAATTTGTTAAAAATCAATGGATCTTGCATTGCAGGGGTTTGGTATGGTAGTGAACAATTCTGCTTATGATGATGACGATGATGATGATGATTCACCTTGTGCTGTTGTTGATTTTGGGAAGAAAGAAGTAAGAGATCGTTTGAATACGTGTGAAGAAGAAGAAGAAGAATTTGGGGGAAATAGTAGCTCAAGCTCTGATTTTATGGCGTCTTTTGAGAGTAATTTGAATGAAGAACATATTACTAGCTTTGATGATTCATCTTCTCCGTCTTCCAGTGGTGTAATTAGAGAGAAGAAGGAGGGTGAAACCCCACATTGTGATGACTCTGAAGATTTGGAGAAAACCCTTTTGGATGGAGAGAAATTGGGGAAACAAGGGTCAGCGTCTCTCTCAGGTACTGTTTTTATCAATTTGTTTGTTATGATTTCTGATGCAGAATCAAGGAATGTGAAATGTTGTGTTGATTTGCTTGATTGGTATTTGTTGATGTTTTTGTTTGATGTGATGATTTCTATGTGTTTGATGAAATGCTAGATGTGTTACAAGTGAAGAATTTGTTAGACTTCTCTTTGATTGATGATTGTTATGTTTACCTTTGATTTGGGGCTTTTTGTATGTGTTTGCCAAATGTGATGCAGGGTGTTTGGATGTGTGTTTTGCAATTGAACATCTGAAATCGCGTGATCAGATAATCACTCTCGAGACCCACATCCAAACGCCACTTAACAAGCTTAAAAATCGTTAATATCACCCTGCTTGATGTTTTCTATGTTCATGTTTGATCAGAGATTGAGATGATGAAAGAAAGATTCTCAAAATTGTTGCTTGGAGAAGATATGTCTGGTTGTGGGAATGGTGTTTGTACAGCTTTGGCTATCTCGAATGCAATTACAAATCTCTGTGGTAAGCCAAAATATGAACAATTTGCACAAAAATGATAGCAAATTTCAGTAACATATTACAACTTCTTTAATATTGTTTGGTTTTTATGTTTCTTGAAATTTCAGCCACAGTTTTTGGACAAATATGGAGGCTAGAACCTCTATGCCCTGAAAAGAAAGCGATGTGGCGAAGAGAGATTGAATGGCTTCTATGTGTGAGTGATTACATTGTGGAGTTGATACCTTCTTGGCAGACCTATCCAGATGGGAGTAAGCTTGAGGTAAAAATTATTGTTTTTATATATTTTAGTGTTTTATTTTTTTATTTTTTGCATTTTGTATTTAAGAAGTGCTAGACTCACGTAATTGTGTTTTTGGTTTTTTTGTGATATGATTTTATAGGTCATGACTAGTAGACCCCGGTCCGATCTTTATGTTAATCTCCCGGCTCTTCGTAAGTTGGACAACATGCTTCTTGTGAGACTCTCAACTCTTTTTCTTGCCAAGTTATATGTGGGTTTGAGATTTGAGAACAATACTGACATCTTTAGAAAGATAAAGATAAAAATGTTTCTGTCTGACCTTTTTGAGGTCAAATCAATTGCTTTGGCTTCTAGTATCTCATTCTTGTTGTACATATTCATGGTTGTAATTCTTGGTCATGAGCTTAAACTCTATCATGATGGAGGATATCTCAGTCATTTGACCCACTGAAAAGAACATGTCAGAGACACATTTTTTAAACATTATGGCAATTACTTACTAAAAACATATGTAGAATTCTTGAGGACCATGAAAGTTTAAATGAATCGGATTTGTGTGTTACAGGAAATATTAGACAGTTTTCAAAAAATGGAGTTCTGGTATGTTGATCAAGGGATTCAAGCTCTGGAAACAGACGGTTCATCGTCTTTCGGTAAAGTGGTCCCACGACAAAAGGAAAAATGGTGGCTTCCTGTTCCTCGTGTCCCTGCTGGTGGCCTGAGCGAAAATGCAAGAAAACAATTACAAAATAAACGTGATTCCACAAATCAAATTTTAAAAGCTGCAATGGCTATTAACAGCATTACTTTGGCTGATATTGATGTTCCTGAATCATATTTGGAAGCACTTCCAAAGGTATCATTTACTAAACGATTGATTTTTAGCATTTTTTAAACTTTGTGAAAGAAAATATTTCCATATTTGACCTATTCCCATTGTATTGATTTGAGTTTGTAAGATCCCGTATCTTGTTTTTCTTAAAGGTTATTTTAAATATTTCCCTTGATAAACAGTCAATCATTTTCATTAAACTAATAGTCAAGGCAAACAGTACAGTATTCTTGGTATGTGAGAATTCTTTGGCTATTTTCGAATTCTAAGGTACTGTCATCAAGGACAATCAAGAATCTTGTAAATTAAAATCAATACTTCTAAGCTATTTGAAATCGTTAGAGGACAGAGGAAGTAACATATATTCCTTCTATCCGGTGAAAATTTTGACTTCTTAGTTCAGGGAAATTGTTTGACTATTTGACGGATATATAAAGTACACCTTTTGACATGTAAGCTTTTGAAAGAGATAACACATTGTAATTTCATGTGCATTTCAAAATGAAAGTGTGGTACATAATTTAAGAAAAATGTTTTCGCTATTAGTCATATTCCTCAATAAAACAGAAGGGTTATTAATATTTCTTTCATTGGTTTGCAATTTAATGGAATCCATTTGTCCTGAATCAATACCATCAATTTATTCTGTGATGATGATGATAATGGGGATGGTGATGATGAAGGTCACATAAGTAACTTTGAAATGATAACTTTGCTAAAGAGGAAATAAGTAGAAAGTACTATAAAAAAATCCATATCAAATTTGGATTCTGGAAATGGTCATGTTTGACCTGCTGAAAGTCTAAGCTCATAATGTCTTGGAACGAACATCGCATAATTTCAAATCCAAAGATGCCCTTTCTGAAAAGCAGTTGAACTTGGCGTAATTATTAATTCTTTCATTGGTTTGCAGAATGCGAAAAATAGCTTGGGTGATTTTATCCATCGATATATTTCATCAGATCAGTTTTCACCTGAGTGTCTGTTGGACTGCCTTGATCTATCCTCTGAGCATCAAGCTCTTGAGATTGCAAACCGTGTGGAGGCCTCAATCTACATATGGAGACGAAAAAACGCCACAAAGCAGCCACCTATGAATATGGTCAGCAGGTCGTTTTCCAGGTCATCATGGGACAGAGTTAAGGATATGGTTGCTGATGTGGACAAAAGAGAAACGCTAGCAGATAGAGCAGAAACCCTCTTGTTGTGCCTGAAACAGAGGTTTCCGGCCCTTCCTCAGACCACCTTAGACATGAGTAAAATCCAATATAACAAGGTATAATTCTAATTTCTCTCCGGTTCCATACTATTATTCATTATTCAAATAATAATATATTTCACACGTATCAGGATGTTGGGAAATCGATCTTGGAGAGCTACTCGAGAGTATTGGAAAGCCTAGCATTCAATATCACAGCACGAATTGATGATTTACTCTACGTTGATGACCTGGCACGACACTCTGACAAATTTTCATCAATGTCAAACCGTGAAGTCGTTTCCAAAGCCATTGTAGGGAAACCATACACAGTTACCACACCTTATAAAACAGCTTTCACGACGCCAAGCCTCTCATCTTCACACTTTGACAACAGTCCAAAGAAAATTCTAACCGATTATTTGACCATTGACCCAAAAGGCAAGCACTGTGCAGGTCAAGTAGTAAGGTCAAACTCCTTTTCGGGTAGGACACGAGAGGCATTGCAAAAGATGGGGCTTGGGGGCTCTTAACAACTCGTTTGGGGTCTTGACTCGGTTGAGTTGACTCTATCTGGATGCATGTGTAAATGGATCTGTGGAGATGTTTAAAGAGTTGGGTCAGATTATGGCATTTGTGCATCCTGTTTTGTCATACTGAGTTCTGAGTCTTGGTTGAGTTGACTCGGATCCTGGGAAGGACAATTTAGTGAAGTTTGTGTAAATAAATG
The DNA here is from genome assembly GCA_025506505.1 of Flaveria sonorensis. Taxonomy (NCBI): domain Eukaryota; kingdom Viridiplantae; phylum Streptophyta; class Magnoliopsida; order Asterales; family Asteraceae; genus Flaveria; species Flaveria sonorensis. The sequence goes on from CM046424.1 coordinate 60,729,075, forward strand.
CCCGTTTTTGTTTTCCACAAGTACGTTTGAAAATAGATGAAAATATTATTGTAACTTTATACTGCTGCTGATTACATACTTAAATGAGAAGTTTTAAAAATCATAATCTTGTACTAATGGTCATATGAATTATACATTTTATTGAAGTTTGAATAAAAAACCAATGTTTTCACAACTCAAAGGTTCACCGTTCGGATTGGATTTAGGAAATGTCAAATTTTTCAATAAATACATTCAAACATAAACTAAGTTTTAATAAAATAACTCAAGTTTTATTATCCCTATTTTATTAAAAGCTGGAAAAAGAGATTTTATCATTATTTTTTTACGTGAAAATAAGTAATTAAAAAAAAAACAAAAGGATTTTGTTTTCTCTTGAACCGTGGCTTGAACCGGATGAAAAAACCGCCTAACCGTAGGGACTTGCAGGATTAACTGGACGTCGGTTCTTCACCCCTAAACAGACCAGAGAGATGGGTGGTTGGCATGCAAACCGGGCTGACCGATCAGTCAGGTACATTCTTAATAACATTAGCTTCAAGTATTTAGGGATGAGTGTATAGCGGTCTGGACCGGCCGAAGCAGTTCCAAGATGATGTTGAACCCTAGATTTAATTATTATTATCTGTAAAAGTATACACATTAATACTTTAAATTTTAGTTATTACATGATATAAGCCGTAGTTAGTAAGAAATGAATAGTAGATAATAAAAGTCTTTTATTTTGATTATATTTAGTCTCCCTATCTCTAAATGACTTTTCCTATATCTCTCTTTTTTAAACATAACATTTTGACGATTTCTAGTAATAACTTTTGATAAAAAATTTAGTGAGAAAACAGGGCTTATTCACCTTACCCATTGAGTGCACTTATCTTATACATATCATGTTCTAAGTAAATTGCATGTTGATATTAGTAATTATTGTTCTAATTCTATTGTATTTAGTTATTTATTGTGTTTTATTTTAAACATATTGACTAACCTATGGTTATTATATATATAAGAGTTAAATTCGATTTTACTTCATGATGTTTAACGAAAATAATCATTTTCCTCCAAAAGGTTAAACACATCAATTTATCTTCAAAGGTTTCATAAGTTGTTTTAATTCAGTTTAAAAGTTTCATAACTTGTTTCAACTTAAATTCAAAAAATACAACTTTTGTACTAAAATTGAAACAAATGGTAAAACTTTTGAATTAAAATTGATGTTTTAAACTTTTGGAGCAAAATGATTACTTTTATCAAACCTTAGTGAGTAAATTTGAAATTAACTCTAAATATAATAATTGATTTCATGAAAAACTTGGAGAAGTTAACAGCTTAGAATTATGTACAACTTCAATACTGTTAAGTTGCTCAAATTAATTGTCATAAAACCTAAAGGATAAATATACTTTTTTCATATTTACAAGTGCCTACAAATATTTTAAATGTGTCAAACGTAATGAAATAAATAAAAATAAATTAATATATAAGTTATGAAATAGGTAGAAAAAATATCGTAGTTATATAGCATGTAAATAATAATATGAAGATTGATATCTGCTTTTAGTGTTCACAATGATGAAAATAATAATAATATTAATAAATCATACTAAACTTTGGCTGTCTCTTTATGAGTATAAACACACATATGTGTCCGCAATAACATTCAACTAGTTTTATACCCGCATGTTGATCGGGTATTTAATGTAATAAAGTCAAACCACTGTTCTTTCAAATTTGACTTTCAATCTCAAGATGCATAGAATCAAGCATTCAAATACACTGAAAACACTTGGGCTACAAACATTCTGTAGCAAAGCAATCCTCTAATACGTAGCTATATCTTGAACAGGAAAAAGATTCAATAGAATTCTACAAAGAATTCTTCCACATCTAAAGCTATGTAAACCGAAATCACAAACATAAGTTCAATGAAAGAATCTAACCAGAATGCACATGTGTTCTTGAGTTAATATCAGAATCCCTAACACAAAGAGGGGTGTTCAGAAAACCAAACTGTGTCTAAAGGTCCTAATCAAAAACCTAAACAATCATGATTCACATAATTCTTATCTATCACCAAGTAAAACAACATGAAGTTCAATCATACAATAAGAAATATACCTTTCTGATGAATGTAGCTTGCTTCGGATTGTAGACAAACACGATGATCAGGTTGCGACTTTGTGCTATATATTTAGCATGAGGTGATTTCCCCGAAGCTAAACCCCAAATGATAACTGAAACACAATCTAATAATAAACAACATAAAATACATAACTGTATTATATAATTTGGCCCAACTCTAATTGGCTAAATTAGATTTTAGCAATTTGTTACATAAATCTCAGAATCATTCACCTTTTATCTGCAGCCATTACATTTCCATATGCTAAAGTATGTTTGAGTCAACTTGACTGAACCCAAATTCATATTTAAAGACACAAATTACTTTTCTTTTGTATAGAAACCTACATTGTGAAGATTGTAGGATCATCGATTATGGAGAACTGGATTGCCATGATTGACTTTCAATCTTCAAGACTCTTCTTCATTTCCTCTTAATCGTCCTCCTAAATCTGCTCTTCATTTCATCTATTACATGCTGTTCTCTCACTTTCTTCGAAACCAAACCCACTCAAATAAGGAGGGGGTGTGCAGTTACTTGGAACTAAGGACGCTGGAGTGGGGCGACGTGGGAGAAAATGAACCCAAGGTGGGAACTGTCTTTAATTAAGTCTTTTACCATCTTACATGGTATCAGAGCCTTAGCGTTCTGGTTATCTTCTTCTCCGCTGCACCACCATAAAAATACAAACCCTAACCGTCACTACCATGTTCAAACCCTAGACAGGGCGGCGTGCCGCCGCCGCCGCCCTGTCCATTCTCTTTGCTTTTAGTTCTTTTATCTTTTCCGTTCTAAATAAAGACCCGTCTCGGTTTTAAATTCAAGCCACTTGTCTTAAATCTTTCTTCTTCACAAAACCCATATGCTCATATCACCAAATCCTAATAATAATATAGTCTAATGGTCTAAAATTACGTGATTACTTGAGATTGACTCGTTACATTATAAACCTATTCAAATTTAAGTGAGCTCGAGTCTTAACATTATACACCGAGCTTGATTACGTTTGCATGATGCCGAGGTTACATGCACTTATTATCTATATAAATATTTTATAATATAATATGTAACTGCATAACAATATTTTATATATAATTATTAAAAAAACTTATTAATAATATATTATGTTATATATAATTAAATATATGATGATAAGTAAATTATATAAGAGATATGCATTTAATTAAAAAATTAATCGATAATACAAGTCATCCTTAAGCTTGTAGAATTTTTCGCCTTCCGAACTTGAGTTATAGACTTTGAGCTTGAAACACTAAGAAGTTGAGCGTAGTCAAGATTATCTCTGTCTCTGCTTATTTACACCTCTACCTATGTAGGTTTAATACTTTAATACTTTGGATTTCCTTGATATGACTTGTAAACTGCGTACGAAATCACTATCATGTTAAAATAGCTTTAGTGGTACTCCAAAATTTTTGATAAGACAAAAGCAGATAGTAACGAGTTTGAAATTCTCTCATGAAAACTACAATCGAATTAATATATGAATTCTGTATTTAAATAAAGCTTTATAGTTGTTGAACAATCACAATGTTTTTAATTGGTGGTTCGGGGTTGTAATTGTTGACAATTACGTCAGTAAACCTTTTAGTATTAACTTACTTATTAGTAACGATCAAGATACCACTACTTGCAAGTTAATGTTAACCTCAATTACCACTCATTTGACGTTGATGGATCAACTTACAGTTAGCCTCAGTCACCACTTATTTACGGTTAACACACCAAGTTACCATCGATAATCAATAGCAACTTATTGTCAGCCGTTGCCCTTTCGACCCATCATGAGTGCCACCCCTTGAAACTTGTCATGAGGTTCCTAAATTCGAATTTGTTTTTTCTATTTATTAACCTTATAAGATATCTATATATAAGGTTAATAAATAACTCAAACTTTTATAAACTAAATTTATTAATAAATTATATGCTTTTAATTTTTGTAGTTATTTTTTTATGTAATCTTCTTATTGTTTGAATTTAAACATTTTGAATCTTCCTCTTATTTTAAATAATTTTTATGTTTAATCAAAGTATATATATCTCATTTAAAAGTGTCGGTGGGGTTACGGTTATCCATTTATTGGTCAACGGATTCTTTTTCTTTTCTTTTCTTATTTTTTCTTTTTACGGGTTTAGTGTTTAAGTACATTTCTTTTAGTTACAAACACTAAACATGAGGCAGATCAGTTGGTTTAGGGCCTTTTCTTTTGACTTTACACACTACTTGATCAGTTGATCGCATGTTTGAAACTTGGGCTCAACAAATTTTTTTTTGATATTTTTTATTAATTTTATTATATACTTTTTTCGTTTAAATTACTTTATTTGATTAAGTAAAAGATATTGGATTTGTTTTGCGTAATAGTCTTTTTTTCAACTACAAAACTTTTGTCTTACTTTTGATAATTCTGCGTTTAGTTTCCTTACATAATACTATTTTCTATATGTTTCTATCCTCAAACCGATCCGCAATAACTTTATACTTTTCTTTTATGTATTTACACGTATATGTCACCATCACAATACACGTAACGAAGTTTGAAAACGTGCCCTTTACCCGCAAGTAACATCATACGACCCCGCCGCAACGCTCGAGTTAAAAAGCTCGTTATATTGAAACGTAAATTGCTAAACAAAATAATAATATAATAGAAAATAAATAGCACGTCTACCAAATAAATAAGAAAATGATTCTGCTACGTGTCATAATTCTATAAGCATTAGAAAATTTTTCATGCTTCCCTCACATCATCAAAGAATATGCATAATTTAAATTGCAGTTATTTTTATTTACTTAAATTTACATTCAAATTTAATGTCTTACTAATTTATTTTAACTTTTAGTAATCTTTTTTATTATTTGTATTATGGTTTATTTCTATATATATGTTTTTAAAAATTACTTTTTAAATTTACATGTTTTTTACTTATTGAGGATTAAATTAAGAACTTTATTTTGTTTAAAAATTAATTTTTTTAAAAATATAATACACTGGTTTCTAGTCTCGTATCATAAGAGACAAAATTATTATGAAAAATAAACATAAATTAGCATTCTTTTGTTTATCTAATGGAATTTATTAAATCCAAATAAGTTAACAAATATGGATAGTATGTATATCTTTATAAAACAACTTCTAATTTATTCTTATTAATCTAACTACACTTGTACATTTTAGTATTTAATTCCTCGACCTTTTGGATATGAAGAATACAAATTACCACTTGGATGTCTATTTTTAGGCACATGTATTGTATGTATAATTTATATATTATATTTTTAGTCCTTTAAAGTTGACCGTCTAAAAAATCAAAATAAAGTGAAAGTATCTACTACAAAGTCGTTAAAATTTGATTAGGATGAAAGTATCTACTTAAGAATGGAGTAGTAGAATACCCATGGTCCATTCGAGGAATCACACATATTTCCCGTAAACATTATTTTCAATTAGTGATCGATGTTATAATTATTCTTCATTGATAAAAGAGTTTGAAAAGAGAATACTCATGGATGGTGATTGAGGGTGTGTAATTTATGAGGTTTACTATACGTGTTGTTTAAGTTTTTTTTAGAAACATCAAATCAATGGTGTCTTATTAGTTTTTAATTGTGAAAAGGATGTATGTGATATTACCAATATTCCAAGTTTCATGTGGTATATATAACAAGTAAAATGAAGAAAACGTTTAGCACAACCTATAATTTATATATACTTGTCCACTTGTCCCCACGTCAGCATGTCAAACATAAAACAAATATGTTAGATAAAATTTATAGCAAGCCGGATAATATGATGATATTTAAAATCTTTATACACGTGTCTCATTTTATACATGATATTTCATATCCTACATGATTAATATTTTGGGTGAGGTTATTTTAAAAAGTGTATTTTTGTTACAAAGTGTGTGAAGTCACAATGAGACTAAAAAAGTCACAAAAAGATTATATCTCACAATCTAAATCGAATTTCAAAAAAGTACTTCGGAGTCTCCGTTCCTCTCGTCGTCCTCTTTCAAATAAAAAATAAAAAACATAAAAAAAATTCATTGTGTCTTTTATGACACAATGACGTCATTGTGTCTTTCATAATGACACAATGACGTCATTGTGTCTTACAATGACGTCATTGTGTCTTTCATAAATGACACAATAAAAAAACGTTAATTTGTTATATTTTTTTATTTTTCGTTTATTTTTTTTTCTAGTGAGGATGGCTAGGGGAACAAAAGCTCGGAATCACTTTTTTGAAATTCGATTTAGATCGTAAGATATAACTTTTTTCTGACTCATTGTGTCTTCTCACACTTTGTAGCAAAAAACACTTTGTATTTAAACCTCTTTCTAATATTTTTATGTAATTTTAACTATTACCAATTTGAGAATATGGACACCCAAATCTTACTCGATTTTAATACAAAACACGCAAGTTCTTATATATAATCAACGTCGAGTGAACACCTAGAACTCAGTTTTGAGAAAACACTCAAAGTCTACTAGAAAACAAAACATAACGCACAGTTTGTAGAAAAGAAATTGAACTATATTTGATCCCATTGAACATGTTTTGATTTTCTACTGATGCTACCACCCATTGGATAACAAAACTTACCTACTAACTTCAATTTCCTTCCCCAAATAGCTGCTTTGTGGTGTCTTAATAATATAATGAACCTAAAATCATGAAAACAATAAAGTTAGTTATCTTCAATTTTTCCATGATGATTTGCAGCATGTCTTACCCTGCCACCAGTTTCCTCTCGAAGCAAATCCGTCTTCTTCTCCATCTTTATCGTAGTATTGCTGCAATCACGAAACAGTTCGAGTTAAAGTTACATGTTTGTCCCTATTTCCATCACTAAAACACTTAATTTGTTTTCTTAGTTCACTTGATACATTCTAGCTATTTTGTTGCAATTGAAGGGTGTTTTAGACTTTGTATAAGAATTCATTTTCAATGGATTGTACTGTAAACATATTTATAAGTGTATTATCTTACTTTTGAGCGTCCAGGGGTGTTCTTGGTTATGCGAGGATTAATGTAGATGTCTTGACCACCGTAGTATATCGATGAGCTAAGATGACACGGCTGTGATGCTTCCTGCTGATAAAACAGACTCGTATCAGTCTTCGGGTTCTGGCTTTTAGCTTCATTATCCAAAGAATCTAAATAGAATAAATTCAGTTAGTTAGCTCAAAACTTGTAGCAGATATGATATATGTTTCACTCCATGATTTAACCTTTGGGTAAAAACACGAGGTCTTTGGTCCAGTGGTATCAACAACAATATGTAATAAATGATCTTTATAAGTCAGTTTGGAATATTGCTATTTCGGCTAACATTCACTACTAAACGGATGAATATCACCGATGGTGGTTTCCGTCACAAATCTTACAGCGAAAGTGGTTGGTGATTTAGTGGATTTCGTATCGATAATTAGCAATAAAATTGACCTAAGAAAAAAATTCCGTGTGTGATACTCATTTTCTTTGAAGTGATTTAGCATTCAAGAAAAATGAAAAAAGATAATTTTCTAAGCCATGCGGCTCAATTCATCAACAATATATTCATATCATTTTCTATTTATATGTTTGGAGATCCCAGTAGACACCTTTTAGTTTTACATATATAAAAACCAACATACCTATTTTAATAAATGAACGATTTAAAAACAATTGTTAATAAATTGTGAAAAAAAGATCTTGAAAACTAAATTTTATACTTAATTTAATCATTCGAAGCTTCGAATTCATAAGCAAATGCGTCATTTATTAAGACCACAATAGCTAGCTAGGGTTGTTTCTTTCATCTAGTAAAGTAGTCGGATGTACTGTTGTACCCAAGTTTTTCATTTTCCATATGCACCGGGTACTCTTAGATTTTCTAAGACCATAATACTCTATACAATCTATATAAATCAAATTTGATTTAATTATTCCGTTAAGTAAATCTAAGAGTACCGAGTGCGTATCCATCTAATCAACGGACCTTTTGTTTATTATTTTGTCTTTAGGAGAAAAAGTCCCTTTTAAACGTAAAACCTCAAACACATACATAAGAAGTAGGTTTCACCCACTTTAACGTTAGAGCTAAAAACTTCATAAAAGAAGTCTTAAAGTAGTATTAAATATGGCTCGAACCTCCTTTGGTAGTAGAATCATAGATCTTCTTGGATTCTTGAGGGTTAATATAGTCCCTTCTGTGAGCCTGAAGAAAATTAACATATACGGTACGAAAATAACATATCGTATCCATCAATACCCCGTTAACCAACGGAACAAAATATATCACACCTTGCTTGAATTGGAAAGATGACTTACTGGTCAAGACACGAAACCAGTAAAAACAAAAATCTGAGACGAATAATAATAATATTCACATTAAGCTATATATACACTGATTTCAGATACTTCACCATGATCATCGACTTTTGGTGCAATTAACCGACATACAAAGGAACAAACTCCCAAACAATAACTTGATATTACTAAAACTTCAAACACAATTGAAACATACCTTTGAAGGAGTGGGAAAGATAGAATCAAAAACATTAGAGGAATCCTTTGATCCGAAGAGTTGAGTAGCTAATGAAGAAGATGAAGTTGCTTCTTTATTGGCTTCCATTGATTTCGATGATAAACTGAAACAGAAAAAGGAGGGAGAACACGAGAAAGGAGGAAGGGGAGCTTCAACCGTTTGCCTCTGTTGGTGATTTATAGGCCTCCTCATGTACAATTGATAATGCCGTGCGTACAACTCGATGTTTGAATTTTGAATCACTCTTTTCTTATATGTATTTATATGCCTTTTTTATTTTTAATTTAATAATAACTCATATCTACAAAATTCTACTCTTTTAAATCTATACAATTTTGTGTATTAGGAGACTTGAACCGTCAAGGCTCAACCTCCTGGGAAAGAACACATTTTTCATATGCTCGCGTATCGTTAGACCGGATGTCTTTTAATTTTCAGCAATTGATCTAAGAGCATCTCCAATAGTGAATAATATATATAATATTATTTAAATTTGTAGAAAAATGTTTGAAGAAGGATATAATGTTGGAGGAAAACGAGTGTTTTTAAAGGATAAGTGCAAATATGACGTGATAAAGTATTTGAGAGAGGATGGAAGGGAGGTGAGGCAGGGAGGCGGCAAGGTGAGGTGGCAATGAGTTGGAAAGGCGGTACGGCATGGAAACACTGCCACACCTCTGCGGTCAAGATACTAGAAAGGACGAGACTTATACTGCTGCCGAAAGCCAAAGACAAAGAAGGAGACGAAGACGACAGTGCCATGAAACATTAGGGTGTTGCGGTACCTATCGGCACACCACCCCAACCATACATCACGATAGCAAGACGATGAGGTGGCGACGATAACTCTTCCTCTTCGACATGACTCCCTCCTCTCAAATGGTATAGCATTGTGGACGTTCTAAGTATTGTTATGTGATTTTCTATATTTTTATGAATTAGTTTTGAACAAAAATATATAAATTGTATAAGTAAAAGAATATTATGGACTTGTAAGATAAATGTTTGAAGAAATTACAAAATATCACGGAATAATATATATTGTTTCTCCACTATGTTAGGAGAATTATAGTATTTCAATGAGAATATCAGTTCGACACAAAATTACATAACAAAATGTGGTTATAGTAAATTACATTATTAGCCATTATTATTAGAATGAATAAAATACTCATTTCTTTAACAGAATCATTTAACAATGCTAATGAGTTGCAGTTAAATGAGACGGGTTGCAAATCAAAAGGATTAAAATCATGATTTTAAAACTTTTAAGAATAAACTGTTATTTGAACCAAACCATGAAGAATAAAAATGAAATTTACACTTTAATTTAAAAAAGACCAAGAAGGATTTGAGTTTGACATATATTATTCTATTGTTTGTTTTTAGCGAGGAGACATTTTCAATTTTTCATAATTATATCAAATACATCAGGTCATTATATCAAATATATCACATTATTGTGTCAAATATTTTTTATCATTTATTATATGATGGTTTATGTTTTAGATCATTTTGTGTTATTTTTATCATTGTTTTTATATATTATGTACATTAGTTATTATTATAATATTATGTTTTACATTAAAAGTATAAGATGATGTTATTTTACTAATGTGTTTTTTAAAACTTATACTATTCAGAAAAACACAATGACGAACATAAAAAACACAATATCGAACAAAAAAAAACACAACGAGACATATATCACTGTGTTTTATGTTTTACAGCTTTTTGTCGTTATTTTTAATGTATTACATTAATCAGTTGTTGTTTTATTATTAAATTTTATATACTAGAAGTACTTAACAATATTATTTGACCATTATATTTATAAAAAAAACATAATAGTGTTCAGAAAAACACAATAACAAACATAAAGACATAATGAACTGCACTAAATACCAATAATGTGCATAAATCGTATGAGCTGAAAGAAGTAATTTCTTTATATATTTTTATTTGACGATATTGTATTCGTTTAAAAGTTAAAAGCCACTCGGTTTATAGTGTAATTTTATAAAAAGAAATAATATCGTTTATAAAAGTTATAAACATTTTAAAAAAAGTGGAGGAACTTTAAAAAATCAACAAAAATGGTTATGTTTAAATACTGATACGAGTGTGTTGGAATGGTATTTCAAGTGTTTAAATGTTAAATGTTAAGTATGATTACTCGTATGTATGCATTTGATTATGTTGAATAGGTTAACTAGGAGTTGAAAGTGATTTTATAGGTAAAATAATCAAGTTGGAAGTTTACATGGTGACACAAGGCATTGGAGGGGTCAAGAAACAAAGATTCAAAGTGCAGCAGAAAGGCTTTCACCGTAGCCTACTGTAGCCATCATAGGCTATGTCAGCTCAAGAAAAAAATCAACAGAATACACCCTAGCGTAGGCTACGCTGACTGGCGTAGCCTATGCTAGGGCCTCCGTGGAACACCTATAAAACCGCGTTTTTGTTATGTTTCACCCACCACTTGCCCCCCATTCGACCTAGAACGTTTGGAGATGAATTTTGGGAGTTCTTAGGCCATTAGTTCACCATTCCAACTCTCAAAAACAATGTACAATCATCCGGAATGCAGATCAACAACGGTTTTGAAGATCATTCGAGAATGATGAGCGGCTAATCTTCTCGTGATCTACTTCGGGTATTAGGTTTTGTGTGATTAAGTTTTTATTTACATTTAACTTTGTTGGGATTAAACTTTAAAACCTGTTAAGTTCTTTCATAAGTTTAACTTGTGTTGGTTATTTAAACAACGATTTTGATAAACTTTTATTTGAATATCATTTAATCTTTCAGAAATTATATGATTGTAAGTTTTGGTTTCTAATTGAATCAGCATCGTGTATTAAGACCTATGCACGTATAGAATCCCTATTGAGGATTTTCCACGAAGTTGAATTAAACAATTATTGAAAACCAAACCTAGATCCGAAGTGGATTACTCTTTCTTATAATCGTTTTCTTAACCAAGTTTAATTATTTCCAATTTGTTTTCTTAGTTAATTTGTTAATTATCCCAAAAATTCAATTTTCATAGCCAAGAGATAATAGTTTAATTAATTTAATAATTTGGTTATTTGTTTTCATATAAATCAAAGTACAACACACCGACCACTAATTCCACGAGGATCGACAACCCTACTTACTCTAACTAGTCTAAAATGAATAGGAACACATAATTTAACATCTTATTTGATTGATACTTCAACATCGATCAAATCCCACTCTAAAACTTCTTCTCTACATTTTGATCAAACAATTGATTAAGAAAATTTATGCTTGAGATTACTTCTTATTGTTTTTAGATTCAAATCTCCCTTTTATTTAAACCCTTACCAAAATATTCATATTGAATAAAATAAGAACTAGGAGCAGTTTATTTGGTGTCAATATATCCATGCGCTTCAGAAATGAAACGGATGACATATTAAAAAGAAGATGAAAGAAACAACTTTTTATTCAGTTGTAAATTATGCATAATTTTGGTTTGTTACCATGAATCGCAATGGATTGGCTAAAAAATCTGGTCTTGAACTTGTAATTTCTGCTTAGTTACTTGTTAGTTTTTTCTACAAAATCCCGTGGTTGAAAAAAAGTTTATATATCCATCCAAAGATAAGTTTTTGAGATTGTCCTTGCAGAATTAGCATCTAGACTTCTTTTTTTCATTTCCTTTTGTATTTAGTGTACATCCATAACATAAGTAAATCAATTTTGTTTTGTCTAGTCTGTTTAAGTACATGTTTGACTTGAGGTTGTAATTTTAGATTTTGTAAACTTGGACTCTGATAGTATGCTTGCAGTTTTCAGTTGGAATCTTAAAAGCCTTGGTGCTAGGTGTCAAGGATTAAACGACTTATCCATTGTTAGATGGAACCACAAGGAAAGTAACCAATCACAAAGTGCCAAAAATACAACATAATATCAAAACAAACTCTTGTTTCCTAACTCCTCACAAGACAACTCAAATTGGATATTTTTACTTTATATCATTGGCTTATCCATTTGCTCATAGGATAAGTTTTTAATAATTTAAAAAAGAAGCTATAATGACTTAAAGTCTTTCAAAGGAATTTAACCAATTTCTAATCGTATGTAGTTTAAAAACGAATATAAAAACATTCATAACGTGTTTTAAGTCTTGGTTTTAATAAATTTTAAATTTTATAATGGTTTGAAATGAATTACTTAGGAAAGACTATTTTAGAATAAAGTTTGTATGTATAAAAGTTGATATCTAAAAAGACTTGGAAAAAGAAAAGTTGACTACTGTATACAACCGGTTTTTACCCAACCCGGTTTACGAACCGGTCCAATAAAACCGGTTTGGAACCGGTTTTTACCATTAAAAAAAATCTTTTTCAATCGGTAATATATCCGTTTGAAGCATTTTTTGACCGCTTTTTTGATCATTTTGCCCTTATATGATAGTATAAATACGTAGTGGGTGTAATGGTTTAGTCACAACGCTCAAAAGCTTAAAAATGTAAAAACAAGGCTAACTCCAACAACGATAGAGATGTGTATTTGTTTAAAAGGCTAACTTAGATGCGGCCGAACGAAGACAAGATAAATCAAACTTGAAGAAGAAATATCAATTGAAGAATAAATACACGAACAAGAAGTACAAACCGGACGATCGTCACCGCTCTCCGACGAAGTACTCGCTTTGGTACACAATCGACGAAGACGATTAAATTCAAAAAACTTGTATTCTCAAGATGTATCTTTTGTTTTATTTAAAATCCATATAAGTTTATTTTAAGTTTATTTTTAATGTACTTTTTAAAGAAACGCCACTTAATAAAAATATATTTGTAGTTGTCTCATTTAATCTATTTTTAAATAAATTGTATACTTTAAATATTATTTATTTAAATAAAAAAATACCGGTTTTTTGGAACCGGTTTTTGAACCCAAACCGGTTTGGAACCGAGCCGGACCAGTTCCTACCGGGTTGGGTTTTATTGGCCCGAAACCGGTTTCGGAACCGACCCGGTTTTGTTCAAACCCGGTTCAAAAAACTGACCTAAACACGGTTCGGTTTGAACCCCGACCCGGTTCAGATAAAAAACCCGGTTTGGGCACCTCTAATGTATCATGCCCTTAACCGGCCAAGTTAGCATTAAAGTCGGCTAAGCATAAACAAAATTAGGGAATTAGCATCGTCTTGTTTTTATTCTTGTTCTTCGTAAGCATATGATGTGGCCTTTACGCAAGCATAAAAAAAGAAGCAATTAACAAATTGTATAAAATCAGACAACTGTATTTACTCGTACATCAATTAATCAAATGGTTAATGCTTCTTGAGAAATCAAAAACAAAACTTTATTGATTTATGCTTACTGACGTCTCATATGAAAATGAATGGTTGGTGATATATGAACTTTAAAAAATATTAATTATGATTTTCCGTCTCCTTGACGCTATGGTATAGGTATTGTATATGGTCTGAAACGTAACGCTTACCGATATAAATCAAATTGGCGAAATGCTATATTTGAAAAAAAAAGCCGCACATTTCTAGAACTCTAGACAAACAATTATTTTATTATTATTATTTATTTGAAATGTGAATTTTCTTTACTTTTTATAAAATTTGAAGCCAACGAACAATAAATACTTAGGTGTTGTTTATTTTTTCTGCAGCAAAACGTCTGTAGTTTGTGGACCACATCTGCAAACATCTGCAGGAGAATAGGTGTACCAAATGTCTGCACACTGCAAAAAGAAAACTGTTTGTTTTTTAACATAAACCACAAATCAAACAAAACCCTAAACCAAATCACAAACTATACTACATAAACCACAAATCAAACAAAAACTTAAACCAAATCACATTGCAACTTTACCTTACTCTCAAGATCTGGGATTTTGGAGGTTGTCGGCCGTGAAGGTGGAGGCGGCGGTCGGAAACATGGAGGAGGCGACGGGACTGTAGGGGGGTGGGGGGCGACGGACTGGCGTGGTTTGCGCGGGTGGAGGTCGGTGACGGGGGGGCTGGAGGAGGTCTGTGATGGGCTGTAAGAGGGGCGCGGTGGCCAGCGGTGGCTGCGAAGATGAGTGGGAAGGAGGAGGAAGGAGGTTTGGGTCTTTGTTTTGAAGGTGGAGAATGAAAAGAAAGTAGAAGTGAATGGTTTATGTATTTTTCATGCATACCTCAGGAAAGTCTTCCAAAATACAAACACTCTGCAGACCTCAACGTCTGCACGTGGTTTGCGCGGCGCAGATAAAAAATATCCGAAAGTGTTTTTCAGAAAAAACAAACTAACTCTTTAGAAAACTTTAGTCATGAACTAATTCATATCTTCAAATGTACCAGACGCAAGGTAACACTCTAAATTTTTATACCCAAAACCTTTGTTTTATTATATACCAATTTCTATACTATATAAATTAACTATGATTCTTAATTGAACTATTGAAGTGGCGTGTGTCGCACTCTATACATCAAATTATCAAGGTCCTATCAACTATCGTATATTATCATATCAAATAAAAAAGTAGAAAACCCTCATTTGTATTCTGTTCTTCATCTACATCTTCCACTCTAGTAAACCAAATTCGTCTTAAGTTCTTGTGATCTGCACTTTTTGATCTCAGATACAAAATGGTGAAGGATCGTAAAGTAGGTGTGGCGATGGATTTCTCCAAAAGCAGCAAAGCAGCGTTGCAATGGGCGATCGATAACTTAGCTGACAAAGGCGATACGTTCTACATCATCCACATCAAATCTCTCTCCGGCGATGAATCTCGCAACAAGCTATGGGAGACCTCAGGCTCTCGTAAGCTCCGATCTATCGATTATTGATTGTTCATTTTACTGGTTTGATTTTGTTTAGTGTTGATCTGTTGATTGATTTGGTTGCGTGTGCGAGATCAGCGTTGATTCCGTTGGTGGAGTTCCGTGAGCCGGAGGTGATGGCGAAGTATGATGTGAAAACGGATGTTGAGGTGCTTGATATGCTTGATACTGGAGCTAGACAGAAAGAGGTTTTCACTTTGCTTAATTCTCCTACGATCCTCGTTTCCTCGTTCATTTTTGTCGATTTGAAGTTTTGATTAAGATTTATATGTTTTTAGCTAATCTATATTGATATGAAACTGCGTTGAAATGAATCTATTAGGATACCATCAGATCCAGATTTCGTAGCGAATTAAACCATCTGTAGCTTAAATTTGATAATCTAGTGTTCAATGATCACTTGTATATGCTTCAGCTCATGAATAATCATCGTTACTGTATTCATCGCCTTGATCTGAACTTTAATTTCTCAATTTGGGGTATAACGATACTGGAATGGTGATTAATTGATTATAGGTTTGTTTATAGACAATCTAATCAATGAAACAGGTGTAGATTAAGAGATTTATAGCATTAATTTAGGATTATCAAGTAGTTTTGCATAATTGTTTGAAATATGTTTGATTAGATTCAAGTTGTGACCAAATTGTACTGGGGAGACGCGAGGGAGAAGCTGATTGAAGCGATTGAAGATCTAAAGCTGGATACATTGGTCATGGGTAGCAGAGGACTTAGTACTCTCAAGAGGTATCTTTTAGATTTTTCTATTGTGTCTTATCATAAACTTATATACCTTCAAACTCTCTAAATTGTTTGCCCATATATCATTTTTAATTTTTAGCTAATGAGTGTCTAAAATAAACCAGACCCGCATGTAGTGACAAACCCAGGATTTATTTTTACGAGGGCTTTTTATGAATATCTTCGATGAATTTGGATCACTTTTTATATATTAGACATAAATTAAAAGTATCAGATGCTAGATAATACTAAAAAAAAGTTCTTGGAGTCACTTGATCTCTGTACTAACGCTTGCCACAGGTACAGTTATAACGAAAAATCATATCCTGACTAGTTCTAGTTCGTTACCTGTCCCTACTAGTCCTGTCCAAAGCAAAGTTTTTTTTAGTTAATTTAACGAAACATCACGTGTTTAGTCTAAAATTAATCTTCAGTTACTATTTACGATTTGATCGAGTTTGGTATGTCTAACAGATATTTCTAATCATCCAATATATGAAAATTATGATTACTATAAAAGAAACTTAATGTATGTTGTGATATTGCGTATAGGTAAATTAATGTGTATGTTGTGATGTTGCGTATAGGTAACGATATTTTATGTGTGATTTAAATATTGCAGGATAATTCTAGGAAGTGTCACAGACTACTTGGTGACTCATGCACCTTGTCCCGTCACCGTTGTCAAAGACAAGCACTGAACTTGTTCGGTACTATCAATAAGGCATAACGTACTACTACTTCATGCATCGGTACTATCAATAAGGCATAACTTACTACTACTTCATGCAGTTGTGTTATCCTTTCATTTTCTGCTTTATTCTATTTGTCTCCAATCCGTGTGATGTGATAGTGACATTCAAAACCTAAGCCTTAAATTATTAACATACTAGCTAGCGTTTATTCGGTTAATGCTTGTGCTATGCGGCAAATACGTGAAGGTTAAATCTGAAGCTTGTGAATGTATGTATAAATAAGCACACCGCATGTTCGATTAGCATAAAAAATGAAACAACAGCTTCGTGGTTGCATGATACAAAGAGTGTAAGAATCTGTAACAAAAAAATAAGATAAAGTAAGAATGTCCTTGCATACTTCAACAAAACAAAAAATAACCTAAAAAGTCCAGGAAAATAAAAGTTATGTATATCAACTTGTAGACACAAAAAGTATCAACCTAGATGGTTTCGAATAAAATTTACGATGACAACTTAGTTTTTTTGTAAATTAACATGCACAATTCCATTTCAAATGAAACATACATCGATACGTAAATAAAAGTAAACACGTTCCATTGATATATTTAGGATTTTTGTACAAAATAATATCTTAAAAGTTATAAAAAAAAATACTATAAGATGTCATGTCACATGTGTCAATACATGGTTGGGAAAAAGAAAAAATAAAAAACAATCATCAAACTTAAAAGAATTTTGTTATAGGTTTTAAGAAACTCCAAGTGCATGTTGGTGTGAATTTGTAGGCAAAGTGAGAGTAGGATTGACTAAATCTCCACACACCACCACTTACATTTTAACAACATGGTTCGGTGCCCGCACGATATGGCAAACAGCACACCATTTAGGTTGGTGATTTTAAAATTATATATGAAACAGTTCAGATTAGTTTTGAGACAAAACAAAGAAGAACCTGGAACAAAAATAATATTTTATTCATTTTTAAAAGGTTTTCAATATACAAACAATATATTTTCTGTTAAATTCTACGATATATCTTTTTTTTAAATACATATATAGTAAATTGGATTTTAAAAAGTATATATATTATCAAAAATATTATTTATTAAATAATATATCATTAAATGACAAAATAAACTGGATTATAATAATTATATAAAAATCAATATGTCATTCATTAAACAACAAAATTGTGTCATGATAATCAAAATTCTTAAATACAAAAATGGTCCCCATTAATGTAATTGGATTGACTAATTACTAATATGATCATAATATCATCAAACAACTAAGGAGGTGCGGAGTGTACACTTATTTAAATTTATTGTGATTTTCACTTCCCTAAACAATACTGGGGGTTTCAAGGGGTCAACGCCCCCTTGGCGGGGGTGCGAGGCCAGCACCCCTGGTAGCGAGGTCCAAGGGGTGGTAGCCCCTAGCAGGGTACAAGGGGCAATTTGAAATTTGTTTATTTTTGTAAAAAAATGACTTCATTAAAAAATACATTTAAAATTGTTTTCCAAAATTTCACATGTGAAACTCGATTGGAAAAAAGACATATTTTTAGTCATTTGAATTGGAAAATAAAAACTGTCAAACGACAGTTTTCCACCCCTCCCTGAAATCGAATTGTCTTTTAAATTTGGTCATTCTTGAATTTCTTCTTCTGGTTTACAAAACACATACAAAAATTCATACTTTGATCTTGAATAACATGTAAGTTGTATCCAATTGAGATATTTGGGTGAAGCATCAAATGATTTTGATTTGAAAGTAATCACATGACTCTTAGACCATCCATGCTTTAATTTCAATTTCACAAAACATGCCGAGTATTCATTCGATTTCTGCAACCATATGATCTTACATGGGATCCGAATTGATCTTACACTCGTAAGATCTCAATCTAAATCAACTTTGTTTGACTTCAATTGACTAATTCAACCCATATGGACAAATTTCATAAAATCATACAACTTAAACAATTTACCAACGAAAAGTTAAATCATTGATAGTCTAAACCTTTCAATTTAGATCACTATTACTCGTATTGCACTGGTGCTTTTGTGTTTAACTATAAATCTTTTGTAGTGTAGCGGAGAGGAGTGAAGTGATTCAGGTAGGGTTGTGAATGAACCGAACGATCACGAATAAAGCGTTGTTCATGTTAGTTCATTCAGAAAATAACATGTTCATGAATTATTCATGAACACTTACCGAACGAGATTTGCGATTCATGTTCGTTTATTAAGAAAATAAACATGTTCATGAACTACTCGAAAACACTTACCGAATGTAAACGAATATAACAAAGGCAAATGAGCACAAACAAATGTTTTTTTTAACATTAACGAACACAAATAGAAAGTTCCTTAACACAAAAAATACAAACAATTATACATTCATTTTATAACAAAATCATAAACATTACATATAATCCATCAAAAATAAATAAATACTTAATATAATTATCACAAACAAAATCTTTAAATAAACAAACACATTATCAAACATTCACGAACATAATTGAACGAACATGACATCCGTTCATGTTCGTTCCTTTAACTTAACAAACGAAAAAGTGTTTGTTCATTTATTAAACGAACGAACATAAATGAACTAGCCACCGAACGATTCACAAACTATTAACTAAACGTTCAGTTCGTTTGCAGCCCTAGATGCAGGGGTAATTTGTATGCATTAGTTGTAATTAGTTATATATCTTTAATACTTAAGTTATGCTCAAATTGGTTTATATTTACAGTTAAAATATTTTAAGATTACCACGATATTATTTTTATAAACTTGAGATTGATGAGTAATTAAAAAATTATTTGAATCAGATATTAATTTAAATGATAATAACATCATCGTTCTAGTTTGAGTAATACAGACTATGTGAAAGAAGGAAACTTCAAGGTTTTGAAAACATTAATTTACTTAAGGAGAGAAAAAACACATCTTTCATTTGTTTGTGTTAACTTTCAATGCATAAATTTCATTTAATTGTTAAAAATCTATTTATACAAGAAAGAATGATGAGGGTTTATTTGTGCTAGGCAAATACAGACTATGTGAAAGAAGGAAACTTCAAAGTTTTGAAAAAAATATCTTTCACTTGTTTGTGTTTACTTTCAATGCAGCTTACACGTGGATATGATGCAATCTAACATGTTTTAGAGTTTACTTAAGGAGAGAAAAAAAGGAATATTTTTTCTTTTTTTCTTTATGTTGATTTCGAGTCCATGTGAGGAGTTTAGAAAAAACTTAATGAAGTCAAGAACACAAAGCTAAAAGCTAAAACAACTTAATGATGATTTCAAGGCCATGTGAGGAGTTTAAAAACTTCGAGAAGTAAAATCAGTGTACTAGTGACTAGCCCATATGAAAATTGAATTGCAAATAAAAGTTGAAAATTGTTAATTGGGCTAAAGGCCCATATGAAGAAGTAAGTCAGCCGCAACCAAAAGGGATTATAAATGAGGTCGACACACACATCGACAGCAGCAATTGAAGGGAGTTTTTTGCGCAGGAAAAAAAGTTGCAGCATTTTGGCTGCTGATACCTCACAGAAGGCATTCAACCGCAAAAGATCAGAAGATTCGATTATGAGCATGAGCAGTTAGTTCATTTCTGATCAACTCTTGGTGTATAGTTAGTGATACAGTCGTGTTTAACTTGGTTTTTATCTATTATAAACCTAAATTTTGGTTGTTTGATGAGCTCTTATTGTCTATGTGTTTATTTATTCTCATTGATTGGCACAATTCGAATAGTTGTTTTGGTAAATCGTTCATTAAATTATTAGTCTTAAATTATTAATCATTGAATGATTTGTTATTACATTGTCTTAAATTGGTGTTTATTAATAATTTAATCAGGTGCGGTATTAGTTAGCTTTTATTATACAATTCAACAACCAGTTATCTAGTTGGTAATCGGTATAACCTTTCGTGTTTTCGTTAAATAAAAGTTAACTTTGTTATGCATTTGTAAGGATCATTTCTGTCATTTATGAAATTATGTGGGCCATTTATGTTTGACTTCTCGTTAATTTACAAGTTAATAAGTTGTTATACATAATAATAATAATAATAATAATAATAATAATAATAATAATAATAATAATAATAATAATAATAATAATAGTAATAATAATAATAATAGTGATAATACTAATAAACACATTTATAAACTTGGGTTATTAATTTGTAACTTTAACATGGATAATAAAAATACAAAGATTATGAAGTAAATAAAATAATTTATGTAAATTTTGGGTTTTAATAAATTCAAGGAGCATTATTGTCAATTTAGGAACTTTAAATATAAAGTTCTTACATAAAATGATAAAATCAAAACTACAGGGACTAAATTGTAAAATTCCAAAACCCAACCCCCCACCTCTTTCTCTCTCCCCGTAAACCCGGCCGCTCTCCGGCCACCCTCCGGCCGAAGGCCGGCGACTCCCCAAACCACTGTAACCCCCGAAATTGAAGTTCTAATCAATGCTAATCGTTTCTGAAACCGGTTTGAACACTTTATGCGCCTTAATTTGAATTAAAATAGACGTTTTGAACTCGTAACCGACCACCATCAATCTTCAAAACCGATCGACAACAAAAACCTGATGATTAATCAATCAATTGAACTCTAACGATTGGATAACCATTCCGGAACTTATACCAAATTCAATTTCAGTTGAAACACACACTTACAACGAATTCTGTCATCATCTCCATCGTCGACCTGCAACCAAGTCGTTCACCATAGTCTGCCCATTTACAATCAAAATTAATAGAGGGCTTTCGATCACCGGGATCCTTGGAAGCTTCCTGTGCAACGAATTTGGATAATATCAACGTTTGCATCACGAACACTACCCAACCTTGGTTGCGACTATTCTTCGACTTGTAGCATCGATTTCTAACATCTTTCGGGTAATTAAACACACACACATACTAGGTTTTCTTTAAGGATCAAAAGCCCTATGTTTATTACAGGAATCATATTCGAATTCATGTTCAATTAGGTTGAAATCGAATCTAGGGTTCATATGGTTTGGGGGTTTCTTTGAATTTGTGATTTAAAAATTAAAACCCACTTTCTGTCAGGCATAGGCCCCCTAGCCTAATGGTAAACCACTCCCATGTCATCCTTGAGGTCCCGGGTTCGAACCTGGGCACCCTCAAACATTTTTTTAAGGCTTTTCAGCCTTTAAATAATTATGAAAATTTTTTTATAATTATAAAAATTATTTTTGTAAACTTTAAATATTTTAAGGACACCAAATTATTTTCTGTAAATTTTTAAATTTAAATAATTAAATATTCTTTAATAAAACATTTTAAAAAAGGTTATTCTTGGATTAATCCTTATAAAATGGATTTTAAATAATAGTTTAAATTAATAAATTATTATTGGCCAATACGTTAATTATTGTTTAATCATGTTATTTTAAATAATTATGAAAATCTTGTTACATTATATATTTAAACTTTACAAATTATTATAAAGGATTTAATTTCTTTTCTTTATATTAAATTACCTAAATGGTATATTTCTTTTCATTGGATTAAAATATAGTTAATTTTATTAGCTAACCTTATTTATTTATAAAAACCCCAAATTCCTATTGAAACCCTAGTTCACGTTTAATCGTTAATATTTACCTCTAAACTTAACCTTGAAATATATATGTTAGGTAACTTGTAGAAGGAATCGTTGGAGCACCGTTTATTTATTGTTATCATCTTATATATTTATCATGTGAGTTTTTCATGCCCCTCTTTTACTTTATTTCACACTTTTTGGGGTGAAACATGTTAACTTTATAAACTTGCATTTGTAAACATCTTGATACTTGTAAATGCACATGCAATTCATCTTTACTTTTTGTCATGGTTATTTGTAATATTGTGAGTCTTATATGATGGACATTATATGTTGATAATCATTAACTATTGCTAGCCTGGCGACGTCATAGATCTATGGGCCTGACAAGCCTATTTGGTGCTAAAGCCGAGGTATTGCCGGCTCCTAGTGTCGTATTCTTGAGCACTATGTGTAACCTTTCGTGTTTTCGTTAATTGATAGTTAACCTTGTTATGTTCTTGTAAGGACCATTTATGTCATTTAAGAAACTATATGGGTTGTTTATGAATGTTTCTTTTATGGTGCATTAATTCATTAATTTAAGAGTTAATAATTTGTTTTTAATATAATAAAACATAATAATAATAGTTAAAATAAGATAAAAATAATAATAATAATAGAAATAATAATTTATAAGAGTTAAATAATTAACAAGTTTAAAAATGTTTAAAACTTAAAGTTTAGTTAAGTTAGGGGGTCTTTAAGACAATTTACAAACTTAAAATAGAAGTTTTGTACCTAAAATAATAATATGTAAACTACAGGGACTAAAACTGTAATTTAGTTTAAACTAGAAATAAAACTTTGGATTAAAAGGTGTAATATTAAAACCTCAGGGACCAAAGGTGTAAATTGTAAAACCCAACCCCCAAACACCCGATTTTCCGGTGGGAGCTCCGGCCGAGCTCCGGCCACCCCCAATCGGTCGATAAACCCGAATTTAACTCAATTAAACCACACCATTACAGTCGCGGAACCGTTTCGAACTTGAACACGCACCTTAATTGCGTTTAGACGTCGGTTATGAACCCAATCGGTTTGAATAACCGAAGCTTTTAATCATAGAGCCGTTCGAACATTAAAACTCAATAATAATCAAATTAAATGTGTCATAATCGAACGTTTAACTAATCCTAAGCTGCCATCAATCTCAATTTCACCTGAAACTCACACGAACATCACATTCGATCATCCCCTTCATCGCGACCTGCAACATTAGTGTTCTTCAACCTACAGTCATTCTTAATTAAAATTGATAAAGGGCTTTCAATCACCGAGACCAGTAGAAGCTATCTGTGCAACTAATTTGATTATTAACATCATTTGCAACCCGAACCAATCTCGACATAGCCGCGACTTGTTCTTCGTCTTGCTCACCATCGATTCGACTTTGATTCGGGTAATTAAACACAGTTATCTACTCGTTTTTACATGGGGAACAAAAGCCCCATGATTATCATCGTTATCAATATCGATTTATGCATCAATTTGGTCCTAAATCATTCTAGGGTTTATGCGATTTGGGTTTTTTTCCAGAGATTGTATTTATAAAGTAGGGAAGCCGGCTTTTAGCAGGCATAGGCTACCCAGCCTAACGGTAAACATCACTTCCCACAATTGTGAGGTCCCGGGTTCGAACCCGGGCACCCACATTATTTTTTTTAAAGCCTTTTCTTAACAAATTTAAATACAGAAATATTTTAATAATTATAAAAATCATTTTTGTAAACTTTAATTATTTTTAAAGTCGCATAATTAACTTCTGTAAATTTCTTCGTTTAAATATTTTAATATTTTATATAAAACGTTTTTTTTACAAATGTCATACTTAGATTATTTTTATAAAATAGACTTTAAATAATAGTTTAAATTAATAAATTATTATTGGCCAATACGTTAATCATGTTTATTTCAAATAATTATAAAAATTTATTTGCATCTTATATTTGAACTTTACAAGTTATTATAAAGAATTTAATTTCTTTTCTCTATATTCCATTACCTAAATGGTATATTTTTTTCATTGGATTAAAATATATATATGATTTCAATAGATAACCTTACTTATTTATAAAAACCCCAAATTCCTATTGAAACCCTAGTTCACGTTTAATCGTTAATATTACCTCTAATCTTAACCTTGAAATATATACGTTAGGTAACTTGAAAAAGAATCGTTGGAGCACCGTTTATTTCTTGTTATCATCCTATATATATATATATCATGTGAGTTTTTCCATGCCCCTTTTTTTACTTTATTTCACACTTTTTGGGGTGAAACATGTTAACTTTATGAACTTGCACTTGTAAACATCTTGATACTTGTAAATGCACGAGCAATTCATTTATGAACTTTGTCATGGTTATTTGTAATATTGTGAGCTTTATATGATGAATATTATATGTTGACAATCATTAACTATTGCTAGCCTGGCGACGTCATAGATCTATGGGCCTGACAAGCCTATTTGGTGCTAAAGCCGAGGTTATTGCCGGCTCCTAGTGTCGTATTCTTGAGCACTATGGGAACCAAGTACACTTAGCTAATCGTTAAACTTGTAAATGATATTCTTGGTCAAGGTTTGATTGTAGCTATATGTTATCTATAAACTTGCTTTATTCGTAATCATTGACATGAGTTGCTACTTGTAAACTTTTATATATATATATATATATGTATGCTTAACTCATGGAAACTCACCAACTTTTAAAGTTGACTCCTTTATTTTTAACATGTTTCAGGAAAACACAAGGTTGATGATTATCCTTTGAAGCATGCTTACACCTAGGATTTGGACCTAGGAAAAAAATAAATAAAATAACTTGAGACTTGGAAGTTGAACTTTGTTCATTTTTGTTTGTTGAGACATTTGGTTGTAATGTTTATTTCAACTTATGAATTTCTATATTTACAATTTATGGTAGTGTTATGTGGCTGTGAACAATCTTAACCCTCACATCTCGACGTTTCCGCCGTTAAGGTTGGGGTGTGACAGATTGGTATCAGAGCCCATAACTATAGGGATTTAGGTTATTAGAAATGGTGACCTAGACTATAGTTGATGCATGAACCTCATAAGAAAAATCTTTATGATCTTGTAATATATCTTGTTGCATGCTACATAATGCTACTTGTTAAGGAGGGGCTCTTGATGTGCAACTTGATGCCTTTAGTTAGGATTGCCTTATAATTGAGAAACTTGGTTGCCTTGTCCTCTCTAAAACTTATTCTTAATCCTTTATTCTCTCGACGATGAAATATCTTAAACTTATTCTCGACGACACGGGGGAACGTAAGCTTTATATCAAAAGGTTCAAATCTTTAGACTTTATGACTAATCTATGAAAATCTCATCAAGGTTTTAATTCCATGAATCTAAAGAAATATTGTGTGACACATAGACACCTGTATTCTGGATTTCCTGGCAAAAAGCCTTCGGGCTAAGGTAAGCATTTCGCATAAATCCCGTGGGACTAGTTATGCTTACCTGGGGATTTCTGGGATGAGTGATAAACTATGGTCAATATACACAAGTTTCTAAGGCAATTGGAGTTAACTCACCTTGACGTGTCAACGTTTCCAAATGGTAATGCGTACCAAATGGAATCATTCCATATGTGTTTTACAAGTCTTGAAAAATCTTTGTTGATTTACTATCTTATACCTCCAAATTTCTATGACTAACTTATTTTGTATCCAGCATGTCTCGTCATCATGGAAAGCGTGGTAGCTCTGACCGCAAATTAGCCGCTATGATTGCCCGTCAAATGGCTGCAGTCATTCCGACCATGGTTGCCGAACTGAGTAGCACCTTGATGACCAACGCTAGTAACAACACTAATGGCAATGGGCAAGGAGAGAATAGTGCAAATCAAGGAAGAAACAACCAACCCTGCACGTTTAAGCACTTCAACTCATGCAAACCCACTAGCTTTAGTGGGAAGGAAGGAGCCACTGGACTTCTCGAGTGGTTTGAAAGCATGGAGAACACCTTCATCAACTGTGAGTGTCCCGAGGCACTCAAAGTCCGTTATGCCACAAGTGTTCTTCAACAAAGAGCACTTACGTGGTGGAATAGTGAGAAGAGGAATCGTGGTGCTGATGCTGTGTTGGCACTCACTTGGGAAGAATTCAAGAACATTGCCATCCAAAAGTTCTGCCCGAGAAGTGAGCTGCAAAAGCTGGAGGAGGAGTTTTGGAATCTCAAGCAAGATGGTGGAGATCATTTGGCCTATTCAACTAGGCATCACGAGTTGAGCATCCTGTTGCCTCACATGGTTGACACTGTTCCTAGGAACATTGAGAAGTTCATCAAGGGGGTGCCACCTCAAATCCAAGATGCCGTGGTGGGAAGTAGACCCACAACTTTGGAAGATGCCATTACCATCACCGCACAACTTACTGAAAACCATATTCGAGCGGGCACCTTGTCTGTCAAAGGGGCTAAAAAGACTGAAAAGGCGGTCCCTGAAGCAGCTAAGGAGAATAAGAATGAACCGTCTTACAACAACAAGAAACGCAAGTTCACACCGGCGCGTAATTTCGCTGTGGCTACACCCAAAGTACCTCAAAGACAACCCGCTCCTGGTACACAAGCACCTGCTGCTAGAACCTATGCTGGTCCTCTACCATTGTGCAATGTCTGTAAGTATCATCATGCGGGTAATACCCCGTGCCGTATCTGTACACTGTGTGGTAAGTATGGACATTTGGTGGCTACTTGTCACCGTGCACCAAACAATGCCGCGTTAGTTGCTAATCGTGCTTGCTACAACTGTGGGGAACCTGGTCATTTTCGCCCACAATGCCCTCGTCTTGCGGGTAACGTACCACAAGCTCGAGGACGTGCCTTCAACATCAATGCAAACCAAGCACAAGCAAACAACGATGTGGTGAACGGTATGTCAAAACCAACCCCAACTTTATGATCCAAGTTCTTTTGTTGCTTTACCTGTATCGTAAACGTCTTTAAAACTGAACAGGTATGTTTCTTATTAATAATTCTTATGCCTACGTTCTATTTGACTCTGGAGCCGATAAGAGTTTTGTCTCAATAGAATTTGAGCCTATACTTGCTAAGCCAAATACGAAACTAGAAAGACCTCTTACTGTCGAAGTCGCCGATGGAGAACCCATCACCGTTGATGTCGTTATTCGTGATTGCATTTTGAGCCTAAACGAGCATGATTTCTTTATCGACCTTATTCCTATGAAACTTGGAAGCTTTGACGTTATCATTGGCATGGATTGGTTAGCCAAACATCATGCGGAAATTATTTGTTTCGAGAAGTGCATTCGAATTCCTTTGCCTTCGGGGGATACATTGAAAGTATACGGCGAAAAATCATCCAAAGGACTCAAACTCATGTCGTGTACTCAAGCCCGAAAATGTCTAAGCAAGAATTACATGGCTTTCTTGGCTTACGTGGTCAACACGAAAGTCAAAGGGAATGATCTTAAGAAGGTCCCGATTGTACGAGACTTTCCTGAAGTGTTTCCCGATGACCTTAGCGGTTTACCTCCCGTGCGTGAAGTCGAGTTTAAGATCGATTTAATTCCGGGAGCGAACCCTGTGGCTAAATCACCATATCGACTTGCACCGTCAGAAATGCAAGAGCTGGCCAGTCAACTTCAAGAACTGTCCGACAAAGGCTTTATCCGACCTAGCTCATCGCCTTGGGGTGCACCTATTTTGTTCGTGAAGAAGAAAGATGGATCATTTCGTATGTGCATCGATTATCGTGAGCTTAACAAACTTACCATCAAGAACCGCTACCCTCTTCCTCGCATCGATGATCTTTTTGACCAACTTCAAGGAGCTGCTATTTTCTCAAAGATTGACTTACGTTCTGGCTATCATCAATTACGAGTTCATGATGATGATATCCCAAAAACTGCGTTCCGTACCCGATATGGACACTATGAGTTCATGGTGATGCCCTTTGGTTTAACGAATGCTCCTGCTGTCTTTATGGATCTCATGAATCGAGTATGCAAGCCGTATCTAGACAAGTTCGTGATTGTCTTTATTGACGACATACTTATCTACTCCAAGTCCAAAACCGATCACGAACACCACCTGCGACAAGTTCTTGAGCTATTGAAGAAAGAACAACTATACGCAAAGTTCTCAAAGTGCGAATTTTGGCTTGAGGAGGTCCAATTTCTAGGACACGTGGTGAATAGTCAAGGAATTCACGTTGACCCTGCAAAGGTGGAAGCTGTGAAAAATTGGTGTGTTCCCACAACTCCAACCGAAGTTCGTTCTTTCCTTGGTCTTGCTGGGTATTATCGACGTTTCATTGCCAACTTCTCTCGAATCGCGAAACCGCTTACTTCCTTGACCCAAAAGAATAAACCATTCGAATGGGGGTCTGAACAAGAGGGAGCCTTTGAATCCTTAAAGCACAAGTTGTGTAATGCTCCTATATTGACCCTTCCCGATGGGAACGATGATTTCACCGTATATTGTGATGCATCTAAACTAGGCCTTGGTTGTGTTCTCATGCAACGAGGAAAGGTCATAGCATATGCATCGAGACAATTGAAGGTCCATGAGGTGAATTATACGACACATGATCTTGAACTTGGTGCTGTGGTTTTTGCCTTAAAGATTTGGAGGCATTACCTTTATGGGACGCAATGTATAGTCTACACCGATCACAAAAGCCTACAACACGTCTTCAATCAAAAGGATCTCAACATGAGACAACGACGTTGGGTTGAGTTGATTAGTGATTATGATTGTGACATTCGTTACCATCCTGGAAAGGCAAATGTCGTAGCCGATGCACTAAGTCGTAAGATTCATAATAAGATGATCTCGTTTCAAGAAATTCGCGATCGACGACAATGGTTTGATATCTTGGGAGAATTTGATACTGAGATTCGTCTGGATGTTAATGAGACTACGGTGCTGCTACAAAACTTGAGGATTGAGAATGACATCGAGACTTGTATCATGGAGGCTCAACAAGCGGTTCAAGAAGGAGGAAAAATGGGAGAGGAATTGGAGTACAATCTTCGAGCTCAACTAGAAACGAAACCCAATGGGTTGATGTATTTCTTGAATCGAATTTGGGTTCCAAACCGTGATAATCTTCGTACCTTTATCATGAATGAAGCTCATCAAACTCGTTACTCAATTCATCCTGGTTCCGATAAGATGTATATGGATCTGCGCGGTCAATACTGGTGGCCTGGAATGAAGAAAGACATAGCAACTTACGTAGCTAAGTGTCTTACGTGTACAAAGGTTAAAGCTGAACATCAACGTCCTAGTGGATTGCTTGAACAACCCGAGATTCCCATGTGGAAATGGGAACACATATCCATGGACTTCATAACCAAACTACCTCGTACCTCTCGTGGTCATGATAGCATATGGGTGATTGTTGACCGATTGACCAAGTCGGCACATTTCATACCCATACGGGACACCTACAAAACGTCAAGGTTAGCTCGTATATACATTGATGAGATTGTGAGTCGTCATGGCGTACCTTTGCATATCATATCCGACCGCGACGCTCGTTTCACTTCGCACTTTTGGTCGTCTATGCAAGAACTTTTGGGTACACAACTGGATTTAAGCACGGCTTACCATCCTCAAACGGACGGTCAAACCGAGCGAACTATTCAAACCCTAGAGGATTTGCTACGTCTTTGTGTCCTTGACTTTGGTGGTGACTGGGATACGCATTTACCTCTCGCGGAATTTTCATATAATAATAGTTACCACTCGAGTATCAAAATGGCACCTTTTGAAGCACTCTATGGTCGTAAATGTCGTTCCCCGATCTGCTGGACTGACATTGGTGAAAATTTCATCACTGGTCCTGAGCTCATACAAGAAACAACCGATAAAGTTTCCATGATTCGTAAGAACCTTGAAGTGGCTAGAAGTCGACAAAAAAGTTATGCTGATAAACGACGCAAGCCGTTGGAATTTCAAGTTGGGGACATGGTTCTTCTTAAAGTCTCACCATGGAAGGGAGTCGTTCGCTTTGGGAAAAAGGGTAAATTAGCTCCACGATTTGTAGGACCTTTCAAGATCCTGAAAAGGATTGGGAAAGTGGCTTATAAACTGGAACTACCTTCCGATCTTAGCGGGGTACATCCTGTTTTTCATGTCTCAAATTTGAGAAAATGTTTGGCTGATGAAAGTCTGCATGTCCCATTAGATGACGTCCAGATCGACGAGTCATTACATTTTGTTGAGAAACCCGTTGAAGTCATGGACCGTATTATGAAGAAGACTAGGACCACTACTACCCCAATCGTCAAGGTTCGTTGGGAAAATAAGCGTGGACCTGAGTTTACTTGGGAGCGTGAGGAGCATATGAAGATGAAATACCCGTATTTGTTCGTCTAGTTCATTCTTAATTTCGGGACGAAATTCTTAAAAGTTGGGGAGACTGTAACCTTTCGTGTTTTCGTTAATTGATAGTTAACCTTGTTATGTTCTTGTAAGGACCATTTATGTCATTTAAGAAACTATATGGGTTGTTTATGAATGTTTCTTTTATGGTGCATTAATTCATTAATTTAAGAGTTAATAATTTGTTTTTAATATAATAAAACATAATAATAATAGTTAAAATAAGATAAAAATAATAATAATAATAGAAATAATAATTTATAAGAGTTAAATAATTAACAAGTTTAAAAATGTTTAAAACTTAAAGTTTAGTTAAGTTAGGGGGTCTTTAAGACAATTTACAAACTTAAAATAGAAGTTTTGTACCTAAAATAATAATATGTAAACTACAGGGACTAAAACTGTAATTTAGTTTAAACTAGAAATAAAACTTTGGATTAAAAGGTGTAATATTAAAACCTCAGGGACCAAAGGTGTAAATTGTAAAACCCAACCCCCAAACACCCGATTTTCCGGTGGGAGCTCCGGCCGAGCTCCGGCCACCCCCAATCGGTCGATAAACCCGAATTTAACTCAATTAAACCACACCATTACAGTCGCGGAACCGTTTCGAACTTGAACACGCACCTTAATTGCGTTTAGACGTCGGTTATGAACCCAATCGGTTTGAATAACCGAAGCTTTTAATCATAGAGCCGTTCGAACATTAAAACTCAATAATAATCAAATTAAATGTGTCATAATCGAACGTTTAACTAATCCTAAGCTGCCATCAATCTCAATTTCACCTGGAACTCACACGAACATCACATTCGATCATCCCCTTCATCGCGACCTGCAACATTAGTGTTCTTCAACCTACAGTCATTCTTAATTAAAATTGATAAAGGGCTTTCAATCACCGAGACCAGTAGAAGCTATCTGTGCAACTAATTTGATTATTAACATCATTTGCAACCCGAACCAATCTCGACATAGCCGCGACTTGTTCTTCGTCTTGCTCACCATCGATTCGACTTTGATTCGGGTAATTAAACACAGTTATCTACTCGTTTTTACATGGGGAACAAAAGCC
Organism: Flaveria sonorensis; assembly: GCA_025506505.1. NCBI lineage: Eukaryota > Viridiplantae > Streptophyta > Magnoliopsida > Asterales > Asteraceae > Flaveria > Flaveria sonorensis. The sequence goes on from CM046424.1 coordinate 60,761,125, forward strand.
CCATGATTATCATCGTTATCAATATCGATTTATGCATCAATTTGGTCCTAAATCATTCTAGGGTTTATGCGATTTGGGTTTTTTTCCAGAGATTGTATTTATAAAGTAGGGAAGCCGGCTTTTAGCAGGCATAGGCTACCCAGCCTAACGGTAAACATCACTTCCCACAATTGTGAGGTCCCGGGTTCGAACCCGGGCACCCACATTATTTTTTTTAAAGCCTTTTCTTAACAAATTTAAATACAGAAATATTTTAATAATTATAAAAATCATTTTTGTAAACTTTAATTATTTTTAAAGTCGCATAATTAATTTCTGTAAATTTCTTCGTTTAAATATTTTAATATTTTATATAAAACGTTTTTTTTACAAATGTCATACTTAGATTATTTTTATAAAATAGACTTTAAATAATAGTTTAAATTAATAAATTATTATTGGCCAATACGTTAATCATGTTTATTTCAAATAATTATAAAAATTTATTTGCATCTTATATTTGAACTTTACAAGTTATTATAAAGAATTTAATTTCTTTTCTCCATATTCCATTACCTAAATGGTATATTTCTTTCATTGGATTAAAATATATATATGATTTCAATAGATAACCTTACTTATTTATAAAAACCCCAAATTCCTATTGAAACCCTAGTTCACGTATAATCGTTAATATTACCTCTAATCTTAACCTTGAAATATATACGTTAGGTAACTTGAAAAAGAATCGTTGGAGCACCGTTTATTTCTTGTTATCATCCTATATATATATATATCATGTGAGTTTTTCCATGCCCCTTTTTTACTTTATTTCACACTTTTTGGGGTGAAACATGTTAACTTTATGAACTTGCACTTGTAAACATCTTGATACTTGTAAATGCACGAGCAATTCATTTATGAACTTTGTCATGGTTATTTGTAATATTGTGAGCTTTATATGATGAATATTATATGTTGACAATCATTAACTATTGCTAGCCTGGCGACGTCATAGATCTATGGGCCTGACAAGCCTATTTGGTGCTAAAGCCGAGGTTATTGCCGGCTCCTAGTGTCGTATTCTTGAGCACTATGGGAACCAAGTACACTTAGCTAATCGTTAAACTTGTAAATGATATTCTTGGTCAAGGTTTGATTGTAGCTATATGTTATCTATAAACTTGCTTTATTCGTAATCATTGACATGAATTGCTACTTGTAAACTTTTATATATATATATATATATATATATATATATGTATGCTTAACCCATGGAAACTCACCAACTTTTAAAGTTGACTCCTTTATTTTTAACATGTTTCAGGAAATACACAAGGTTGATGATTATCCTTTGAAGCATGCTTACACCTAGGATTTGGACCTAGGAAAAAAATAAATAAAATAACTTGAGACTTGGAAGTTGAACTTTGTTCATTTTTGTTTGTTGAGACATTTGGTTGTAATGTTTATTTCAATTTATGAATTTCTATATTTACAATTTATGGTAGTGTTATGTGGCTGTGAACAATCTTAACCCTCACATCTCGACGTTTCCGCCGTTAAGGTTGGGGTGTGACACTATGGGAACCAAGTACACTTAGCTAATCGTGTAATCTTGTAAACTTGTAATCTGTCAAGGTTTGATTGTAGCCATATGTTATCTATAACCTTGCTTTATTCGTAACCATTGACATGAATTGCTGCTTGTAAACTTTTATAAATATATGTATGCTTAACCCATGAAAATTCACCAACTTTCAAAGTTGACATTTTATTTTTAACATGTTTCAGGAAATGCACAAGGTTGATGATTATCTTTTGAAGCATGCTTACACCTAGGATTTGGACCTAGGAAAATAAATAATATATCTTGAAACTGGAACTTTTGTTATTTTTATTACGTTGAGACTCTTGGATGTAATGTTCATTTAATCTTATGTTAATCATATTTACATTTAATGGTAGCGTTATGTGGCTGTGAACAATCTTAACCCTCACATCTCGACGTTTCCACCGTTAAGGTTGGGGTGTGACAATCGGTAATCATGTTTTAATAGGGATAATAAACTAATCATGACATCATGTACATGTTAATTTTAATTTGGTAGAACCTAGACGACACAATTTCTTACATATCTGAAACCCAGGTGTGATCATCTTTTGGTTTTGTTATATTGAAGCAATATTTACTTCTCATCCATAAACATTTACAATCAAAAGACAATAGTTTAGTTTTAGTTATGTAACTTAACTAAATAATTAAACGAATCATGTAACAATAATCACATGCTCCCCGTGGATACGATACCTGAATTAACCTAACTATTTAAATTAATTATGTTTTTGTATGACTCCAACTATATGTCATCATACAGTGGAGTGTTGTGGTAGTAGTGTCATAAAAAAAATATTGTCACATGAGCAGTCACGTTAGTATTGTTTGATAGTTTGATAGTGAAAATGATGGTAGTGGTGAGATAGTGATCAAATAGTTTTTAGTAATTGTATAGTTAACAAGTATTATTTATTATTCTTATTTATTTTTAAAAAAATATTTATAAATTCAAATTTTTAATAAATAAATTATTAAATAAACATTAAAAATAACATAATACAAGAGAAATCATAAATATTTTTATTAAATTTTTAGACATTAAATCATTTTTTAAACAAATATATATATATATATATATATATATACATACATACATACATATAATACTAAAAGCGTAACTTAGGAGGACACTTGGCACATTTCTAGGCCCCCTAAGTTTATTTTTCCCGCCTCTCTCTCCTCTTATATAATTACCTAAATTAAGAAATATTAAATAATTTTAATTTTTTTAAAATAATTTTCATAATAAATTAAGAAAGATGTATTTTTATTAATTTTATTTTTAAAAAACAATTTTTATACAATTAATTTTTTTTCTAAAACATCTAACTTATTTAAAATATAAAATATTTTAAAAAGTAAATTTTTTATAAACTAAAAATAATTAAAATTCGGAGTTATAATATATAATTTTAAAAAATAAAATTTTTAATATGGTTTGTTTTGAAAAAGATATTTAACTTTTTTTGGAAAAAAAGTTTAAAAACAAAAACTTAAAATTAATATCGTTATTTTATTACTTATAGTTATTTCTCATATGTAATTTTAATCATATCTTATTTTATATTATCATTTTATACTTCACAAATTTTATTATATTTAATATTTTATTTTTTCAACCCGTATAATACACGGTTTATTAAAGTTAGTATTAAATAAATAATAATCAACAACTACTCAGAGATTTTATGAACATTTATAGCCCGATTCAATACTATATCTCTATATTTGATTACAGAGTCAAAATAATTTGGAATTGATCTAATTATTACATATAACTTTTCAGTGTATATTATTTAAAATATAAAATATTTTAAAAAGTAAATTTTTTTATAAACTAAAAATAATTAAAATTCGGAGTTATAATATATAATTTTAAAAAATAAAATTTTTAATATGGTTTGTTTTGAAAAAGATATTTAACTTTTTTTGGAAAAAAATTTTAAAAACAAAAACTTAAAATTAATATCGTTATTTTATTACTTATAGTTATTTCTCATATGTAATTTTAATCATATTTTATTTTAGATTATCATTTTATACTTCACAAAATTTTATTATATTTAATATTTTATTTTTTCAACCCGTATAATACACGGGTTTACTAAAATTAGTATTAAATAAATAATAATCAACAACTACTTAGAGATTTTATAAACATTTATAGCCCGATTCAATATTATATCTCTATATTTGATTACAGAGTCAAAATAATTCAAAATTGATCTAATTATTACACATAACTTTTCAGTGTATATTATTTAAATCTTAATGCGTACTAATATCCTCATACCCACTCAATATCTAGCTCACGATTTGACCCGTCAAAAGTATTTCTTTTAAGTCTAAAAAAAACAGTTTTCTTTGATTGTATATTTCGCTATAACAATAAACAAAAGTTAAGGTCAATCTCTGTCAAGTGTCGGTTTATATTTGAAAGAGCCTATTTTTACTCATGATCAGCTTTATGACATCTTGTCACAAGTTAAAAGTAAAGATGGATTGAAGCTTTTAGCTTTAGATAATGAGTGTAAACCTACTAATGTTACTATAAATGTAGTTTACAATGATGTTTTTGCTCATTTGTGACCTTATAATCAAAACTTGTTATGTCTTATTTAATATATAACACACTTGATTTTATTTTTATTTTTATTTTTATGTTATTTAATGATTAACTCTTCACACTTCCGTGTAATACACGGACACTAAAGCTAGTATTTATATATTAGTAATAACCCCTACATCCCATACTTATTCGGGTTGTTTGGCCTCAGTGTCTCCACCAATTCTTTTCCGGGTCAGTCATGTGATCGATATTCATACAAAGTGCTCTCAAATTGTTTGTTATTTGTCATTACTTTTTCAATTGTAAATTCTTCGTTGTGTGGCTCTTGAAAGTTTTCATTCTCCCCGATATAATATCTAAACTTTCCTTGTATTCGTCTTTGTCATATGTGGTTTCAACATGTCGTTTACTTCTGCTTCTCTTGATCGGACGTTTGGGTGTATCCAAAGTCGAGGCATCTTGGTCTTCTAACTCATCGATGGTGTCGTTGAGGTTTATTTGACGACGAGCACTAGAAGGGCATTGTCGAGGATGATCTTCCATGTACTGATATGAGAAAATGGCACTTTGTGTGTGTTTCTATATTCGTCCATCGCGTCAAGAATTTTTATTATTATCATCGCTATGGTGGTGTTTTTGTCTCTGTATGTGCGTAAAATTTCTCTGGTTTTAGATGAAGATCCCCCTATTTTTTTGTTAACATGTTCGGTGTACGTCAGAAGAAGTCTTTATGAATCGAAGAGTGATAATGATTATTAACTCGTTTTCTTAATCACTACTTTTTTGACTATTACCTAAGAAAATAATATAAAATAAATACAAGTTTTGTATAAGTTAAAATTTATATAACTTAAAATAAATTTTAAAAACATACATGCCAAGGCCTCGACTAATGTCGTAGCTAAAGCAACTTCTTCATCGTTAGTCCACTTTAAGTTTTAGGTTTTCGGCTCAGTTGTGATTGCCTTTGCCTTCTTTTTGTGTAGTCTCTTTGATGGCTGTGGGGGTTGTGTTTTGGGAATACCCTCGTCGGGGGTTTCACTTGTGTTTCGAGAATGACTTCTAAGTCGGGTGATGGTGGAGGATGGGCATATCTGGAAAATCACTCAGTTGAGTTTTGGTTCCGACTAGTGAACATGGCCATGGTGACGGTTTGCATTGGTGGTTGGGGCTAGTAACAAAGGTTTAGGTCGAAATATTACATTGCATTAGATTCAGGTTGTAACCTGTGTTTTTTTAAACGTTTTGGTGTAAACTTTTTGCTGAATCGATCTATATTTAATGAGGTAAAATAAGTTAATGCGTAAATGTACAAGTAGTCATGTAAAACCCATTTATTTGGTATTTTAAATTTTAGTTTAGAAAAAAACATAATAAACTTTTATAAAAATACTACAAGAATAACAAAATATTAAAAACACGTGCCAGATGTAAAATGTCACCCCGCCGCATTGCGCCGGCGCCCTTCTAGTGTTATTAAACATGCAACTAAAAATGTAAAATTTTTGGGTAAGAATTTATAGAAAATTAATGCTTATCTTGATATTATAATTTTAGGCAACACGTTTTGTGTCTTAATAAGAAGGTTGTCAAAGGTCAATATTATATTATGTATCGTTATTATAAGATATAACTGAGGTTTCAAATAGTTACAATTCATAGTATTTATTATATGTTTAATCTGGTATTTAATACTAACTGAACTACAATTCTACAAGTATATATTAGGTCATGTGTAGTGGACGTGATGCAATATGTCGGTGGGAACAACCCCCTCCACCCCCCCCTCCCCCCCCCCCCCCCCCCGCCGCATTGCGCCGGCGCCCTTCTAGTGTTATTAAACATGCAACTAAAAATGTAAAAATTTTGGGTAAGAATTTAAAGAAAATTAATGCTTATCTTGATATTATAATTTTAGGCAACACGTTTTGTGTCTTAATAAGAAGGTTGTCAAAGGTCAATATTATATTATGTATCGTTATTATAAGATATAACTAAGGTTTCAAATAGTTACAATTCATAGTATTTATTATGTGTTTAATCTGGTATTTAATACTAACTGAACTACAATTCTACAAGTATATATATTAGGTCATGTGTAGTGGACGTGATGCAATATGTCGGTGGGAACAACCCCCTCCCCCCCCCCCCCCCCCCCCCCCGAGAAAAAAATTGACAGGAGTGTGAGGGCCTCGATGTGAGTGGCTTTACGGTGATGTGGAACAGAAGTGGACCAAAGATAGCCGTTGGTTATTTAATTTAAAATTTACACTATAAATATAATATTCACCAGCACATATTTACTTTTATAAAAATACCCCTCTACTCAAAGAAAATATATCCTCTTCTTCTAAAAGTACTCATCATAAATATATTTAATAACCCATACAACCCCTTTAAAACTTTCCTACAACCCTAGCCAACCATCGGTTTATTTTACATATTTCACATTCTTAAAATCATAAATTACATTTTTCTTCAAGCTAAAAAATCAATTACATATTTTCTCTTTTTTAAAACATATATATTACATATTTATCCATTAAATTAGATTCAACCAATTAAATAATTTTTTGCGTTGTTTTTACTAACAATTTTTACATATTGATGTTTTATTATTATAATTTTTTAAAAATTTTGAAAATTATGTTTTGTATATAGGAACTTTGATTATTGGTTATTAGTGTTTTGAAATAAAGTTTTAAATGAGATGTAATTTTGTTGTTTCTATTTATATACAAGACTCGAATTTAAGAAAATATGTAATTGATAGTCTTAGGAAGTAAAAGTATAAAAATACTTTAGTGAAATCACGAGTGAAATAATCATTCAATAAATAATTTTAATAAAATGAGTAAATATGTAATATATATGTTTTAAAAAGAGGAATATGTAATTGATTTTTAAACTTGAGTAAATATGTAATTAATGATTTTAGAAGGAAGAAATATATATATGCCCCTTGGATCAATTATACAAGATGTAATTTACCAACATTGCTAATAAAGGGTAACATCTAATCTAATCATAATAATAAATTACATGTGGTAGACACGTGTTATCACATCATTCATTTTTCTATTCATTTTCCCATCTAAATCAGTTATCTATTCATAAAAAAATCAAAATAACTAATTTTTCAAATTTATCTCTCTTTCTCTATCTTATTTTAAAAATTTTAATTTTTCTAAAATCAATATTTCTAAAAAAACATATTTTTCATTAAATAAAAACAATAATTTGATACAAATTATATTTTTTAAATATAATTATTAAAAATTATTTATTATTTAAAAAACAATGAACCTTTATTAAAATATAAAAATTTAGAATTGATCTTTCTAAATAATACAAGTTTTATATAAAATCATTTTTCATAAAACATAATTTTTTTAAACATTGAGATATTTATAAAAATTTAAACTTTTTTTAAAGATTTTAAAAATACAAAAATTGATATATAAAACAAAAAATATTAGAAACCATAGTTTTGAAACATTGAGATCTTTATATAAAAATGACATGTTTTCGAAAACCAGTTTAAAGAACGAAATGTTTTAAAACAAAATTTTATGACGAAACTTTCTGAAACTATTTTTTTAAAATGATTTTTAAAAATAATAAAAATTTAAAAGTTAAAGTACTTAATTATACATAAATTTAATAATAACTCATATCAAAATAACATTTTATAGTTTCTAAATCTTTGTTAATATATATTAATTTTTTTTATGTAACCCGTGTAACACACAAGGTTACAGCCCAATTGCTAATAAAAAAGTACCATGTACCGTTTAAACGTAAACAACACGCTCGACGTTTTGTATTACCTTTTGGATGAAATAGTGGATACGGATAATACAATCTCATATGGCAAATTCAGTATCTCTCATTAGTCTGGTAGTAATCAAGAACTACTTACAATATTGCATTTCACGTCGAGAATTAAAAACTTATAAGTTGATATCTATATGTCTAGTTGAACCTTCAAGAGCTGATTATAAACGTTATCCAATAACATTTGCTTAATTTGACCATTTAAATATGCAATTTCACTCAGGCTGAAGAGATATTGTAGGTTACAAGCTACCCTTAGTAAGTTAGGATATCTAATCAAAATAAATATTTGCTCGAGCTGAAAAAGTTCAAATAAAATTGTTCTAAAGATTTGAATGAGACTTCATCCCAACTTTAACAAGACACATCAGATGTGTTCTAACAATATTAAGCAAGATATCTGATTCCAAACCGGTTTGGGTTATAAATATACAAACCGGTCCCAAACCGCCGGTTTTTTCCAGGTTGGAACCGGTTTGGCCTACCACCGGTTCCAAACCGGTTCGGTTCTGGTTCGGGTTACTGGTTCGGGTCGGGGAACCGATTCCTTTGTGCACCTCTATGATACACCACTCGGCCACTCCCACGGGGCACTAGGGGATGTAAAGGCCAAAAGGGGTGGGGTGTTTATGGTAGCTAATAGAAATTGCAAACGAATTCTTGCAAACCTAATTATCGGGCCTTATAAAAACTAGACTTATAACAAATGACGACATATCGTATTAGGGGCTGTTTGTTTCAGTCTCTTAATGGTTCAGATGTCTAAATGGTTCAGACTGTTTGTTTCACAAACAAATATCTGAATGATTCAGACATTTGCCTCTGAATGGTTAAGCATTATACTAATGCTGAATGGTTAAGACCTCTTTTCTGAATTGATCAGACATTTGTCTTTGAATAGATAAACGATATACTAATTTTTTAATAATTTAACACTTAATAGTTCTGACCTTTTATTGGTTTAGCATTTAATGGTTCAAAAATTGCCAAAAAGCATCTTAGTTATGTGCTACTAAAAGAATGAAATCATGTTAATTACTAATGGGCCCCGTGATGCTAGACAGTGTCATTAAGGTTTTGACTTTTGAGGGCTGATTGAGTGATTGGTAATTAGCATAACCCAACATAATTTTGAGCAAAGCGTTTTAAACAACTAGATTTGTTTGATTACAAAGTTACAAATGCATCTTTTGTGCGTTTTGTTTTATATGTTTTAGGAGGACCGGAACACACCAATCTAATCCTACTATTAAATTTATATCATTAATCATCATAAAGCTCGAATCATCAACTTAATGGATAGGACATCACCGTGTACACACGGATATCAGTCTACTAAATCATTGTGTCGTAATTTACAAGTCATCAAAACACAAACGTACAATCAGTCAAATTTGATTCAATTCAATTGTTTATTGTTTTGTTTTCTTTTATCTTTATAACTTTTAAAACATGTTGTATTATAAAATACATATTCTTACATGCTTATTCTTATTAGTGTTTCTTTCATAGTGATCTGTTTATTTTTATCAATGATCCTGATGTTAATCTTTTGAACGGTTTCATTTTCTTATATAAAGTTTTGAACATTATCACAAACCTTGCCGCCATGCAAAGCAGCGGACCCAGGAATTTTTTTCTTCCGGGGTTGGTTTTTCGGTTCTCGAGTGAACTCAACTTGATGTTGAAGTTTTCGGTTCATGTCGGGTCGGTTCGCATAAATAAACGTTGATTGGTTTATGTTTGGAAGATTCCAATGAAAGATATTCTAAATTAATATTTTCAGGAGTATCACTTGACAATGAGGTTGAAATAACTTTCTTTTCTAAAATCTCGATAAACCTTAAAAACAAAATCAACTAATTTGTTTCAGTATGTATTTATTCAGTTATTTTTATTACTCAATTGAAAAACTAAAAGTAAAAGAAAATTAATTAGTTAAATCTAGACACATTTGCTATAAATGTGTGAGTATATAAGACAAAGATAATATGATCATATGTCAACACTTCAATTAGAATATGTGAACATATAAAAATAGTTTATTGGAATCCATAATAAACACATTTAAAAAACTCGAGGTCTTGATTCGTCGCCGCACGAAGTACCAAAGCAGGAATTGCAATTTGATAATCTTTGGCTAAAGTCACTAATATTCTCTTTGTAAACAACAATTTGTAAGTAGCGTCTAAGGGTAACGTTTAAGTGAATTCTTAGACTTATGAAATGATAGATTGATAATGGGGTAATGAAAAATAAATTGAGTTTTTAGTTAGCTAAACATGCAGAATAGATTTAATACAAAATATACTTAATTGGTTATTAGATTTTAGAATTAAATTTTAAAAAAAACAAACTCTTGGTTTAATTGTTAGTGGGTTAAAGATTCTAAAAAAAATATTTGGGTTTAGGGGTCGTAAAGTTTTCCGTAAGGTCGGCATTTAAAAAATTACGAGGTCGAATAAAAAACCTTTAAGAAACGCTACATATAAAAAAAATTATGCGGGCTCGGTTGACCCCTCCCCCTATATGCTAAGTTCGTGACCCCTCCCCCTATATGTTAAGTTCGGCCCCTGGCCATACACGAGTTTGCGACAGTTTTTTTTATATGAAGAAAAAACGTCCAAGTTTCATTTTTCATATATAAAGTTACACATGCTATAAACGTCCCCTTCAAAGTACCGGTTTGCTATGATTTTTTGTTGTTAGTACAAGTAAAACACAATACTTATACATGTATCTAATACTTAAGTGAATGTGGTGAAAAGATTAAGAAAAAAGAACGAAAAAGCAAATTTGACAATTAGTAAGTGTTGAACTACAAGTCTACAACATTTTAGGAGGTGAAGTAGAAATTTCATTGAGTGATGGTTGGAAAAATATGTTTTTATTTGATTTAATATCCGGTTTCAAACCCGCTAATCTGAAAAACTCAACACCGAAATCTTTTGAAACTGAAGAGGGTTACGTATTCGGTTTTTGATTCGATTCTAAACTGAATCGAATTAGCTAATCGGCTTTTGGTTCTAGAAAACTACATTTTAGCTCGTCCCCACTTAGGAGATCCGATTTCATTTTCATTAAAACTGAAACCAAAAACCCTAATTAGATTATCATATTTTGGGTTTTCGTAAAATCGGGTTTTGCAAATTAAAACTGAGACCGAAGAACACATAATTCAGTTTTCGGTATGATTTTGCAACTATAAATACGGTTAAAATTTCAATTTCGACCAGAAGAAAAATTTTCAAACCAAGGAAACTGAAACCTGAATTGATACACACATGACACATCTACAAAATAGAGATGACAAGTGGTGTTTTTGAGAAGGGGACGAATGGACACGTGGAATTGAGGAAATTTTAAGAGAATGTGAATCATGTGATGTTTACATGCATAAATGATCCAAGTACAACTAAGGGATGACGATTTTCTTCAAAATGACGTTGAATCTTAATTATATTTCATGTAACATTTGACCTTTTTAGCCTAAAGAAAAAATGAGAAGACACTCGTTCCAAAAGTTGCGAACATTTCTAGAAGCTGAAATAAGAAAGAAAAATGAGAAAGTGTACTTCAAAGAGTAATAGGTAGCATTTAAAATTAATTTGATAGGGAATAAAAACCATAATTTAATCGTTTGTTAATGTGTTGAATTAATCCACATTATTTGCTTTGATTCTTTATTTTAAATGATCATTTCGATTGCTCATATGAAGTATTTAATGTCTCCAACAGACATCCTGTTAGGGCTGTAAACGAGCCAAGCCGAGTCGAGCCAGGATAGGTTCGAGCTCGAGCTCAAAGCTTATCGAGCCGGCTCGGCTCGGGCTTGAAAATTTTAACGAGCTGAAAACACCGGCTCGAGTTCGGCTCGTGAAAAGCTCGAGCCAGCTCGATTTAAAAAAAAAAACTTTATTTTTTCACATTTTAATATATATAAAAAACACAAAAAAAAATTGTGACTTTTGCCTTTTGTTGGGTACTCAGTATTTGAGGGAACGAGGATAATTATTTTGAATATAAACAATTTACTATCAAGTTATATATTTTTTAAACAAAATACTTAATGTTTTTAAAAAGAATCCATTTTTATTTTAAAAGAACCTTATTAAAATCCTAATATAATAATAATAGTAATAATAATATAATAATAATAATAATAATAATAATAATAATAATAATAATAATAATAATAATAATAATAATAATAATTATCATTATCATTATCATTATCATTATCATTATCATTATCATTATCATTATCATTATCATTATCATTATATATGCACCGAGTCACGTGCCAAGCCACGAGCCGAGCTCGAGCTCGAACTGAGCTAACCCTGGCTCAGGTTCGGCTCGTTTAGAATTCGAGCCCAGTCGAGCCGGCTCGCTTAGATATGAGTTTTTCTTGAGCCGAGCTTTTTTCGAGCTTTTCTCGAGCCGAGCTTTTTTCGAGCTTTTCTCGAGCGAACTTCGATCCGCGAACTTTTTGTACAGCCCTACATCATGCTAGTAGTAGCATTCACACTACCATCAACATATTTATGCTCATCCTTAAATTAATTATACTCCTACCTCACATTTCCCATCCTCTTCATCTTCATCTCTTATAGAATTAAGAAAAAACATAATAATCCTTTATATTTAAGGTTATCATTCATCCCCTTTATCTATTATTTTATAATTTTTATAATTGATTGTAAGTAGAAGAAAAAGAGAAAAAAATAATAAAAGAAACACATAAATATTAATTATTTGATTTGAAATAAAGATAGATATAAAGAAGCTAATGAGTGATGTTTTTATCAAAATGAATAAAATTTTTAAGATGTGATTAAAATACAAAAGAATATAAATCGTTAAAAGAAAACATTTTAATAATTATTAAGAGGTTACCAAACAATCTCTGATATTCATTTCGATGAAAGTGGCTTTTGATCACACTAATATTGGTTATGAATAGGTTGCAAAACTTAATATATGCCTCTTGGTAGTAGGTCATGACACAACCTTCATATTTGGATTTACAACAATGCATACACTAGTGAGGGCTTATGTCTTTTGTTGTTCTTTCCATTTAACAAATAAAGTTTTTTATTCTTTCTTATTACACGAAAGCTAATTAATTCTCTAACAAATAAAAAAGGAGTCATAAGATTATTAATTACATATTTCCCAAAACATAAAAATCAATCACATATTTCCCCTTCTTAAAACATATTTATTACATATTTATCCATTTGACCAAAATTAACTTATTAAATTACTATTTATCTTTATTTTTACTAAGATATTTTTACGTATTTTAGTTTTTAATACCATCAATTACATGTTTCGAGCCTTCTGTATAAATAAAAATAGTAAAATTAGATCTCCAAATTTAGAAGAGTAAACTTTATTTTAAAATAACAATCACCGATAATCAAAGTTATATTTTCAAATACAAAATAACTAGTGTAAAAGTTTTAAACAATTACAGTACTAAAAAATCTGTATGTACGAATTTTGTAATAAAATAAGGGTAAAACAGTTTTTAATAAGTTAATTTTGATAAATTGGATATACATGTAATATACATGGTATATGAATAGGTATTGATTTTGTGGCTTATGAAAATATGTAATTAGTGGCTTTAGGAAAGGGTAATATGTAAAAACCCTAAAAAAAGTTTATATAACTATGAATAAGAAATATTTATAGCTACAATTTAGTACAATTACGGTAATACTCTATTTACATGCATGAGATTGATAACATCTAGTATTTGTTGGTCAGCCACGTGGCGGTGTCCGAACCTAGGCTTTGCAAACACTACTAGTCACATTATGGCAGTCGGTCATGCCCAAAGTCGTTATCTTAACCGCAACAAGGGGTCTAAGTGTTAATTAATTTGGCTTAATATATGGTTTAAGTCATTTCCTATCATAGTTTTACCTTGAAAATCTAAAGAAAGCATCAATTTAAATTGGGTTATAGATAGGTCGGTCACATGTAAAACGTACGATGCATCTTTATTATTTAGTTATTTGGAAGTAAAAGAGCATAAAAACTTATTAGCTATACTTTATGTTTTTATTTTTTCAATTAATACAAATAACTAAATATAAAAATTAACATAATGGAAGCAACAAATTTTTTGTTATATATTTATTATTATAAAAGGTTAAAATAACAATTAACAAGCGAGCATTGTCATACTTCTTTTTAATTACTTATAATAAAAGAAGTATATGTACTGTGATAGTGTTGATTTTCACAAGAACAATGTGGGTTAAAGTTTTAATAATTGTTAAGATTAGATGGAACTAAATGTTAGTTAAAAAATGGTTGTAAAATATACCACATGAAATGCAAATAGTTTAATTGGAGAAAAATTAAGAAGATGATGATCGATTTCCAGTTAATGAAAGTGAAGGCTAATTTACGCTGAATTAAATGATATGTGTTCAAGGCCGACATCGATTACCTTTTTTTATACATACACTAAGTTATAACACCACATATTACACAAGGTAAATAAAAAATATTAAATATTAATGACGGGTGAAGAAATATAAAACACTATTATGATATAAGATATAACTAAAATTACGTATGAGTAAGTACTTAAGTTATTAATATATTTTTATTATTTGTTTAAGATTTTCATTTTAAAAAATGCTTTTTAAAACTCTCATTTTAAAATATGTTAAGAAACATTTCTTTTTAAGAATATTGTTTTTAAAAAATATCATTTATAAGTAAAAATCTCGTTATTTCAAAACTATGGGTTTTAGTTTTTTTTTTAAATAGCAAATCTATCCTACTCTTACTCCTAAATTACATCAAATGATTTTACACCATGTCTGAGTTTGAACTTAGTATCTTTATTTTAAGAGACAAAAGCTCTACTAAATAGGCTAGTTTTTTAGTTCATATTGTTTTATGAATAATTTTTTGTATTAATAAAAGTTTGTTTTGACAAAATATCATTTTTATGAACATCTCATTGTTTAAAAACTTCGGGTTTTAATTAATTTTTATTTTTAGAAAAATGATTTTATATAAAACTTTAATTCTAAAAAAAACTTATTTGAAAAAAGATACGTTGTTTAAAAATTCATAGTTTTTAAAAATCTTTTTTTCTTCAAAAAAGCGTATTTTTTTAAAAACAAAATATTTAGTTCTTAATTAATTAAAAATATATGTTTCATAAAAGATATTGATTTTAGAAAAAATTAAATGTTTAAACTAAGAGAAAGGGAGAGAGAGAAAATTTAAAAATTAGTTGTTCTGTCATTTTAAAAATTGATAAATGATTTGAGCAGAAAATAAATAGCAGAATTAACGTCATGATGACATATATAAACTTAATGTAATCATTTATTAGTATCAGATAAATTAGATAAATACCAATACCCCTAGCTCAAATGGATAAAGTGATGTAGCTCAAGATCTTATTGAAATAGATGGAAGTTTTGGGTTCAAGTCTCATATATGATAAAATAAATTGGGTTCTAAGTGGGTTAGGGGGTTTTCTCATTTAACGTGGGTTTCATTCTGAGTGTATTCTCAGTTTCGAGACTGATGGGGACGGACTGATTTACGAGTATTCATTCGGGGATGTGCTAGCCTAGTGCTTAATGTTCCGTACTTGAGTAATGGATCAGTTATCCGTAAGTGATCAAATTAGTCGTTAAACAGAATCATAAATTAATATTGTCATATCCTAAAACTGAATAAACTCTTTCACTTATTTTATGAAAATTCAGTTTTGTTACTAGTATTTATATAAAAGTTTTGCTCTTAAAGCATTAAATTCCAACTATTTAAATGCTAAAAAACAAATAATAAATTGTTATAAACAATTTTATATTTTATAAATACAATAACAATAACAACATATTCTAAATACAACCATTTCCTTTTTTTTAACTTTTAGTTGGTTATTTTAATTAAATTTTTAGTTATTTTTTTAGTACAACCCAAGGAAGTGGTGTCCTGTGAGAGTAGAGCTGGTAACATCTGACATGCTTATGTAATAATTAAACATGTTTAATAAAAAGTACATAATGAAACCCTTTTCAAAATAATTAAAACTAAGAATCAATACTCCATCCTTTTCTCATTTTTAGTTCATTAAACATAAAAGAAATTATAGACCATGAGATAAAATGATTAAACAAGTCTTTTTCATATTTAATACTTATGTTAATCATGTCACTACTTACGCCCCCCTCCTTGAGATTACATTCCCAGTCCTTACGGTAGTGAGGATGCACATCTTTAAATCCAATAACATCCTAGAAAACACCGACTTAAATTATGCTAACTTGTTTGAATCCAAAAGTACTCAAAACTACTAAAAATTTAATTAAATTAACTAAAAACTAAAAAGGTGCTCAAACTTTTTTTTAAATAAATATTAAACAATACATTAAAAAATCAAAACATAATTCTCATTAATTAAAAATAAAATACACAACTAAAAGTTTAATTAAAATAACATAAATTTTTTAAAAGAACTACAAAAACCAAATTAAAAATAAATATGAAAACCTAAAAATTACAAGGAGGCAATTTCATGTTTATGGTGAAGGATTATTTCCAAGAACGGTTTGATTTTAGTAGTGGGAGTTTGGGTCACGCTGTGCAAAACGGACAAAGGTGGATTGATCGGGTGGAAGCTAGAATTGATCGATTTGAGTAGGCTTTGTTGGCGTAGATGGATATTGTGGGTAATTTTAGCTCGAATCAACTTCAATTTAAGACCGAGCTAGACTTTCTACTTTAATCCATGTTTTGATTGTAGAAGAAAGTTTTAATTTTTGTTAAAAATATTCAATCAAAAATTATAATTGGCAACGGTAATATTTTATGGTACAAAATGGTAAAATGTGGGATTTCATGTGTCTTTGAAGTTAATTTCTAGCACTCAGATCTGAAGCCGATGGCTTACGGCGGTGTAGCTGAGTTACGACCATTACATGTTTTTTCATAATTCGGGTAAAACACCCTCATGTTTAGATACATATGTCTAATTAACATAAAAAATATTATTAGCTTTATATATAAAAAAAGAGGCAAAAAGATTTTAAAAAAATAATTAATGTGATATTTAGTACTATAAAGGGTTAAATCAGCAAGTGAACATAAATATACCTCTTTTTAATAACTTGATAATAAAAGAAGTACAAGTAGCTTAATTGAATTAATGATATATATTATTAATGTATTAAATTCCAAATAATGAAACTTTGGGATAATTTATGCTTAACTGAATTAATGACATCATAATTTTGCTGTTCTAATTTTATAAATTAACATTTTCTTATTCTCGATCAAATGGATCAACTATTTCATTTCATACTATATAATATGAGTTTTGCTAAGGCTGTGATTAAAAGTGTAACATCCAACCATACATTGATTTTCATTGGATGATAGTAATATCATAAATATCTGATAATTATGATTTAGTAAATAGATAAAATGTTTCTTTTAATCCAACTTAGCAAAACCCTTAAAATATAACCATTTTTTTAATCTTTAAATCAAATTCTAATACTTCTAAGGTAAATTTTAATACAAGGTATTTTTGGCATTTATAATCGTTCAAAAATTATTTTACCTTTTTGTTTCTGAGTATTTTAGTAATTTTTAAAAAAAGTTATCGTAATATATCATATATTCACATGATACGGCATAATGCCTTATTGCGGCTTTTGTAAAATTGTAAAATAGAATACAAGAACCACCTTCAAGTTTAGATAATGTTCACATATAGTCCAATTTAAGACACACCTGGTTTGTTTTAATGAAAGCCAAAACTGCTTCTCTTTTCTTTTTCTTGTCTAGTAAAAGACAAAGTCCCAATAATGCAAGGACTGAACTTGCACTAAAGAAAAAGAACAGTGACCTATTCACCAACTTTTGCTATCAAAAACACAATGCAATATCATCTTAAATTCATCAAAGAACCGCACAACTAAGGTGGCATTTAGCTTCAATTCACACAAATCGTAACGTCAATTGCATCAGATTTTCACTTTCCTTTCTATCGTACGTCTTCAACACTCTTGCGGACTAACAAACCCACCGACTGAAGTAAGTAGCTGAAAATGCCACGTTCAATCGCCTTTAATTTCTGCTAACATCACTTGTCGGTTCATCATATCACCACATATAATCACCACAACACTCTAATCTCATTAGGGTTTGATAGATTCAACTTCTTTTCATCTGGGTTTGATTCAGATTTCAAATCTTTTGCTCATTGCTTTCTTTTTGCAGTTTAATTGAAGTTGCAGGTGATTGCATGAACGATGAACACCGAAGAAAGTAGCAACAAATCAGTTAAAAAAGCTGACTTTGATTCGGATCTTGAGAATTGGTTGAACAGTACTCCTTGGGTCGCGAATATGAATGAATCTGAGATGAATTATGGGTAGATTCTTGATTATTTTCTTAATTGTTGTTCTTTTAATTACTTGAATTTGTTTGATTTTTTTTGCTAATTTCAAGTAACGTTTTGCATGTTTTAGCAAGATCGGGGTGGTTCTGATCGTTTACAGAAGGTGTTTGTTGTGATGTCCGAATGGGTTTTTTGTTGATTGATAATTGTTGAAAAAAATGACTTCTTTTTGATAAAATTTGCAATGATTTTTTAGGGTTTTAAAGGTCTGTAATTAATTAATCTTAATTTTGAAATTTTCCCCAAATTTAATGCTATCATTTTGCTAAAAAATATTTATTCAGTCAGATCTTATTTGCTTTAATCAGATCGGAGAAGATAATCAAGGGTTTGCTATGAAAGATATTCTAGTGTTTCATTTGCTTACTCAAACTTGACCACCGTCTTCATATCGGCTATTTAATATTTATTTTTTGTTATTATTACTTTTGATTTTTATATTTATTATTATTAATAATATTCTGTACATGTTTGCAGGAACTTATCAAATTTTCAATCAATTTTTCATATTTTGTTTTGTTAGCACAAATTTCTGATAAACTTATAATAATTCTACATTTTTACTTGTCTAAGACTCAAAGTGGCTATTTCTTGTGGTTAATTTACTTCATATTATAAAGTTTTTCATCTGCTTACACTTATTAATTTCAGGAAGAAGCTAAATATTTGCTTTAATTAAAGGAAGAGACCACAAAAGAGATAGCTTAATATAACATGGCGATATTTGTTGGTTTTCTTCCTTTTTATGCAATCATTTACTTCAAAAAATCAATAGCTTATTTTGAAGGACCTTCATAGCATAAAATGTTTAATCTTACTTCTACTGAGTGCACCACACAAATAAACAGTTGGCTGCAGGGCTTCCATACTTTCTATCATTGAAATGTCAAAATTTCTAGTGATCTATACTATGTTGTACATAATCAAATGTATTTGCATTAGTGTTAAACAAAAAGAATTATAGCCAAGAATTTTCGATCTTCTTGGACATTCAAGTTTTTACAAAATACAGTTTTGTTGGTTTGTATACCGTTGGTTAATTGTAAATAAGGACTAGAAGAGTTATTAAGCCTTTCTTCATACACGTTAGTTCCGTATGAGTTTATGGCGGCTGTCTGTTGTCGTTTGGTTGAGCATAAATGGATATAATCTGTATTAACTATCTTCATTATAGGAAGTTTATGGCGGTTGTCTATTGTCGTTTAGTTGCGTATAAATGGATATAACTTCTATTTACTATCTTCATTTTATGAGTTTATGGTGCCTATCTGTTGTCGTTTAGTTGTGCATAAATAGATATAACCTCTTTTAACTATCTTCATTTTATGAAGTTTACGACGGTTGTCTTTTGTCGTTTAGTTGCGCATTAATAGATATAACCTCCTTTAACTATCTTCATTATGTGCCTATACTTGTGCGTCACCTTATAACGCGCACTTTTCCATGTGCAATTAGTACACCCATCCACGCGACCGACCAAATTTAAAAAATTCCACAATTGTGGACATGACTTGTCCTTTATATTATATATCTATCTTCGGGATCATGATACATACTTTGCTTGTTTGCATGTTCGTGTATTTAAGTGACATTTAGGACCTCCCATGGAGGGCCAACGATTTTTTTTTGAAACCCGTAGGGGGGTTGGGGCCGGGGGGGGGGGGGCAAAAACTAAACTTACGTTCTTTGTTTTCTTTGCCCTGGGACATCAACAACATGGGGTGGTAAATCATAGATGTCCCCACGGCAAAGAGAACATATAACTTAGGTTTATTTTTCGCATGGGGCGCCCAGGGGTGGACGTTACGCCTATTTAACTTATGTGGTGTCTAGTGCTAACACCTTTATATTGATAAAACACAATGTTAGCATCACTTAAGAGGTTGAGTTTTTTATGGTAAGGTCAATTTTTTGTTGTTTTAGTACATATGTTTCTTTTTGGTTACTGATGTTGTAAGCAGGATCTATGTTTAGAGTTGAAATGAGATTAACTTGTTAATTTTTATGGCCAGTGTGGATGATACACTATTGATAGTACCACAAGATCCTAGTCAGCAAGTCAAGCCAGTTGTAAACGTCTGCACAAATTTCGGAGAAGGTTCATCAAATGTGGTATGCTGATATTTTCCTGATTCGATCATGTATTCGTGTGTTTCATGTAATTATCTTTATGGTTTAACCATCTTGTTTCTACTAATTCGCGTCAAGTTGTTTCAAACCGAGGTTTTTACAAGCAAATAAGTCATTAACAAAGATCAATATGATATATCAACTTGGAGATGACAGGCATAATGCTATCGAGTAACTACATTAACAATTGCTTTTCTGAACTCCAAAAATAGAACTCCATTATAAAAGATTGGCTCTTAAATGGAAATAGATATTATATACTATGTTAAACTAGCTTCTAATGAGAAAAATAGTTCAGCTTTACATGCTAATGTCATGATATGTAACTCGATTCTGTCAAAACTAGATCAAGCGAAGGGCGTCATGAAATCGCTTTAGGAACTCCTTTTGTTGTCATTGTGAAAAATTTGTGTCTTTTCAAATATTTGATATGTCAAACATCAACATCATTTTAACAAAATATGATCTATCAATTCAAAGAAACTGATGGTGAAGAACAAGAAACTTTCTGCCTATTTGTTGATGAATAGCTACATGTCGCTTAAGTTCTTGAATTTTTATAGTTTTACATGATTCTATGCAGTCACAAGTTGGAATTCCTCAAGAAATGGTGACAAATAGCAGCTTGGCTCCCAGCAGTAGCACAGGCACATTGCACAATTCAGGTAACAAGTGAACTTTTGTTTTACAGAATGCTGCAGTGAAATTCTTTCATACTTTCTGAAATACATTAAAAGAAATCAACAGTCCCTATGATAATAATAATATTAATTCCGCTATGAGTTGCAGGCCAGATCCTATCTTCAGCAATCAAAACTCTCTTGAATCATGGTGTGCAAATTTCACAGTCACACATAACAGATATTCTCCGATATCAGCCATTACAAACTACCCAAACACATCAAAATGAACCACTGCTGCAGCAGGTCTTCAATAACAACGCGGTTCAGCAGCCACAAACACCATCGTTTACAAATCAATCGAATATCACAACTACTGATCAAATGAACCAGCTCCATTACCAAATGCCATCAAACCAGCTTCTTCCCTGTACAGGGCCAATGGTCAATATACAAACGCCGAATCTTCATAACAATCAGACACCGAGGGTGCAAATGCAGCTAAACCTGAATCAAAATCAGTTACAGATGCAACATGTGACAGGGACCTCGGGTAATTTGATATCAATAGCAGGGCTGCAACAAACCGATAATGCTCTACCCGATTTATCAGGTAACTCGGAAAGCCACACCTTCGGAATAAACGTTACATACATAACGGATAAAACCTATACTGTGAATCCTTGTTATGTGGTGAGAGTAAACTCTTAATGATCTTAATTTGCAGCTCCAGTGGGATATGCAGCTCCTAGTGAATTTTCTTCTTCCGAAGCTTATCGTGAATATGCTATAAGACAGGTATCTGTCCTGGTTTTGCCTGAACAAAGCTCATTGTGTATTTTTTGTTTACTTATTAATCTAAGATATTGAATGTGGTTAACAGATTCGGATAATGAAGGAACGATACTACAGCGGACTACTGAAAATGCACAGTAACGCCATGCAGCGTTACACTCAGGTTCAACTCAATCGCCATCTTTCAGACCATTTTTCAACTCACAAACACATGTTATTCTTTTATTTAGGTGTGCTTCTCTTGTGCAGGCAACAACTTTGGATGATTCAATTAAGTACGAAAATATCAAAACTTATCTGGAAAGGATGTTGAGGTTCTTAAACACCTCTTCAGCTGATTCAATTCCCAATAATGACCAAGTAGTGTATAATTATATGAATATAATTGTCAACTACGTGAACTACCGCACGAGAGACAAGTCAGGGGGTTGTTCTCAGCACTGTGAGCCCGTCCATCAGTCGCCTAATGGATCAACCCTGCAGCTACTAAATCCATCTCAAAGGGTCATAAATCTTGAAGCCAACAAAGTGAGCTTCAATCAGAATCTCTCTTCAAGAGGACCCTTGCCGCAAGAATCAAGAACACCAACTTCACTCAATAACAAATCTTTTCAAGCAGGTGTAGGACAAAAACCAGAGAATCCCCTAAGCTTTGGTTCAGTGAATGCCCCACAGCCAACTGTTTTAACCACAAAACAACGGATAAACCCAGGACCAAATACTAGTGTTGTTATCGGGTTAGGTGTTCCCATCAGTTTGTCTTCAAATACAACTGCCACTAAGTTTCCTTCTAGTGCACTTAACCACCAACCACCAGTGGCGAATCATCAGTTCAGTTCAGAAAAAATGAAAGAACCCATGCACAAAACAAATGAGTTCACCAGACCAAAAACTGTTCGGGCGGGGAAGTCTCCTCTGGGTCCTAGAATTTTGGGTTTGAACCAGAGTCCTTCTTGTCACCCCTCTCTTCCATCAAGGGTGAACCCAATTCATCGGCAAACATCAGTCTCATCCTTAAAGTTGGATGTAAGGAAGACGCTGTCCCCAGACTCAATAGCTAAATCACCATTCTCATCCTCTGCCAATTCATCCACTCCATCTGGTGTTTCCGCATTGGCAACAGCTGAGAATCAAAAGCATACTACACCCGCAGGTCTGCTTTGCAAAGAACCTCAAACTTCAAAAGATGCATTTCATCATTTGACCGAAGTGGTATGTTTGTTATTGGAACATGATTTTAAAACAATTGTTTCCTTAAAAGTACAACAATATTGGCACAAATTGATCCTAATAATTATTTTGCTATTTCAGGTTAAATCAATGTCATCAAAGGCATTGAATTCTGCCATAACTGATATCAGCTCAATGGAAAATGCACCTACAAATCTTGTTGGTATTGACAGAAAAGTCAACGCTTATGATAATGATACATATCTAAATATGAGACGTTCATTAACCGTCACATCAGTGAAAAATGATCAGTTTGGTTGTCAAGAATGGGATGCATATATAAAGCCATATAACAAAAGAGCAAAGAGTACTGAGGTAACTTTAACTTCATAATTTAGTTGTAGTTTTTCTCATGGAGATTCATAACAAACATTATCAACTTCATTAATGATATATCTAATATGTAAAACACACATATATATCTATGTTTACTTCATTATAAGTTATTTTCTCGTTAGTTTATTTCGTTTATCCTTTGTCTATTTTGTAACTTCTTTATGTATAAAGAGATCCATATGATTAACTCCATATACAACAAATATTTTACCAATTATCGTCTAGTTTCTCTCCTTACTGTTCTTTCATGGTATTAGAGCTGAAAAGGCTCCTTACATTTTTTCTCTCCAACTCCCTTCCTTCTCTATTTTTGTTGGCTATTTCCGACAACAACATTTTTTGCACCTATGCTTTCTCTTTCTACAAACATCCCTATTTAGAGTCTCAAATCTACATAGATACGGGCCGAATCACACAACATTATCATTATGATCGAGTTACAATTCCGAACACCCTCAAAAAATCACTGTCATTGTGTTCGGTTTAGTGGCGTAACACCATTTTTCCTTTGGGCCTCACGGTGTTCAAAATTATTTTGGTCATAGTTCCACACTTTATAAGCCTAAATACTTTACTAGTTGTCCTTATCTATTTTGTAACGTCTCGATCTACATATAAAGAGATCCATATGATTGATTCAATACACTAAAAATATTATTCATCGTTATCCTCTTGTTTCTCTCCTTTCAATTCTTTCAAACTTAAGTTTTCTATATGTAGTTCTTACTCTTGATGTTTTCTTTGTGGTATTTGTTACTTTTATAAATATGTTAGTTCCATATATGTTTCTTATTATATTCTCTTTGAAACCTATGTGACATTCTGATTAACAGATAAAATGGGGACTATTGGAGGAAATCAAAGAAATTAATGCTAAGCTACTTGAGACAACAATCCATGTGGTATTAGACCCTTTAGAAGATAATATTCACATGATACTTGGAGGCCAGAAAGGAAGCATACTCAAGTGTTACTTTAGGAATGTGTGTTTCCCTGATTTACTTGGTCCACTCGAAGGTGTTTCATCTGAAAAGGTAAATTTTGAATTCGATTCTTCTAGAATAACTGCCAATAGCTATTTCTATACACAACGTGTGTCGCTGTATTGTTCTGGATTTGGAAACTGTTGATCCAAAGAAAGAAAATAATGTTTTGAACCATCAAAATACGCAGCACGCGTCGTGTTAGTATCAGTATTCAACGCTATTGTGTTTTGGTGTTGCAACAAGTAGATTTGAAAGAATTTTAGATTGCTTATTCAGTTATTCGTCTGCTAGATTACAAAGTATTTTTTATCAAAAATTGTTTCTAAATAAGTAGTTTGAAGTTGTTCATTCCAAACTTCATATAAAGGAAACAATTAAAAGGTTATAATAAGCAATCCATGCATCTAATGTATATTTTGGTACCTTTACTAACAAAGGTTCTTTGTTTCTTTTTACATACTTACAGATGCCGGAGTTTGGCATACTGCTTGTCGTTCCCTTTGATTTTCCAGCTTCTTTAATTAGCATGTTTAAATCAGGCGAGTATGCGTTGAAGTAAGTGATAATCTAATCTATATACATATTAAGCTCAACTCTAACATAACATATACTAAGAAGTATGTATATATCTTATTGTAATGCTTATGGGAACTAATTAATCAATCTGGAAGCAGTGAACCATGGGGAAAGCTGTATGAGGAGATGCTGACTAGATTCAATGCTTTGGTTCGTGAGACCCGTGGAATACAATGTGTTGGAGATTACGCAAGAAAGTGGGATGCTAGTGCACGCGCTGTAATGACTGAATTCATGGAAAAACTAGGTGCAAAAAGCTTCAGTTCAGAGTATGGAAGCTGGGAGAGCTGCATCAAAAGTCCTTCGGCCTCAAAGTAGTCCGTCGATCGATCCTCAAACAGCAAAACTTGTATATATTGTTGTGGATGCTTTCTGTGTTTGTTTTGGACCATGGTTTGTGTTGTGTGTGCTAACAGTATGAGATATAAGTACTCTTTGTTGTATGCATCTTTATATATAAAGATGTTATGTGTGTGACTTTTATGTATGAAAGAGTTGAATATCTATAGTGTGTGGTTATTTTACATTAATGATTCTGGGTTTTTTGGTATGGTTTTCTGATTCTAATCAACTTGATTAGGCATTTTACTCCTCGCAGATGGATCTTTATAGTATTATTTTAACTCTTTTTGGATAAAAGTGAGAACAGTCGTTGATCCGTCTGTAATTATTGAAAAATGGCATCCTTCGGTGATGTGTCATAACTCACAAGTGATGATTGAAGCATAAGGTAAATTTATCGTATAAAGAGCAGAAAAGATATCGGTGTGAGTTTTTTGTTTGTGATATTGAATATGAGAGATCTATGTATCTAACTTCATGTATTTGACAAAAACATAAAAAGTAACCATGATTTAATATCGTTCTAATAAAATCACTAATACTTTTCTTAACTATAAAACCATGAACCAAAGCTTATACTAGATAGCCCCATAAGTGAAGCATAGTAACGATGGGTTCCAATTCTAAACCATAAACCGTCAAAATGTAACCGATCGTAAATATTTCAAACCGACCAAACCGGCTAAATTTATTCGGTCGTGACGCTTCACGCAATTTCAACGGTTTATAAATACCCGTACGGTAGAGTCGCCGAACACATTTAACACAACCATAAATAATGATATACGAGAATCATCTGTACCGATATCAGTATTCTTTTTTCTTTTTTTAATTTTTTGGTATTGGTGCTCTTTGATTTCAGTATTTTCAATAATTCTTGTACCGACCGATGTTGGTCCAACAAAATCTGTATATTTCACTTTATAATTTTACTGTACCGGTAAAGATCTGAGCGTGAGTTTTTTAAGTCTAAAAAATCTTATATGGTTGAAAAATGTTGATCACCAGCTTTTGCACACTACACAAGCACACAAGCACACAAACACTTCAATTTCTTCAAGCCTCCTCAACCACAAAGAACAATAAGTAGATCAAAGTATCAAACAATCAAAAAAATGAAACTGAAAGCAGCAAATCATGGCGATTTGCTCACTCCCACACATCAAAATCCCCTTATTATCTTCAAATCTACCCTCAATCTCCCGCCAATTCCCATCTTCGCTATACAAAAATCAATTGTCATCATCATCACCACCACTATCATCATCCAATTACAAGCCATTAGCATCTTATCGTTTTCCACCTGGTCGACGTTCGATTGAAGAAGAAGATGACGATGATGATGATTTCGTTGAAAGCAGTGGTAGTAAGTTCTCGGAGGCGGTGGCGTTATTCAACAGCAGAGATTACCATGGATGCCATGACTATCTAGAAGCAATTTGGAACGATTCCGAAGATCCGATCCGATCTCTCGTTCACGGTATTCTACAGTGCGCTGTAGGTTTTCATCATCTCTTCAATCAGGTTATCTTCTAAGTTCTAACATCTACAAATCGACACACGCAATTCACTGCACAGATCGAATTCGATTTAACTATCGTCGATATATTTGTGTCGCTGTCTGTTCGAAGATTGATTCAGCTTCTGAATCGTTCGATTAGGTTTCAACAGTTGTTTGTTAATTAGTGGAACCTGGAGTTGATGATTCTGCAAACAGAATCTAAATTAGAATTCCATTCGATGATTGATTCAATTTCTGAGTTGTTCAATTAGGTTTCAACGGTTGTTTGTTAATTAGTTGAAACTGGAGTTGATGATTCTGCAAACAGAATCTGAATTAGAATTCTATTCGATGATTGATTCAATTTCTGTGAATGTTGAATTAGATTTCAGCAGTTGTTTGTTAATTAGTTTAAACTGGAGTTGATTGATGATTATGCAAACAGAATCATAAAGGTGCGATGATGGAGATGGGGGAGGGATTATGCAAGTTACGGAAAATGAATTTCGACAGTGGACCTTTTCATCAGTTCGAGAGGGATATGACTGCAGTTTTGGATTTCATTTACCAGACTCAACTAGAGTTTGCTGCTTGTGAGTATTATTGTAATCCTAACTTTCTGCAGTACTGTGAACCTAGCATTTAGCAAACAGATTGATAAATGATTTGTGGTTCGTGTTGATCCGATTAGGTAACGATGAGATGTGTGTGGCTATGGATCAGTCGGAGACGTCGTATAAACTTCTTGGTGGTTATGGTGCTGGGCAACATCTGTATTGGTTAGAAATGGATGGATCTGCAAGCTTATATATAGTGTTTTCCCCTGATAGATCAATAGCCGGAGATCACCAACCAAGGGTAAGACTTCCAATTCTTTATGCTTCTAAAGAACATCTTATGGAGCTTGAGCGCGTATGATCTTTGTTGCGCCAAATGCTAATCACCTGTAAGTCTCTGCTAGCTTCATCTGTAGCTAAATGTATAGATTTAAGTACATATATGATAAAACCATTTATTTCATTTCATTTTGTACTAAAAAACAAATAAGAAGTGTTTGATACATCTAATGGGGAAAAACATACTATAGCCTACGACACACAACCTATGCACCAATTGAGATCTTAATTTTTTAAAGAATTGGCTTGTATGACTTGAACAATTGCTTATCTGAATTCTTTATAAGGTAAAAGTAACACAAAGAAGGGAATGTAACCTACAGGGTAGATAGAATTATGGAAAGGATGGCAGATTAGCCCTTCGCTTTTCCGACATATAAATTATTTAGTCTACAACAGTATAGTGGTAGTTTTGGCCATGTATAATGTACAGTTACTTGAAGCTGATAATACTTTGGAATAAATTAGTACCTGTTTTTGTTCACGAAATCAACGTTCTCTTCAGAATTCACAAGAATTTCCTAACCTCTGTTTCAACAAGCTCGTGCTCTTTTTCTCCTCAAAAGCCTCTGGTAAAAGCTCCTCGAAATACTCCAAGAACGATGACCATTCATCTTCCTTCATTTCCTCAAACGAAACACACACACCTGTATCATGATTGTTGTTATGAGCCGCGAAACTCATGCTTCTTAATATTGGCATCCCAGCTGGACCACAATCATCTTTAATATCACATTCTTGTACTAATCGGGCCAAACGTGCATCACTTAATTTACTCCTTGCTTCTTTGGATGAATATTTCATCATTTTTGGTGGTTTATCGGTTGCTGAATGTATTGACACACCCTCATTTGGGTTCAACTCGTCCTCAAACTCCTTATCAAATGCAAACATTTCATCAAATTCTTTAACTTCATCATTTCCATCACTTGTTATATCCATATCCAAGTTAGCCTTTGCGTTTACACAGATATTTTCCAAAATACTCCAACTTTCTTCACCTCCGATAAAATCCCGTGTCATCATTTGACCAATATCAGCAAGAGAAAGTCCGGCAGCAGTTGCCCGTTTCAAGAAAATGGTACAAAGTATGAAAACACGCACAGAGCACTCTCTAATTAATGGAAGTTCAGTTCTTAAATGTTCAGCATCTTTAAATGGATCAAGATTTGAGATGTAATCAGTTTCTGCTTCTGAAAATGGCGTTGAAGCTTGGGGCCAATGTAGCCATTCGAAATATGGGTCGTCTAGTGACTCGGGTAAACAAAACCCATGGTCAATTGGGACAAGTTCAGCCATCCCAGCAACATAGCTACCATGAAAATTCTTCACAAGCATGTTCCCGGCGTGTCTGTCAAGATTAAGTAGCCGAATGTCAAGTATACCAATATGGTGAACCGAACTAACAGAGAAGCCCGATGGGCCCAAGTCTCCTGCATCTGTCTCATGTTCTACATACCGTTGTATCGATGCGATTTTAAAAGGTGGGTTAGCAGCCAATCCCGTGTTGTTTTTGTTTACATTAAACGTGACATGACAGATTTTGACAAGTGCTGATGGAGGAACACCTGCAAAGCCACCATGGTCAAGCAAATAAGCAGCCAGTTCACGGAGGCCAGTTTCACCTACCCTGATGGACCGTTTCATCCCGGGCTGGCCCAACATCCGGCCTGCAAAACCTTTAGGATTGTTGAATGCCAACGGTTCTTCATCAGCAGGCTTCACAACCGCGATAGTGCTACCTTTCCTCGATTGCAGATAGTAGGCCCCACCGAGCCCACTTGGTACTGGTGTGGGCTTGACCCCTGAAGCTAATGCAATAGCAACCTCAGCTACAAGCGCATGAACCCTTGGAGCCTTACGTCCGCAAATGATCTCTATCCTCGGGTTAGGTGATTCAAACTCTTCTTTTGCTTTAGTAGCTAAAGAAAGACATGGGGTGGAGTAGCTTTTGTGGAAACTAGAAGTGGTGATATGTGTCGTGATGTTTCGGGTGAAATCATGAAGATAAGAGTAAGATTGGAGCCTACATATAGGAAGGCGGGCGAGTGGCTTATACGTAGTTTGATGAGGGTGATCAATGACTACAGCCATCCTGGTGTGTTTGATGTAGGTAAGAATGACTGCAACACATACATACTAACTAACTAAAGAGCAGGTTCTAAGAAAATCTTTCAGAGGGTTCGTCTTTCCTTAGGAGATTAGCCATCATAAGCCTACCAAAATCAAATAAAAAATATATTCACATTATCATCCATTACTTTATGCAAATTGTAAGAAAGAGATGTGTTGTTACTTGCATCGGCATTGGCATCGGCATCGGCATAGGCAAAGGTATAGGTATAGGCATATAGGAGATTGCATGCATGCATGCATATGTCAACTGCAAGATCCGGGGAGTTAATCTCCAACCACCTGCCATAGTTTATCATATCATATATTATCATTTGATACGAATTAAAACACAGCTAGTTTTATATTTGAATCTGATTTTGATACCATTGTCAATTCCCTCGCTCCTCCGTTGAAAGATCGCCACGAATAACTGCAAGAGGAAACGAAAAAAAAATCTGATGTTAATGTGATGGTGAAACTTGGTCTCCATTCCAAAATCCAATTGCAAAAATTGTGTTTGTAAAATTGGTGAATGGAGGTTTTGATAAAGAAGAGAAAAAGAGAGAGACCCTGAACACTGGTGAGGCATTCAGGGAGCGAATTCGCAAAATGGAGAGCGCGAGAGAGAAATTTGAAATCCGTCACAAAAGATAATGTAAGAAGCCTGTATTTTTGTAATAATATTATGTAGAAGACGAAGAACGAATCCCCCACACCCCTTCCTCTCTCTTTCATCTCCCTTTAAACATATTATCCCTTTTTCACCTAGAAACCAGGGAGGGAGGGCGGGTGTGAGTGCATCAGAATATATATATAACAATAATAAATTTCTAAAAATTAATTAATTTGGGTTATAGGATTAACAACCAACAAACTGTGGAGTATTGAAAATAACTAATTTGGGTTATAGTATTACAAACCAATAAACTATGAAGTATCGAGTTCGGTCTTTAGTATTCGAATCATACCAAAAAAAACACAATATGATTTGAATGATAAATCTATTAATTAAAATCAGGCTTATAACATTGGTCTGGTTATTTTCGATACTCTTTAGTTTGTTGGTTGTTAATCCTATAACCCAAATTAGTTAATTATTAAAAATTTAATATCCAATCCAAACACCTAATTACTAGGGCTGCAAACGAACCGAACGAACACGAACAAGGCCTTGTTCGTGTTCGTTCATTAAGAAATAAACATGTTCATTAACTGTTCACGAACACTTACCGAACGGGTTTCCTTGTTCGTGTTCGTTCATTAAGAAAATGAACATGTTCATGAACTGTTCACGAACACTTACCGAACGCAAACGAACACAAACAAAATCAAACGAAAACAAACAAATGTTCATGAACATGACGAACACAAAGAAGTCCATGAACACAAACGAATACAAATGATCTCATATTTATTTTAGAAATAAAATCAGTATTTTCATCACAAAATTTACAAAAAATAAATAAACATGTAACATAAATATCCAAAAACACTTGATATACTTGTCATAAAAATAACTAACACAAAAATTAAGAACATAATCGAACATATTAACGAACATAAACGAACACATTATCGAACATTCACGAACGGACATTAACGAACATAACCGAACACATTATCGAACGTTCACGAACATAAACGAACGAACACGGCTTGTGTTCGTGTTCGTTCGTTTAACTAAACGAACGAAATTTTCTTGTTCATGTTCGTTCATTCACTAATTACCTAAAATCTAAATATGTGTCGTTATCGAGACTCGCTCCTCTCAGCCTCGTAGTCAAACTGTTAAACCATCGAAGTATGGAATCCTATTTTGAAAGATAGAATGACAGTTCTCACTCCTGTCAACCTCTCAATCGAACTATAGAAGTATGGAGCCCTAATATTTAAGTTTAGAATTTGGGCGTTTGACATTTTAATGTTCTATTAAATTCATAAACTTGTTTATTTTTCATGCTGGAAAATATTCGAGTTTGCATGTGTTTTGAATATTAAATCACTTCATTTTTTTGCGGTTGAGTTCGAATTAATCGAATCGAATTTCGAGCTTGACATGAATTTGAATCGGTTTACTCGAATCTTATAGGATTCGAATGCAGCTTCAAAATTTTAAAATTCCAATAACTCGATTCTAATAACTCTAGTGACTCGAAAATCGATTTGTTGAATACCCTAGGGGGTGTAAACTATGAAGTACGGAGGGTGGGCATTGGTGTCTTTAAAAATTATATTATGAGCTATTAACCCATGATTTTTCATCATCAGGATGAAAATTAGTTGGTTAGAATGGATTTGATAAAAGGAATAGCAAATTAAAGGGAATTTAAAGTAGAATCCTACACAAGTAAGACGTGACATTAAATTAAGATAGATTAACAAAGGCACTAGGAAATTTGTACCAACTGAATACTTACATGGAAACCAAAATCAATAGAATTACAACGCATCCAAACATAAACATAATTTTGGTTTAACAAACATATTTTGTTAATTAAGTTAAATTACTTGAATCCGTATAAGGCAAATGAAGTTCTTCTTCAAACTCTGTAAATAAAAAGGGAGCTATTAATCAAAGATTAAAACTTGTAACACAATCCACAAAGAAAAGTACAAGTAAACATAAGAGTAACCATACTAGCCTCTTATACATTATGCATTCATGCTTGCTAGGATGGTCCTCTAAATATAAACTAGTTTACATGATCTTACTTGATACTATTGAAAATGCTTCTTTTATGGGAAGAAACTAACTTCTAAAAGGTTGATAATCAAGTAAGAAATCTTCTCACTACATTATTAGTAGATAATCATTATAGTCGCTTGCTCAAATTGATGCATTATATTTTTCTATGTGAGTTTGTGATTCTTAACAAAATACCTTGCAAATTTAGGGGTCTCTTGCGGGTATATAGGATGTGCATGCATTATTGTTATAACGTCTCATAATACCAAGTATGCTTTGTACATGCTTATTTTGTCTACGCTTTTCAATTTCAATGTATTCGGCATACGTCATGTATCTTTGAGTGGGAGCAAAAATCTAGGGTGCATATATAAAAAGGAGAAATAATCGAGGGATTGCACTTATAAAGTGGAGGAATAATCAAGGGGGCACAAGTTATGGGGAGCTATTCAAGGATGTCTTTTTGCTTTGACAAAAGAGGGAGAAATATAGCAATCTTAACGTGAATATTTATATTTAACATATGTACTACATGTTATGTAATATTTGTCATTATCAAAACCGGAGAGATTGTTAGGGTAGATTGTAGAAATAATCATTTTATAAATGCATAAACTTCATGATGATATAAATATAGACAAGTAATAAAAGTGTTACATGCAATTGATCATATGTTCATAATTTATCCTTGTAATGTCGCCAAAATTCGTATTAAATATCAAAAGAATCGAGAGATAATGTGCAAAGACATCCTGATCAATGCTATGGATCGGCCATACCAAGATAAATATCAAACTAGTTAACTAGAAGATCCAAGCAGAGAAGCACCACGGTTGATATCGAGTGTGAGATTGTCTCTACTGAAGCTAAAGATTTTTTATTGACAAAATCAAGTTCAAGAAGGATGAAGTGTTAGGTGATGCAATACAAGATTGAGGAGCAAGAAATGGTGGATGATAAACTAGTCATAGCATATGTGACATATGTTGCATATTCACTTTTGTTCGTGTATCACCCATTTATATCCCATTAGCGTGTACGTAAAAGCAATATGTACGTTATCACTAGGCAAGTATCACCTTTCACTCATGTATCTATAGAATATCATCTTTTCTATGGTATTTACTAAAAAAGCTATTTAATGTGTATGTGAGTGTGTGTCGCATATCGTAACTTCTTGTCGTTTATGGTCTTGGAATGACATAAACATTAATTTGTTGTAAATATATAAATTGTTTGGCAATACCTCATTTAAACTGATATTATTCAAACAATACACACACAAATGAAGCAAGAGAGACTAAAATATGCCTGCCACGAGGTTTTGTTACAGGGCTCACTTATATGACATCCGACATGAAAGTGACTGGAGTTATATCCAAGGTTTTTTGGATTGCTAGATCAATCATTGCTCGTGGTTATTCAAGTGTGTAGATCAACTACTCATGCGAGTGGTTCTAGGGTTTGTTTCATGAACCATCATCGTGTTGGTAGACATTTTTCCCTTGTAAATGATTAACGATTAGAGCTAGCCTGCTAGTGTGGGGAAGTACGACTTCTTTATTCTACATGCCATGTTATAGTTTTGAGAAATTTTATTCAAATATCATACATCTTGAAATTTGTAACATCTGTTAGCAAACTCATTGTAGATGGATAGCATTACTAACGTTCATCAGTAAGAGCTAAAAATGGGTTAGGTAAGAACGAGTCGCATCAAAAGTTTACATTCATGGGCAAGGTCTAAACAGGTTTAGTCAAAAACATTGATTGTGGTTATGAAATAAATTTGAATTTATCCTAGCCCTATTAAAGAATGATATGATAGAAATAGATACTTTAGCAAATATCAAATTTTCATTCCACATTAGCAAATATTGAGTTTTCAAGACTAAGTCATGACGCAACAAATGAAAGATTGAGCATCAAATGATCAAATGGCATATTAGGAACAAGGACGGTCTACGGTTGACCATGGATTGTCCGCCAGAATTCTGATCAACATCAACTACACAATGCTCAAACAAAATGTCCACAATCGCAAACATGGTCGAACCGTGTATCGATCATGTCTTCCTAGATAATTTTTCAGGATTAAAAGCAATGCCAAATCATCATGGTAGTTTTTGTCCTCTTTTCTCATGCTCTTTCTAATAAAGTATTTAAGTCTTTTGACTCCCAACACTTCAAATATCTCTTGCATATACAGAAATCATAATTACTTTTCTTTCTTTTTCTTAACGAATAATTACTTTTCAAAACCTTGAGTGATTATATCTATCCATTCTCATCAAGATACAAGCAAGCAAGACATCAGGAGAAAGAGCGTTTGACATTTCGTTGTAATATCTTATTCATTCGGTCATTGTTGCAATTCTAATTATTGTGAGTATTTGGGAGATGACTTTATCTTTGTCCTCCAAATGCCAGGTTATTAATTCTCGTTGAAGCATTGAACGCTATGATATTGTGGAAGCACGTTGGCTTCAGAATCTACTCGTGTCACCTCAATGTCTTTAACTACGCGCCTCTATTGTCTAGTGTCATGACATGAGCGTCTTACCTTTCAAACATATTGGATTGACGTTCACTTTGTTCCGGTAAATATGGCAATGGATTAGCTACACGGTGTTCATATTCATTCAAGCTCACAATACACAAACATTTGCAATTTGCAATCATCCACTTTTAATGACGTATTTTTAAGCTTAAATATCCATCTTTCTCTTGTTTAGGTTGTAAGGGTGTAAGACACCTCATCGTAACATACTTGACCATTAGTTTTGGCACAAATAAAAACACAAACTTACTTCAGAAACAAGGTTTAACTTTTGATTACAAAGAGAGAAATTCTTGACAAATTTGGGATTTCATTTTTTGATAATAGATTAAAGCACATAATAATATTATTATCATTTTACATAATTTAATTTCCGCCGATGAAACCACATGCAAATAAGAGGAACTAACACTTTCTTTAACTACAACATGATGTAAACTGTTTATTGGCACCAGACAAGTGTAGCAAGCAAACGATCTGTAAACCAAATGTTGGTGTTGTGATTTCTTCCGGCGGTCGTGGGCTTGAATAGATTAGCAGAACATAAAGGATAACACAGTTGCTGGTTGGTTGGTTGCCCGGCCGATGCTTGACCTGAAAACACATCGATTGCTCCGTCTCAACCTGTATTCAAATATTTACAATTAAAACAACGACAATTATATATCAACTTAGGACTAGTAGGACTGTGAGGGCATGCTTGTCTTTTGCATTGCTTCCCCACTTCTCCAACGACGTCAAGTTCCCCCAGTTTCCTTATAGAATACGACACTTCAATTTTGCTGCAATATGATGCCAATTACAAATGTCATAATCGCCCTCAAAGCCAAAGCCACACCACCACATGCTGCTGCCAAACACAAAGCACAATTCAATCAATCCTTCAATTACTGAAAAACAAATTATATATAAGGACATTCATGATGATATCAACGTTAGAAGGTTTAAAAATGGTATGCATGTTGGTTAAGAAGACGTATGTTGCATTCATCAGTAAAAAATAAAAACATTATTCTTGCGATTTGTCATTGTTAACTTACATGAATGTTGCAAAAATGAACCTGACGGTGACATGTCAGGAGGGTCTGCCTCAGAATCACTTTTTGATGGGGGGTGAGTGTGTGCAAAAACTACATTTGGCAATGGGCCTGATGCGGGGATCGTTTCAGTTACAGGTGGTGGTGGTTGTAATGATGGTGGTGGCGTTGGTGGTGGTGGTGGTAGTCGTGGTGTTGGTGGGGGATGGGTATATGGTGGAGGAAGTGGCTGAGAAACAGGAGCAAATAGAGGAGGATGCTTATTAGGATTCTTCTTCCTCCTGTTGTAGCCGGAGTGACAATCTGGAGGCTTTGCATGGTGAATGTTATGAGGTGCAGCGGTGGGGACAGGTGGAAGTGCAGGGGTATGTTTTGATGGTGAAGGTGGCTTTGCAGGCGGCAGTTGTTTATCATGCTGGTGATGGTGATGGTGGTTATGGTGGGGTTGTGGAGGAGGGTGAGGTAGTGGAGCTGGAGAAGGTGTCGGGGCACCACTTCTGCCACCACTAGAATCATTAAAACAAGATGAAAGACTAATTTGCTTCACACGCCCAAATTGAGTGTTGTTTAGGCCCAGATTTTTTGTTGGTGAACCCTTAATGGTTTGAGCCAACTGTTTGGACCTAGACATTGATGGAGTCCCAAACGCCAGAACAACCAACGCCTGCACAGTCGTTTGAGGAGCCACCGTTGAACCTTTAGGATTAGTCAAGCTAACATGTAAGTTCTGCATTATATAACAATAAACAGAGTAAATCACAACGTTTAAAGATTAAATAACTCTCTATATGTATTTATTTACCATTTATTATATTTACCTCATATGGAGCAAGATGCAGGCCTGACTTGAGCTGGCTAGTCAATTCATTAAAGTGGTCGAGTATTTGTTGAATAGAATAATTCAATGTAAAGTTGAACCGAATTTGAACCTTTTGCAGTGGATATGCACTCTGGTCAGGGGTGACAGTTATTCCTCCAACAAATTTCAACACCTCAAAAGAAGATGGTTCTCCAAATAGAGACTCCGTCAAATGTAGAGGTGATTGTTTAAGAACAAGAGAGACAAAAGATTCTCTAACTAAGCTTCTGGCATACGACGTAATGTTCGAATTGTATTCATCAGGATCAACACCAAAAATAACCTTGGTGGTATTTGCTCTGTCATTTCTTTCTGCTGTGAAAATTACAACCTGAAGGACAGACAAGTATAATATAGTACTGAGTGTGTGGAAGGGAGATAGAGGTAGAGATAGAGAGAGAGTGTGTGTATGCATGCCTTAATAGTGGGAACTCTTATTTCATCAAATATATCACCCTGAAGCTGTGAAAAATCATCTTGCAGTAAAGACAATGGCTTCTGAATCATAAAAGTTGCTACTATATCATGACCTGGAAAGTGAAAAGATCGAAATCTTTTGATCGAATTTTAACTTATGCACAAGTTAGATCATCAATTACTGCAAAGTAGGTGATGAAATGATGAAAAAATAAAGCACTATAATAACTATGGCATTATACAAAAAAATAAAAAAAACATTCAAATTTTACTTATTTTAATAGTTATGAAATGTTCAGTATTTTATTGTTTATAAAAAAAGTGATTGTTGTCTTAGGTTAATCCTTAAAGATTAGCTAGATTGAAGAAAAAAGAATTAGCAAGATGTTATCACATACATGCAATTAATAACTCTTTGTTTGTTTAATTAAAGCCGATATACCGCATACCATGAGATTAAGAATCCTCTCCCCCTCATATACCAAAACAAGTCAAATGTGGACTCTTTTAGGTGGATTTTACATCATCCGTTTCTACGCTAACCACTTATCAGTCTTGTGCCGCCTTTTTGTACTATTTCACATATTTTCTTTGTTTTTGGGCCTCAGTATTGGATAAAAGTTCAATATTCGCCAGAATCTCAAATATAACGAATGAGGGTCACATTCCGCTCAAAAGACTCAGGAGTGTTCAGATGGCCTCAGCAAAGTTGAGGGCTGTTCTGCAATTTATATATGGTTGAGGGTTATTACTATGAACCCAGACCCAAACCCAATTTGGAACGGGTGATCCATTGGAGCAGCTGGAGGATATCATGGGCATTACATAACCACTTGATCCGTTCAACCCAAATTTTAGCTGAGTGGAGAAGTGGACAGTGGGCAGCACTCAGCAGTTGCATAACTGCTCGTAGCAGTAGCAGCAGTAGTATTACTAGGGCTGTTTCTTTTGTTTTGTTTTTCATCCAGATTTTGATTAACAGTGTTTTGTTATTTTGGAGAATTGCCTTTCTCGAATCAGGCCAACTTTGTTTCTATTTTCAGTAATTCAATCGGATCAGTTCAAGGTTCTAACAGTTATCTTAAAGTTTCTGATGGTTCGGGGAACATGCTGCCAGATGCTCAAAATACATGAATTCCTCAGAAAAAATTATATTTAGATAAAATTGAACTCGATCACACTCATAATGACGCAACATCAGTAGGCCATTTATTGTTGACACTTATTAGATCATGTACACCGGACTAGTTTAAAAAGCAAGTATTCTATTTGAACTACAGGTAACAACAACAGGACAAACATATAAATTTGGATAGAGACTTTGCCATCAAATAGAAAGGTTCAACTTATTTGAGTTAACCCATAAAATAAAAACATTGTTGCATTTATTTATTTTTCGTAGGGATGGGGAGTTGTTACAAAGAGCATGGGTGGCTCGGGCTTAAGATAAGCCCCTTGCATGAGTCCCCTTAAGTTTTAAGCCTCAAATTTATATAATATGGAACTATTATATAGACAACTATTTTTAAAAATATAAAAAATGCCATAACTTCATAGTAATTTACTATTTAAGCATTTTTATTCTGCTTTTCGTAAGAAAGTACTACACTTTTATAATGGATGATGTCTTTACATAGTAAATCACACTATTTTATCAGACAAAATTGATTTGACTGATTGCATATACATTGAATATTTTTGGCTTACTATAAAATATAAAATTTCAATCAATTATTAAAAAAATGTAAAGAACAACATTCTAAGCTTGGTAATTTTCTTTAGCACGTTAGTAGTTACACATAGATGTTTAGATTTATTCATAATTAAGCATTTAAAAAGAAATCAAACATTAAAATTTTGATATATAACTACATATTATAAAATCAACTATTCAATTTTGCGTTGTTAAGGGGAGAAAAAGATTTTCCCACATAAATCTACTAAAATTTGTTTGAGATGACTAATGTCACAAAACAGATTAAATATATCGAGCATTTTATCAATTAGAAAAGATACACCATAATAAAAGAGCAAACCTGGGGCACAAGGCTCGAGGGGTATCGGGACACACTAGGCCTAAGAAAGTATGAAATTTAATGAATAATTTGCATAAAATGTCAAAAAAAAATCACACTCCTAATAAGAAGAAAAAATCTAGGATGTATGTGAATGCAGATTATTCATCAATTACCTTCTTCCTATATATCCTCCCACAAATGCATAACATTTTAACTTATCTAAACAGTTCATGCAAGAACAGTAATCACACAAGACTTTCAATAAAAACTTCATTAACACTTTTAAACTTGAGATTAAAAATACGGATAAACCAATTAACAGCACAGGTGGGAGATACATTACCATCTAAAATACATATTATAAAATCAACTATTCAAATTAGCGTTGTTAATGGGAGAAAAAGATTTTCCCACATAAATCTACTAAAAGTTTGTTTGAGATGACTAATGTCACAAAACAGATTAAATAGATCGAGTATTTTATCAATTAGAAAAGATACAGCATAATAAAAAAGTAAACCTGGGGCACAAGGCTCCGAGGGGTATCGGGACACACTAGGCCTAAGAAAGTAATAATGAAATTTAATGAATAATTTGCATAAAAGGTCAAAAAAAAAAAAAATCAGACACTCCTAATAAGAAAAATAAATCTAGGATGTATGTGAATGCAGATTATTCATCAATTACCTTCTTCCTATATATCCTCCCACAAATGCATAACATTTTTAACTTATCTAAACAGTTCATGCAAGAACAGTAATCACACAAGACTTTCAATAAAAACTTCATTAACACTTTTAAACTTGAGATTAAAAATACGGATAAACCAATTAACAGCACAGGTGGCACATACATTACCATCTAAAATACGTAATCCATCTTCAACTGTCAATCTATAACACTACAGGCAACAATTCATCCCACAAGTCAGAATTCTAACACACATAAGATATGACAGTCTGCAAAACACAATCTGATCTAACTGTTCATAAATCAAACAACTTTAAGATTATCTAATCTAACATGACATTGCACTATCGTAAAACTAATAACCGACAAAATCTGAAAGAATTAAACCCCAAATCCAAATCAAATCAACCCTAAACTACCCAATTCAATCCCAAACAATCAACCCTAGGTCACAATCAAATGGGGATCTGCATCCTATAACCAATGCGACAACAATTCACCAACCTTTGTACCGAGAATCAAGATCCAGATCCCCTTGATCTCGATGACGAAAGAACGGGGGCAACCAGAATACAACAGATAGCAACACCGAGAGTCCAAGGACCAAAACAAACACACATTTGAATCGAAAAAGACGAGAGATTCTGCAACAGCAGGAGCAAGTGTCTGCAGTTGATTGTGGGTGTGTGATGGTTGAGGGTAAAGGGTCTTGTTCCCCCTTTCCCATATTGGGGAATGTGGGTTAATTGCTGGTAATTGAATGATAATCTTCTCCACCATTGATGGTGTGTGTTGTTAGAGGTTCCATGGTGTGGAGACGAAGGGGTTGGATTTTGATTGTAGGGTTTGTGGGTGTGAGTGTGAAGAGAGTTGAGAGTGAAGAGTAGAGTTTGTGTGAAGGAAAGTGATGGGGTTTTGATTCTAGAGTGATGTTTGCCTTGGGATTTACTTGTGATTTGTAAATTCTTACTCTTTTAATGGGAAATTCTTACAATGTTTTTATTTTAATCAATTTTTTTTAAAATGTCCATTTGAAAAACAGGCATGCTCTTTAAGATCCTAAAAGACGTCCAAACCTACTACGATAGCGGCATTACTTATTATAGGGGCGGTCAAACCTGTCGCTGATGCGCTCGAACCTACCATAAAGGCGTCCGATTTTTTGTGTAGAGTCGTTTGATCGTACTATAGATGCGCCTGATCATGTAAAAATCAAAAAAATTAACATTAGATAACATTAGATGCGGAGTCGATTATGACACAATGTCAAATATGTATTGGCATTTTATCCGGTAGGGACATTTTGGGAATTTTTTCTTTTCATGTTTTATTAGAGTATTTCTAACACGTGTTGGGTGTTGAGATTAGTCTTTGCTCAAGACTCGTAGGGTAGTCGGATTTAACCTTATGTTGTGAGGGGCTAATTAGGCAACATGCCTAATTTGTATATTTCTTAATCAGGTTATTTGATGTAGATGAGTAGGACATTGTAATTATTGAACACCATAGTAAAATATCGGTTGTAGTAAATGGTCGTGTGTCACACTGACAGAACCATTACAAATCTCTTGTGTTGCGTTTCCTTTTTGTTTTGTGTTCGTGTGTGTATGTGTGTGCGTGCATGCGAGATACCTAACAACATGTGGTTTTTAAAGACGTGATGGACGTGAAAAGGAAAGGGAGAAAAATGCAATCACTATGGAGGAGCCCTCGAATAGATTGTGAGAGAGAGGGAGGGGGAAGATATAGGAAAAAAGGAGCAGGTGTTCAATCCTGTTTTTTAGAGGCAACCCGAATAGGGTGACGTGGTCACATTCGTGACATAGCCCCATTGGGATCCTCTTGGTTACATAAAGTTTTATAAATGCCTTTATATGATGTTATTTATACGGAGAGGGAATGTAGACGGTTATTTGGTTAGATAATCTTCTTCTTATGTTATAATTAAAACAATACATAAAAGTGTATATGGTTGGTTGTTACAACTTCATACTTAAAATTGTTTCAATATTGAACGGCCTCAAGAGGTATATCTTAAGAAAAATTTAATTTGTGTTTGTTATACCATCTCAAATAAAAGGTAAATAAAATGCATCGAGTGATAGCGTTATACTAGTTGAGTGAATCAAGTAATTCCCAACCCAACAAAAGGGCTCAAGTATGCCGTCTATTGTGTAAACATTAGTGTAATAAACTTGTAAAAATAATTTGTTTCTCGAAGAAAAAATCAAAGTGATACAAATGTTGTTATTTTTTTAATATAATTATTGACAACTATTATTTTTACCGAAAGTAACTTCTTGATTAGAATATTAAACAGAGCGAGAAATTCATATTATTATTATGATAAAGCTTGGATTCCGTCCTTGGTAAGCAAGTTAAACATATTTTTAATTACATGTTTAAACAAATATTTATTTGTCATATATCTATATAATAACTAGTTCTGGCCTGTGGGGTATGTGTTTATATATATTGTAAAAGGTATTATTTCTCACATACAAACTAACTTTAACA
The DNA here is from genome assembly GCA_025506505.1 of Flaveria sonorensis. Classification (NCBI taxonomy): domain Eukaryota; kingdom Viridiplantae; phylum Streptophyta; class Magnoliopsida; order Asterales; family Asteraceae; genus Flaveria; species Flaveria sonorensis. The sequence continues at coordinate 60,803,895 of CM046424.1, forward strand.
TAATATTTATTAGATGTATAAAAATAAACGTTTTGAATAGCAGGATTATGTTGGTAATTTTATTAATTATCAATATAGATTTTGTGATATTTGATTAACTTTGATCGAGTACATGTTAGTAGTTATTAATGAGTTAGGAGATGAAGATGGACTCGTTTAAGTTACTGACCATGAACGTTTATAACTAACAACTATAGTTAAGTTATTAACTTGTAAATATAATGTTTAAATTTCAAACATTTAGTAAGCTAATATCTTATGTGTGAGCTATATATATATATATTACAAATAATTGGGTCATATTCAATTATCCATTTGCAACATTTGTCTGAGAATGTATTTAGCCCAAGTTGGTTGACCCAATAATCGGTTATGAACGGTTCTTTTGTTCCTTTTCTTTCTGGAACAGAAATATATCTTGATCGCTCTTGGTTCTAGGGCACAGAACATCAAAAAGCATCTTTCCCAAAATCAAACTCGTTCTTGATAACATTCTTAGTTTTATCCGATAAAACATTCGCATGCCTCGAATTGATTTTATCAGAAAGTGATTTCAATCACGACTCTAAGATAATCCAAGTTGCAAATCGTGATTCTCGGTTTTTTGGTTACTTTCGATTAGTTTTTTCTACAACAGATTAGCAGGTTGCTAAACGTACATATCAATAAATAACATGTCCCTTTCATGTTTAGTTTACTGCACTTTGATCTTCAACGTCATTATCCTTTATTTTTTAATTCTACAAATCTTTTTCTTTATTATTCCCAGTAAGTCTACAACTATGTTATATATAAATAAATTTTATTGTCATGAGATATGTGATTTAATAGTTGTATTACTGTATATCTTCTTTTGCTATTGTATAGGGGCGAAGCTTAATGAGTGTCGGGACTCAGGAGGGCCTTTCTTTTTTTTTATCGTCAGTAGTGTTAATTTTCGGCTTGATAACGTAAATTTTTTAATATATATAAAGTTCGCCCCTTAAGATAGTTTACTTTCGTCTCCTCCCCCCTTATGATGTGTCAAGCTCCGTCACTGATTGTATGATACATTTTCCATTAATACTAACTTAAATGCATGTTTCAACTTTCATTAACGTACGATGTATATCAACAAATCGAATGATTGTTTAGTAAAACTTATAAACATCATTCCTATTATGTATGTCACTCTTAATTAGACATCAACGTACTAACGACACCTAACAACAAATTTACTTGTTGGCATAGTTAAAAGTTTGTTTGTTAATAAAATAAAAATATGGCTTTAATTGTGTACTTCTGTTGTAATGTACTGATGTGTCTTCAATAGATATCTAACTAAAAATTGATTCATAATCTAATAAGTTGTTACGTGTTACTTGTTTACATAAAGATAAACAGCAGTAAATTTAATCTACCGTTTAATCAATGTAAGATACCATCATGATCATTCATGGTGGGCCTGTGACAAAAGGCCATGTATAAGTATCTTTGTAAATCATACCCAATAATTAAAATTAAACAAACTTATATTCCCAAAGAGCTTATTCTTTTAGCAGGGTTTTACAAGACGATTAGACAAAGAAAAAAGCATCATGTGAATGATTCACTTGGTTATATTTATTGATTTTAATGATTATTAAAATAAAAAAAATAAGAAACCAATATACTTTTGACTGTCTTATTTAACATTCATGAAAACATTCAACTAATCAAATATTTAAACAAATAATCAACTAATAAATCAAATAATATAATCTAGCAATCTACTAATCAATAATTTGATGATTAATCTGTCAAATAATCAGCTAATAAGATAAATGACTTAGTTATCTAAACTAACTGTTTTATATTTGTTACTTATTTGCTGGGGGTCGTTTCGTAATAATTCGGTTGGTTTCAAAATTTCTTAAGGGTCTTATAAGCATTAGGTTCACCCATGTTCATCTTCCAACTTTCAAATCCCTAATTTTACAATAAACAAAATGTAAACAAATATATAATAACATTTAACAACTAAAATTACAAACTAAACCATAATCTAAAGTCTAATTCCATCCCTCTTGTGATAAATAAGTACAATTTGCGCAACTACACATAATTCTATAAACCTAAAGCGAAAAAATTAAAAAAAATAAAAGAATAACTTATAAACTTATATAAGTTAATCTTAATTTTATTTGGGCTTTTAATCTTATCTTAAATGAGGGGCATCCTAATTTTTACTCAAGTGCATCTCGACACATACAAATGTTGAAAAACAAGTTTTCACTTCGAAACGAGAATTCATGAGGAGTTGAAGGTAGCATGGGTTACCCCAGATTCCTTAGTAAGTCCACCCCTTATTGGTATTTAAAATAATAAACATGGAACCCCACCAGTTACCATGTTAACCAATGTCCAATTAAAAAAACACGTCAAAACGTTTAACCGGTGTCAGAAAATGGTAATATTTGAACCCAATTCGATCAAAACCCGCTCCGTATAAATATAATCTCTCAACAACGCTTGCAAATACTCCAACTCTGATTTGCCTCACCATCCTAATTATGTTTTCTTAGGTTTTCGCGAATAATGGTCGGAAGAACCATATTATCCGACGAAGAAGGTGTTCTTTATCACCCTCAACTTCTTCAATCAATCAACATTTTCTATGATTCAAATGTTTATTTAAATTTACTATGGTTTCTTCTTATTTTGATTATGCGTGTTTAGATGTATTGCAGTTGAAGAGGATGAGAGGGAAGAACCTGATGGTGAAGAAGTTGATCCTGAAGATCATGACGATGACGATGACGATGAGGAGGACGACGACATGATTTTTTTTTGGTCTTGGCATTTATTCTTTCATTCTTGTTACATTGCAATCAGTTATTTGTAGAAGTAATGAAACTCTACATCTTGTTGAATTCCTAGTAATTAATCCATTATGTCATGTTTCACTCTGGTAAAACAAGAGTTATCATGTTTAACAGGTTAGAGATGACGCGAGTAACACAAGTATCAAACATGAAAACAACTTGTTTAACTATCTATATCTCATGCCTAAAAATTTTTTAAATGTTTTTACGAACCAAGAATGAAAAATAATGAAGTATAGCCTCCTAATTTTAGTTATTTTTTAAAATGCATAAAATAACATATTTTTCTATTAAACCAGTTTAATTTTGTCGCAAACAGGTTTGGAATTGCTCGCCCTACATGCTTGAGTTTAGGATATAATCTAAATGATTAGTTGCGTAAATTGAATGTCATTTAGGTTTAATCTTGTAGTATATATTGGCTTTGAAAATGTGATATAGCTAACTATGAATCGTGATTCATTGGGTCTATTTAACATCAGAACCATTGATATTGTTTTGTTTCTTTGATTCATGGTTTCTAATGTGCTTCTACTTTAAAAATACCACATATCGTTTATCATTATTGTACAATTATTTTTTCTGATGTATTGTGAATTGCCCATAACTTTTAGGTCCACCCTTAGAGGATATTTCTGAAGAAGATCAACAGTTAGAAGATGATTGTGACATCGGTAAAGAAGAAGATGTGATGGCTGACTTTATTTTTGATGAAGAAGAGATTGGTGAGCATGGAGAATCAACAAGGTGTTTCTTTCTTGGTTGATGACTTCTTAACTTAGTTGTGTTCATAATTGAAACATAATGCAGGAGAAGGAAGGTTAACAAGAAAAAATCTACGTGTGCGACGAGGGTCTCACCTACTTCAAATCAAGAAGCTCATGACATATTTGCTGATGTAGATTAGGGGTGTTCACGGTCTGGTTTAAAACCGTGAAACCGTCCAAACCAGTCATTGGTTTGGTTTCATGGTTGTTTTTTTTTATTTTAAATGTTCGGTTGGTCGGTTTCAAAAGTTTCAAACCGTAGTGAACGGTTCGGTTTACAGTTTATACGAAAAACCAGCCGTTAAAGCCCGGACCGGATAGTGTGTATTTATATATATGTATATGGGGTTATATGTATATATATTAAAGGTTTAAGTTTGTCGTGAGGTGGCAATGTAAAATATGAATTATATATGATTTGTGAAAAAGTAGATCATATGAGAAATTGAAACTAAAAGCCCGCTACCCTCATCTAACCCTTCGGTGAACGATTTGGTTTCAGTTGCACTTTGGCCGTTTTTTGGCTGATCTGGGTTGTTTTTGACAACTCGTGGACTTGGCTTCAACGGGCCTAAAAGGCCCAACCCGCGAAACCAAACCAGTAATAACAGTTCGGTTTGGTTTGGTTTTTACCTTTAACGCTTCGGTTTTGGTTTATAGTTTTGAAAAACCGTGACTAACAGTTTGACCTAGAAAGCGCAGAAACCGGACCGTGATCACCCCTAATGTAGATGAGCTCTTGAGTCAAAGGAAATTAGAGCTAGAAAGGATCAATAATGATGAAGCTGGTGAAAGGGGGAAAAGGATACTAGAAGACATATTTGAGTAAGTTGGATTAAATCCTAAAGAATTCAAATTCCGCAAGAAGATGTTGAAGGAAATCAACAGACTTGTGGCATTTTTTCAAAGACACATTGATGATCCACTAGATGTGGAACCGTCAATTCGATCAGTTGTTGCCATGGTGCCACCCCACAACCCCACAACCAGTGGGTCTTGTGGTTGGAAAGGCCGGTTTGGAGATCAAGAAAGAAGAGGTGAGTCAGAACTTTGAACAACAGTTCATAAGTTTTAAGTTTATGGAATATGGAAAAAGGTGATGATTGATGACTTTGGGTTGAATTACTAATTTACTATACATTTTTGTCCTGTTAATTTCCATTTAGATTTAAGATTTTGATCTTGCTCACAATAGATGTGGTTGGTGGTCTTTTTTATGATAAAAACATAAAATGGCAAGGTGCTTGGCTTCATACGATAGATACATTGTTTGTAAATTAAACCATTTTCATTATCATTTCTCAAATCCTTGTAAACTTCACAAAGACCGAATGTCAATGCATATGTGTTATGGATACAAGTAACATGATCGAACAATCTAAAAACACCACAGGAACACGGAGGAAAATGATAATGAGAATGTTTTCCTTTTTAATTTGTGAGTTCGATAATAGCAGACGATATCTCCATCTGCAGCCTTTGGAGCTTTGACAGCCTTTGATCTTGAAACACCGGCTTGAGTCATGACTAGCTCAATAGTTTTTCTTTAAAAGAAAATGCTTATATTTCATGTGAACCTTGGTATTCAATAAAACTAAAATTACATATATATATATATATATATATATCCATTCATAATGATAATGATGTTACATTTCATGCTACTCGTCCATTTGATCCATCGTAATTATATTTGAGTCCCTTCTTCTCCATACAACCCACTCCATCACCGATTTCTCTCTCTCCTCTCCGTATGTAGGTGGATGTGATGACTGATGAGTGATGATAAACAAATGGGTCTAGACAGGTATACTTTTACATGTGCAACCTTAAACCTATACTAAGTTACAAGAGTATGGACCATCAACCGGGTTTGAAATTGAGAACATGCTTGAACTTTGGACCTGATTTTAAAATGCAATTGAACGCGCGCGATTAACATGGTTTAAGGCCGGTATATCTGATTGTTTACAATTAGATAGAGACGTGCAAACATATCCTGTAGTAATTGCTTACAATTTAGTGACGGGTTGGTCGAATGGATTCCATCCTAGGAATTAAATACTTGGGATACTGTATAGCCCGTGATACAAGAGCAATCAAAAGCACATGAGTTTCCGAAATGAAAGCTAGAAATGGTGACACGATTGAAAAGTTTAAGGCTCGATTAGTAGCCAAGGGTTTCACAAACAAAAAAAAATGACTTGATTACTTTGACACATACGTGCATGCTGCATGAACCGCAACCATTAGAATATTGACTGTATTATCATTCATTCAAAAACTCATGATTCGTCAAATGGTGATCAAGATAACATTCTTGGATGTGAATTAAGGATGAAGTGTATATGGAACAAACCCAATGGTTCCTAATACAAAATAAAGAAAATAATATTTACAAACTTATTAAATCGTTACAAGAAAGATACTAGTCACCCAAAACACACTAGCCAGAAAGACGAATGGGATGAAATTGCTTTAATAACAGAGAGTACTCGAAAGGCCTAGATGTTTAAAGTTTGTGATTCAATAGCAGTTGAGATAGTGTAGTTTCTATATTATTTTTTAATATGGTTTTTACTCAAGTGTTTTATGTATTGTAACACACTTTGCTGACTTTCAACCCATTAAAAAGTCTTTTATTTAGCTAAATTTTCATTGTTTAGCTCTTTAACCCGTTAAAGATAAAATATTACTCATCCATCAAAATAACTTCACATCATTTACTAGATCCTTACATCTAAAATGACAATGTTTTTCACTAGGCATGATTTAACAATACTCATTACATCAAAAGACTAACTAAAACACAAGAATAGAGTGGCGATATCAACATAAGAATGCAAAAAATGAAACAAACTTGACCAACAACCAACTTTTATTAACTTTATGACCAAGTCTAGTAGATGCACATGTAATAAAAAAGAAAAAGAAAAGGCAACTAACCTTTGTTCTTCAACATGAAAGGGAAGACAGAATAAGTGTACATGGTATGAGTCTGGGATTATGACCCAAAAGGCCACAAGAAAGACCATGGCCTGTGTCGTAACCGACCCCCCTTCCTGCTGCTGCCACCTGTCCCTTTTGGCATCACTTCACGCCTACAAACCGGGCATGAGTTCACCTGGGCTAACCAAGGGGCAATGCAGCCAGAATGATATAAGTGTTTACAAGGTAATTTCTTTGCACGAGACCCCAATTCAAGTTTCTCTTTACAAACAGCACAATGTGAGTCAGCCCGTGCATCTTTTTTTGAAACTTTAACAGTGGGAATACTATCAATTGACAGTTTTGAAGCAGGTGGAGTAACTTCTTGTTCATGAACACTAAATTGTTCAAAGAATTCTTCAACTCCAGGTCCTACAAAGAAATCTGCCCCGTTTTCTCGCCTGAATCCAAGTACTTCACTAAAAAGCTCAAGAACGCCACCATTGTTAGGGATCCTAACAGGCATGTCGCCTGTATAAATAGGCCAGGGACCCCACATACTATTGTTGTCATCTTCAGATGCATTGTTTTGAAGCTGTTGGTCTCTGTGGTGAGAATTGTTTTGTTGTGTTTCTTGGCGTCTGAAAAAGTTTGAGAAGGTTTCCATGATGCCTGATCTGGGATTTTGATTTTGATTTAGATTTAGATTTTGTTCTTCAGTTACAGTGTTTGTGGTTAGTATGTTTTCAAGCTCTTGGACGAAACCTCCTCCACATTCACAACAAACTTTGTTTTGTCTTATGAGAGTGACTAATTGCCTGCAACTGTAACACCAGTGGGTGTTTCTGTTGTCTGAGGTAGTTCTGTCCCGCTCCATCTGACTATCTGAGTCAAACTGTAATTTCAGGCAATTCAAAATTAGTCTTGTAATCTTAGAGTGTAAGAATTCACCTATTAATAACACATTTACAAGAACCAGATCGAGGCCATGTTAAGATAAACAAACAAACATATATACCCTGCAAAATCCTACTCAAACAGTAGGGTCTGGGAAGGGTGAGATGGGAACAAACTATACCTCTATCCCGTGGGATAAAGACACCGCTCCCAAAGGTAAGGATAACATAGAAGGAATATATTCATATCTTGCTATACCTAATGATAAATATCTTTCATGAAGTTAAAATTTACTATGTCTATATTATCTAAAACCTGGTATGTCATTACCATAGCACATAGAGCAATGGTCAATCACCATAACATAGAAACATTTGTTGGGTGCAACCCAATCCTACATTGTTTTAAGAAGAAAATAAATGCATGTATGTAAGTCCATCGTTTACTACATCTATTGCCAATTGGTTTTTATGGTGGAACCCCAAGAGGTCTTATATGTTAGGCAAGTCGGCTAAGCAACCTCCTATCAAGTGGTATCATGGTTTAGCGTGCAGGTGGAGCGACCCCTGTTCAACAATGGACTGTAGATCATGATCATTGACTATTCCGTGCATCAGAGAAGGTGGGTCCCATGTAAAATTTGATCTGTGTGTATTGAAAGTCTTTTGCGTCCCGGGAATAAATACAGCAGTGCAGAAGAACGTGAGATCAGATAGATTATAGTTGGAATGAAATGAATGCATGTCTATGGGTTACTCCCTCTATTGTTGATTGGTTTTAAAGTGAAAGCCTATATGGTCTTATATACTATGCAAGTGGGCTAAGTAATTGGTCATATCAGCATTGTATTCCCATATACTATATAATATAATTTATTAGCTACAATGCGAGAAATTAATGATCAAACTTGATCACAATATAAGCGGACTTGGTTCACTTGTATTTCTCATATGCTAGCAATATTAGCATTCTTATTCACCAACTGATATTTGATGCTAGAGACTCATACATCACAATTTGGAATATACTTCAATATTATTCAGTCTCAAATAACTATCTACCAAATTCATATAAATGTTGTTCCTATACCTATCAGAAAAATAGAATAAATGAGAAGTTATAGTAATTTCATATTAAAAATGCAGTCGCTCTAATTCATTGTGTATCCATTGTCCTAACATTCAAGATTCAGTAATCCTAATAATAGACTTGATAAAATACGATGGTACCACCGATCAAATTCATTGTCAGATCTGACGTTCAATATGGAATGATACCAAAAATAGATAGCCTTCCATATTATCATATACTACAATCCCGCAGAATGTGCAATGCTTATCCTTTCATGAAAAGTTACAGTATATTCTTTTTTGTGTTCTATAACTACCTTTTTAAAGCTTTTTAACCATTTTCATCTCTAGAATTAACTTTTTAAAAGGCATACCACATAAAAGGCACTAAACTTTATGTAATTTTCACATTTGAGGCTCAACTAATTCTTTGTCAATTAAAGGTATCAAAATTCATTTTATACATAAAGGACCTTTTGACATGCTGTGAAGGTTACAGGTCCCCATTTTTACATATGGGCCAAGATGCTGATATGGCAGGACACATGGCATGCCACGTCACCTTGGCTCCCTACGTGGTGGTACGTCTAGCATGCCACATCACAGCGGTTTAACATGTGAAGGTACACTATGCATGACATGTCACATGGCACATAAGCCAAGCCACATATGTAGAACCTACTGACTAGGATAGGAACTTCAAACGGAAAATTGCATAGAGTTCAATACGTCCTTATGCAGTTTGCCTTTTATTTTCTTAATTACAAGATCCCCTTGTCCTTTCACCATAGAGCATTCATCAAATTGAATTTTCATCTACACAATACATGTTACCCTTCCATTCCAAGAAAGCATACTCTTGTGACTTGCTTAGATCAAATTAATCATCTTCTGCTGATATAAAACTGATACGGATTCAAACTTTTTGTAAGAAAAATACTTAGTTCAGCTTAACTAATAACAAAATACATATCAAAAATACACCCAGGAAGAAGAAATAGAGATTGATGGATGATAGTAACAAGTTACAAACAAAATTTGATGGATGCTTAGAACATTGGGTTTGGATGTTTATCCCAGAAATTCAAGCATCATCAATAAATTTCAGATCTGCAGATTAACCCTCTTTTTTTTAGAACGACAAACACACATTCATCTAATCTTACTCTTAAATCGACACCACTTATTTATACACGCCAGATACCATTACAAACAATTTGATATGAAAAGTCAACTTCAAGTCGTTTTCTCGAGGGAATAATAACTTAGTAAAAGTCAACGGAAAAAAACACTCTAAACACAAACAGATTAACCCCAAAACTAAATTACAACACAATCGCATAATCATTTCATAAATTCCGATTACGATTCAATCAATAGACCCTAAACTACATCAAAAACTAATCCCTTACACAGATCAACCAAAAGTTCATACAAATCCAAATAACAAAAACCAAGAAACGCATCATACATTCACACAACCAATTCACTCCCCCAAATTAATCATCAAACAACGATCCGACTCACTAAACCGAATCCGATACACGATCGTCAATCGCCAATACACCATTACAACACAAGATCAAACTCATGGAAATCACAAACAACAGATACAATACAGAACAAACGATGCATTGACGAATTGTACCTTTGATCGAAGGGCAATGAGTGTAGGTTAGAGATCGGAGTGTAGGTTAGCGGAGATGCTCTCACTGTGTTAGAGTGGAGGTGTGGGAGTGTGTGAGAGAAGGGTGTAGGTTAGTGGGGTCGTGGGTGCTAAAGTGAGCGGGGTGCGTAGTGGTACCCTCTGAGGGTTTGATATCCACGTGGTTGGGCTGTAATTTATTTAGTACACATCAGCTTTCACATCTTTTTGGTGCTTATTATTCTGTTCCTATAAACTTTTTGTAGTATAGCCCCATCTAAGACCATATGCTGAATAAATGTATGAATGTCACGCATTAAAGTTTAGAAAAAAAATGATGTCCTCTTATTGAGTTCTTTTATTGGCAACTTTTAATCGTTTTGTGTCTTTATCTATCATCTAAATGTTTAGCATTTGAAGATATGTGTGACATGATTATGTTTAGGACTGTTTTGTAAACCCGCTGTTTGTTTTGAAATGGTTAATTTTGATCAGAGGCGTAAAAATGTGGAGTTTGAGATCACTATGTTTGCGTTTAACTCCTTTCACTTGATAGAATTTATGGTCGTCTTATGAGTATTTTTATAAATTTTTATCTGCACGTGTTTGGCTTGAACGTGTCTTATTTATTATTTATAGCTATTTAATGATTTTATTTATATATACATGTAATTATAAGTAGATACAAATCATTAAAAAGTGGATTTAGCATGAAAAGTGTGGTAGTAGATCTAGACTCTTGATTAAGACAAATCCGTAGCTAATATGAGACGGTGATAAATTCGTAATTAACAAGGTGTGTTATTACTTAAAGGACAAAAAGAAAAATATATCATTGTTGATTTCTTTTACCTATATTCTTCGTTTTCTAAAAACAAATTTTCATACTCTAAAATAAGAATAATTTGAAATGACACGTGACAGCACCACAATCATCTTCACCAAAACTTTATCGTCTTTCTCTCATATTAAATAAATAACTATCTTAATTATTAATAATATTATTTAATACTTTTTTAGATTTAATAAATTAAGAAAAAAATCTATTTATTAATGTTATTTCTAAATAAATAATTTTTTTATAAAATAATATATTTTTCTAAAGCATAAAACTTTTTTAAAAATATGAAATATTTTAAAATTGGTATTTTTAGAAAGTCAATTTTTTCAAAACCAAAAATAATCAAATTTGGGAGTTGTAATAAGAAAATTTTTATAAATGACATATTTATAGGGTTTGTTTTATAACAAATATTTATTTTTTGAAAAATATTTAATAACAAAATTTTAAAAAGTTGATATCACTGTTTTATTATTTATAGTCATTTCTCATATGTAATTTAGTCATATCATATCTTAGAATATCATTTTATAATTATTAGTTTATTTATTAATATTTTATTTATTCAACCCATGTAATACACGGGTTTACTAAATCTAGTAACTTTTATATACTTCATTAGATTTAGCAAACCTGTGTATTACACGGGTTGAATAAATAAAATATTAATATAATAAAAATTAATAATTATAAAATGATATTCTAAGATATGATATGACTGAAATTACATATGTGAAATGACTATAAATAATAAAACAGTGATATCAACTTTTTAAAATTTTGTTTTTAAATCTTTTTCCAAAAAAATAAATATTTTGTTCTAAAACAAACCGTGTAAAAATATCTTTTTTAAAATTTTTCTTATTATAACTCCCCGTATTTTTAAAAAAGTTTTATGCTTTAGAAAAATTTATTATTTTATAAAAAAATTATTTATTTAGAAATAACATTAATGAATAGATTTCTTTCTTACTTTATTAAATCTAAAAAAGTATTAAATAATTTATTAATAATTAAGATAATTATTTAATATGAGAGAGAGGCGAGAAAATTTTAGTAAGGATGATTGTGGTGCTGTCACGTGTCATTTCAAGTTACTATTATATTAGAGTATTAAGAACAAGAATTAAGAATTAAGAATTAAGAATTAAAAATTAAGATTAAGATTAAGATTAAGATATTAAGATTAAGATAAGATTGTTTACATTGTTTACATAAAAAATATTCCATAAGAATCTGCAGTAATTTTTTTAAATTTAAGTGTAGTTTTATTATATATTTAGAAATTGTCTTTTTTATAAACGTTGATGTGCTCCACATTACTATATATAATGATGCATAGTTGTACATTCACTACATAATTGAATAGGAACTTTGTATGCTTCTTGGCTAGCGGTGGTAAAATGAGCGGGTTAGATCAGGTTGATTGATGGGTCATGATGATTTTGGGTCAAAATGGTTTAAATTAGGACGGGCCAAATAAAAAAAGAGTCGGTATGGGTTAATGTCAAAACTCACAAAGGATTCGGGTCTAGATGGCCTAAAAGTTATATGTAATGCACTAAGATTTCCACTGTATCAAAATTAAAATTCAACTCGCTGATCAATTTACCCGCTCATTTTCTGCCAAACCCCAATCTGAAGGAAATGATTTTTTATCGAAAATAAGCAAATGCACTGCAGCTGAGAAGGCGGAAGGCTTAGAGAGATCGAAAAACCTACAAAATTGGAAAAGTTTGAGCCCAAAATCACTGTCTTTGGGTCGGATAAACGAGTGGTGGTGCACATGATAGGCCTCTATGCCGTGCATTAATATTCGAGGCTCACCGAAACATCTGATCAACCTTACAAGGATTATTTTTCCTATGAATGAGTGAGATGAGGACTAAATTGACCATTTCTTTTATGTATATAGCTCATCTTGACCAGCAAAAGATATTTAGTTTTAAAGTTTTACCCACTCCAAGTTTTTAACCCACTTATGCACTTTTTTAGTCCATCTTGACCCCTTCACGAATTTTTAATACGTCCCGACTCAAAATGAAGTGTGTGGGTTTGTTTTGCCAGTCTTACTTGCAAGTAATAACAGACTTTATAACTATATAAACATTATATATATCATTTAAATATTTATGTCATAATTTTATTAGAAATTATATTTACTGTGTAATTGCATATTTGTTATATTAAATAAAAAAAATTTGTTTTCATACAAGTAACAAGTATACTAAGCATAGTTTTATATAAAGTTTTAGTTCAAACTTCAAACTCACTCGTCAAATGAGCTATGGGCTCAAGTTTATAACTTTTAAATACTAAGCCCAAACTCATTTTAGCAAATGAGCCGTGGGCTCAGCTGCTCAAGTTCATACTTTTTATTTTTTCAAATCCTAAACTCAAAGCCTCAAACTCACTTATCAAATGAACCATGAACTCGGTCACTCAACTCTCAAGTTCATATTTTTTAAGTATTGGACTCAAACTTGTTTATTGAATATTGAATAAGCTAGATAAATAAGCTATGGACTAAAGCATTTACAAACATTGGCCACAACTCGTTTAGTGAATGAACTAAGGACTCGAGTTTAGGCTTTTAGTGAGACGTTCCAGTCGAATCGCGAGCAAAGCTCAACACTGCTAGCGAAGCTCTACGACTACGACAAAGCATTTCCATTATACCGCTTATTCCGACTTTCCTTTTGCCAACTAGTCTACTCCTTTACGCGCTTGCCCTTTTGTCTCAAATAGCTCACGAAGATGATTCATTCTTTTACCTCCTAACTTATATATCTTGAGTTAAAACAACTTAACTCCTAACATTTTATCGTTACATCAAACTCACTTCAGGTAATTTGAATAAAAACTTAAAAACGAGTTATCATAACATAGACAGATAAAAAGCAGACATGTAATTTTAATAAAAATAAAATTAAAAAAATCCTATTATCATATGTCTCATCCACCTAAAAAGATATCAACAAACATACAAAATTGCGGTATTTAGTTGGAAGATGTCTAAAAAGAAAAACAAAAGATATGGAGGAATAGTTATTAAGACATGACCAAAGCTAATATCAAGATAACAGAATCACAAACTTAAGAAACACTTGTCATCATCACAGATACATAATTAAACAAGAAGATTTTAAAAGATCCAACACCCGAAACCAATTGACATCAACTAGATAACCCGACTCACACACTACTAATATCACTTAGCCATCATAACCTTAACGAACTCCTCGTAGTTGATTTGACCATCACCATCGACATCCGCCTCTCGGATCATCTCATCAACTTCTTCATCAGTAAGCTTCTCACCCAGGTTTGTCATCACATGGCGCAGCTCAGCAGCAGAAATGAAGCCGTTTTGGTCTTTGTCAAAGACTCTGAATGCCTCTTTCAATTCCTCCTCTGAGTCTGTATCCTTCATCTTTCTTGCCATCAGGTTTAGAAACTCTGGGAAGTCGATGGTACCGTTGCCATCAGCGTCCACTTCGTTGATCATGTCTTGGAGTTCTGCTTCTGTTGGATTTTGCCCAAGCGATCTCATCACCGTTCCAAGTTCCTTTGTCGTGATGCAACCTGTGCATAAACGGTTAACATAGTTATTGATAAATCGTGTGTTATGCTCATGGCCTGACATCTATTTTTTCTAGTAGATTAAGGCTATAATCAGTTTTGCCCATGTGTAAGCACACAATTCTCGTTATTTGTAAAGTAGAAAAGCCATATGACTCTCAAAAGATAAACCATTACTTGTATTCAGAAGCACAATAACGGGTGTGTGTGCCTGTGTATACCAGTGGCCAGTGCAAGAATCTATGCAACACATATACAGTTGGTGTGTGTGTGTGTGTGTGTGGTGGGTGGGGTAGGGTGGCGGGTAATCCAAAACTGGTTACATTTATTGTCCACAAACATTTCATAAATAATTAATGTGTTATATAATATATATATGATTACTTACTTTATTGCACGATGCCATTTAGAAACTTGAAAACATTAAAAACACACTTGGGAAGACTTTTGACCCAATAACCTGTTTCCTTTTTGACTAAATTAATATGATCCGTTAGAGATCAAACATAAACATAACCCAAATCCAACCCATCCTAACAAAAACTAAACAAGAACTGCAACAAAAAAGCATACAACATGATCTAGCAGATGTGACAAGGGTGCATACATATGAAAAAGAAAATAGGAGTGAAGATGAGCAAGATACAAAATGCTAAAACTTCATGTGGAGACTAAATAATGCCCAAATTATGCTCTTATAAAACTACATAATAGATGTATGCATGGGCTGGTGAAACTGGCCGAACCAGTCATTGATTGGGTTTCACAAGCCTTTTTTTTTAACCTTTTCAAACTGAGCTTTTCTTCTAAATTGGACAAACAGATTGGTATCTGGATTCTTCTAAAAAGTAAAAACCATACAGTATCAAACCCATAATGCATATAAGATGTCCAACTATTCAGTTAAAACAGTTGCGCAACGGTTTGCTGAAACGTTGACCTAAAAAACTGTCAAAACTAGACCATGAACACCCATAATACATATAAGATGTCCAACTATTCAAGTATCTCAAGCCCTTTTGTTGACATGGAAGTATTGGAATCAAGAAGTTAAGATAGCAAAACAAATTCTACCATGAGAAAAACAAGCATGATGTATCTGCGACATGTAAGAAATTTATGTTAATTTATATATGCATGCCAAGTACCAAAGCTGCATATACACCCAATTTGAAAGTACAGGCACATATTAACAACTAAGGGAGTAATTTATAATTCATATGTTTGATACAACCAATAGAAGAAAACAGCAGTAAAAAAATTAAAAACCAATATTATGAAATTTATACAAATGTGTTTTAAAAGATATATATAATAGTATATTACTCTTCTAAATTTCATTTTGTTGTGGTTCACCTTTTTTTAGAATGGCCACTAATCTACTCCTACTAACCACCTATATCTGCACCTTACTGGATTTAAACCCTCGAAGTTTTGGATAGAGGAGATGCACTTTACAATTTGATGGTAAGAATGTCCCATTGGGGACTTGCGTCGTTCACCTAGTTGAACATATTGACCCTTAAAGAGACACTATTATTAGTAAAGCAGTTTTTGTTTTCCAAACATTCATGTCAGGTCAGTACACACACTTCAACTTATGTCAGATACTTGTAACTGCAAAAAGAAAAGAAAAAACAAAGAAAACAACATCATCATGGTAATATCAAAACGTACACAATAGACTAAATTTTGGATAAAAGGATCACACAAAATGCCAAATTCATAGTTCAATCCCATAACTGATTATAAAGATTAACAGCCAAACATTAAAGTATTCAAAGTTATAATTTTTATTCTTCAAGTCTCTAGAAAAATGACAAATCGACATTAACCCCTCATAAGTTATAGGAGATTGAAAAAACCATCAAATTAGACAGGAAGGAGTCAAAGAGAACAGTGCCATATCTATTAAATTACTAAATTAGTACAAACTCTGTCATATTTGTGTACCTTGACATACATAAAATAAAATAATTACTCAAGACACCTAGCAACAAGCATCTAGACATCAGATTTTCTGCCTAGCACATTCAACAATCCTCTATTAAACAAGACCATAAGTCATAATAATGTAAGAAGAATTGCAAATAAGATATTAATTATAGAAAAGAAACATCCTATCTCCATGAGCTGGATGTATGGATATTATATCATCAAAATACTCGGTTGACTTGTATTCAATTGTCTAAACCAAAGAAAACATCCCTTTAGCCAGCCGTCCCCATTTGCCCACTTAAAAATAAACACGCAATGCGCGATCAATTATTGGAAAGACCAACCAAAAAGTCGTAATTTTATCACCACATACATTTCTAAGTATGTAGCACAGGACAGAACATGGACATGCTCTTTGTGACCCTTCTAATTCAATATTAAGTACTACTAATCCAAAACAAACTCAACAATCAATAATTAACATATACTAAAGAAGAAATTTTTCGTTAATCATTAAACATCCCCTTAGAAAAAACTTACAAACCACATCCGTTAATTACTATCATGAAAATAGACAAATTCCAAAACCTATCCATCCCTAGTGATCAAATAAGACCTCTGAACAACTATACATCGACGCCACTTGCTTTTTTACCATATCGCGTCGATGCAAAATGCTAAACATAAAATAAAACAACCTTTTTCACCAAAATCAACTTCCAAATCAGATTCGCATCACATTAACCAGCCAAATCGCTCCTAAACCAGCAATAAACCCGAAATCCTTAACACATAACCTGATCCGGTAAATTAAATACTACACACAAGCACACCGTACAAACAACATTTCGAACACGACCGCACCATCTCAAACACGAATCAAGCAACAAAACACACAAACGGAATTCAAAAACCAACAGATCGAATGAGAGATAGGGTTGGGCGTGAAAGTGCATACCGTCGCCATCCTTGTCGAAGAGGCTGAAGGCTTCTTTGAATTCAGAGATCTGATCATCGGTGAGCTGATCGGCCATTTGAGTGAAAGATTGAGGGGGAGGAAGAAGAGAGCGATTGAAATGAGATAGAAAATAGGGTTGTGTGGATTGATGAATGGTTTCAGACAATAATATTATTAGGGTTTATATACCAGCTTGGCTTCCGGACGTGATCGGTTTATCAAATTCGTTGCATCCGTTTTTACCGCTCTACCCTCGTCTCCCCCCTACCCCACCCCCACCCCACCCCCCTCTTTTTTTTTTTTTTTTTTTTCTTTTATGCTGTTAAACAAAGAACCTAAAGATTTAACTTATAATTTTATTAAAAACAAATGGATAAAAACAATCTAGACTATTACAATTTAACCGGTAATAATTCATACTATTAATTTGACTAGTGACACTCTTAACTTTTGTTTTTGTTAATGATGACAGCTCTTGTAACAATAATTATCAAAGATTTACGCTTAATTTCCATTGATTTCACTCACAATAACGATCATGACGGAATGAAGTAGCATACAAGCGAAATGGAGCGGAACACAAATGCACACCAAGTGTGAATATATGATAATTATGTTATTTGGGATTGTCACTGGTAATGAAAATGAAAGTTGAGATAATCTCGGATCAAATTAATAATATGGATTATTACCAGACAGTGAATAAAATTAAGATTATTAAAATCTAACTTTTCCTTTTATTAATATGATTTTGACATAAATTTACAATACTTTGAAAAGCGTTTGATTTCTCGTACGCGAAATGATCTCTATTTTAGACCATCTTTATGACAATATTTATAGGAGAAAGTTAATGATTATAATCATATGAGTTAACTATATTAAGTATGACTAGTCTTGTATATGCATAGGGACAGCCACGAGCAAGACGGACGAACACCAAGGGTCCGATCTACTTAATAGTTTGATTTTTTTTAAATTATATTATATGTGTATTTATATTAAAAAAACTTAGTTAACAATTTAAATATTTTTACTTTTCTAAACCTTAGTGCTCACCACCATTACCCAATTTAATACCAAAATAAAAATAAAAATAAATCCTAGGACTCAATATTATAAGGGGGCTTATTTTTCTTAATCGCCCAGAACCCAACAAAATTTAATGATTCTCACGGACGGTCATGTACATGCTATAATCATACGTATTGTAATTATGACGTTTATATTAACGTATTTAGTGTATTTAGGACGTCTATTTTAATGTAAAGTCTAAAGATATAGAAGGTAAATGATTAATCTTTGTCGTATTATTTCTAATCAATTTGAAAAAATTAAAATTATTACTATTATTATTATTAGCCCCATTCTTCTATATAACTTACTAGCTTTAGTTATCCGTGTATTACACGAAAGTATGAAGAGTTAATTATTAAATAACATAAAAATAAAAATAAAATCAAGTGTGTTATATATTAAATAAGATATAATATTTTTTTATTATAAGGTCACAAATGAGCAAAAAACATCCTTGTAAACCTACTTGTAAACTACATTTGTAGGAACATTAGTAGGTTTACACTCATTATCTAAAGCTAAGAGCTTCAATTCATCTTTACTCTTAACTTGTGACAAGATGATATAAAGTTGATCATACGTAAAAATATGTTCTTTTAAGTATAAACCGACATTTGACAGAAATTTACTTTAACTTTATACAGTCAAAGAAAACTGCCTTTTTTTACACTTAAAATAAATACTTTTGACAGGTTAAATCGCGCGCTAGATATTGAGTGGATGTGAGGATATTAGTATAAAGAAATTAAGATTTAAATAATATACACTGAAAAGTTATGTGCAATAATTAGATCAACTTCGAATTATTTTGACCTTGTAATCAAATATAGAGATATAGTATTGAATTGGGTTGGATCAGGCTATAAATGTTTATAATATCTCTGATTAGTTGTTGATTATTATTTATTTAGTACTAACTTTAGTAAACCCGTGTATTATACGGGTTGAAAAAATAAAATATTAAATATAATAAAATTTTATGAAGTATAAAATGATAATCTAAATAAGATATGATTAAAATTACATATGAGTAATAACTATAAGTAATAAAATAACGATATCAATTTTTAAACTTTTGTTTTTAAACATATTTTCCGAAAAAAATTAAACATTTTTTTCAAAACAAGCCGTATTAAAAATGTTATTTTTTTAAATTTTTTTATAACTCCTAATTTTAATTATTTTTTGTTTATAAAAAAATTACTTTTAAAATACCAATTTTAAAATATTTTATATTTTAAAAAAAGTTAGATGTTTTAGAAAAAAAAAATTAATTGTATAAAAAATAGTCCTCTAAAAACAATATTAATAAAAAAACATCTTTCTTAATTTATTAAAAAAATTATCTAAAAAAAATTAAAATTATTTAATATTTTTTAATTTAGGTAATTATTTAAGAGGAGAGAGAGACGAAAAAAATAAACTTAAGGGGTCTAAAAATATAACAAGTGTCTCCCTAAGTTACTCTTTTAGTATTATATATATATATATATATATATATATATATATATATATATATATATATATATATATATATAAACAAAACCCAGTAAGAAACTATCAAAAGTTCAAAACCTTATCCTTGCTATTTGTTTATTAAAACCAAATATAACCTTTTGATTATTCGATGCACGAATTATTATCGTAACAACCTACAATAATTTTGTTCATTTAAACGCCAGTGGGGGTATAAAGTTACTACTAAACAAAAGATAATGTTAATAATCAGCATCTCTAAATGAAATCTTAGATGTTAACGTTGGTGTTTATTTAGATTTGGAATTTTGTGGGGATTTTTATAACAACGCGTAGTGGTTTAAATATTAGGGGAATTGGTGATTCCGACGTTTGTTATTATCATTTAATCGTAACGCGGTTTATACGCGTCATGTGGTTTGAGGGAACTAATTGGGTTGACAATGTGTCCCCACGTATTACCAAACATGTCTATTTATTTAGTTGACTTAATGTCATGTTATTCAAGCGAAAAGCACACAGAAATGTTGATATTTTGAGATATTTTTTTGATAAAATGAGTGGAAAAGCAAGTTACGTGACGATTTAGAATAAATAAGCGTGTGTTTTTATTGTATTTGGATTAAGTTGGATTTATTCTAACTTGCTAAATATTAGCTTGTTTTGATTGACACGTTTTCATGTTATTATAGAAACATATTGATGCACTTATTGAGCGCTTTGAGTATTGTCTATTTTAATTTATAGGCTTATGATAAGAAAGAAAATATTCCTAGCATATCAATGTCATTAACCTAGACTTAAACCTAAAGACTTGTTGTTCAGAAACATATTCAAAATTATTGTAATATAATAAAGATACGAGATCAAATAAGTTACATTGTTACATAGTTCTTCAAACCAAAAAAACATATATATTTCCTTTTCCTAAAACATATATATTACATATTTATTTATTTTATTAAAATTAATCTATTAAATAACTATTTTACTTTGCTGTTACCAAAAGATATTTACGTATTGATGTTTTGTGATTATAACTGTTTACAACTTTGACAATTGTGTTTTGTATTTGGAGATGTAATTTTGATTATCGGTAGTTGTTGTTTTTAAATCAAGTTTTAAACTTTTTTATTTGAATACGTGCTTTTATTGTTTTTATTTATACAAAAGATTCAAACTTGAGGAAATTTGTAATTGATGGTCTTAGAAAGAAAAATACGTAAAATTAGCTTAGTAAAAATATGGGTAAAATAATTATTCAATAAGTAATTTTAACAAAATAAATAAATATGTAATATGCATGTTTTAAAAAAGATGAAATACGTAATTGATTTTTTAGTTTAAATAAATATGTAATTAATGATTTAAAAAAAAGAAAGATATGTAAATTCCCATAGTTATTCAAATTGTTTAGAGTAAACTTATGGTTTGGTCCAAATAACGGTTTTCCTCCAAACGTTTCAAATTACGATTTTACTCCTAGTGGTTTGCAATACGTCTCAATTAACTCCAACTCATTAACACTATTAATTTTTTTCGTTAATTATAAGGGTATTTTTGTCATTTTACTAATAAGGACTAAAAGTGTATTTTATACATATTTAGTAAAATGACATGCACCCACCACCGGCTCCACCAACACCACCACTAACACCAAAACACCACCAATCCCAACTGCCAACACCACCACTACCGCCACAAACCACCGCCCCAACACCACCACCACTGCAATGTCTGTAGAAGAGACGGCGTCGTGGCGATGATGTTGATTTAGGGTTCGATTGATAGTGGTGGTGGTTTAGGGTTTGTCTTTAAGGCCGATTTAGGGCTCAGGTGATGACGATGACGATGGCAACGATGATGGTGACAGATGAATCCGGTGGCGGAACTTGCGGCGGTGCTGAGGGGTGGCGCCAGCGGTGGAAGTTACGGTGATATAGTTAGTGTCGGGTGAGATCGAGGCACAAAAGCTAAGCGGGTTTGGGTGGTAGTGGCGGTGGTGCAGGGATGAGGTCAAAGGTGGTGGCTGTGTTGTGGTGGTGGTGGTGACTGATGGTGGTTCAAGGGGGTGATGGTGGTGGTGGCTATTTTATGGTGGTGGTGGTGGCTGTGTGGTGGTGGGTGGTTTCTAGGGTTTTTTTCGGAGAGAAAATTAGAGAGAGATTGTGTGATATATATATATATATGTTTTAATAATATAGTTTTAATAAATTACATTATCAGCCCCTATTAGCAAAATGTCTAAAATACCTTTATAATTAACAGACTCGTTTAATGCTGTTAGTAAATTAAAAAAAAACTGTTATTTGGACCAAACGATAAGAAGAAAAAATTAAGTTTACTTTATTTTTAATTTTAAAGTGGGCCAACAGGGGATGTCATTCACCATTGACATATGCCGTCATGCCGATATGCTTGGGCTTTTGGCAAATTAAAACACTAAAGAAGTTGGGCTAGTTTGGGCCGCGGGGGAGGGGGGCTGTTGTGTATCGAATCAATATCAAGCAAGTGTGCAAAAATAGTGAGAATCTGTAGACAAATGCACATTTATATAATTGTAACCAAATAAACTTATAAACATTGGTTGGAAATAATTGTAATGTTAACTAAGATTTAATACTTAACTCGTACATCTATATACATACGTGTGTATGTGTTATATGTTGGTAATTTTATTAATTATCAATATAGATTTTGTGATATTGGATTAACTTTGATCGAGTACATGTTAGTAGTTATTAACGAGTTACGAGATGGAGATGGACTCGTTTAAGCTACTGACCATGAACGTTTATAACTAACAACTATGGTTAAGTTATTAACTTGTAAATATAATGTTTAAATTTCAAACATTTAGTGAGTTAATATCTTATGTGTGGGCTATATATATATTACAAATAATTGGGCCATATTCAATTATCCATTTGCAACATTTGTCTAAGAATGTATTTAGCCCACCCAATAATCGATTATGAATGGTTCTTTTGTTCCTTTTTTTTCTGGACCAGAAATATATCTTGATCGCTCTCGGTTCTAGGGCCAGAACATCAAAAAAAGCATCTTTCCCAAAATCAAACTCGTTCTAGATAACATTCTTAGTTTTATCCGATAAAACATTCGCGTGCCTCGAATTGATTTTATCTGAAAGTGATTTCAATCACGACTCTAAATAATCCAAGTTGCAAATCGTGATTCTCTGTTTTTTGGTTTCTTTCGATTAGTTTTTCTACAACAAAGATAAAATCAATTCTTTGATCAGTTCGTTCATATGACTACTGGAGAATCTGTTAAAGAAATGTCAAGTAAGTTTGCAAAACTTGACAAATTTAAGGGCCAAGATTTTCACAGATGGAAGAAAAAGATGCATTTTCTTCTTACAACCTTAAAGGTTGTCTATGTTCTGTCGACACCCATGCCTGAAGTAACCGAAGACGAGACCTTGATCAACAACGTCGTCGTCTGAAATGGGAAAACGACGACTACATATGCCGAGGGCATATTCTCAACGGGATGTCTGACGCCCTGTTCGATGTGTACCAGAACGTGGAATCGGCTCGGGAATTGTGGGATGCACTAGAAGCGAAATACATGGCAGAAGACTCATCATCAAAAAAGTTCCTGGTAACAAATTTTAATTCTTATAAAATGGTAGATAGTCGACCAATCATGGAAAAATTCAACGAATTGCTTCACATACTCGGTCAATTTGCATAACATGAAATGCACATGGATGAATCTATTTCGGTGTCTAGCATTATCGACAAACTTCGACCACTGTGGAAGGATTTTAAACACACGCTTAAACACCGAAAAGATGATCTGAACCTTGTTCAATTGGGCAGTCATTTGAGAATTGAGGAATCCCTTCGGTCTCAAGAAACTGATAAAAGGAAAGGAAAAATTGATGCAAATCAATCAACCGTGAATATGGTTAAACACACTAACCAAAAGCAAAAGAAGTTTAATAAGTTTGATAAACGAAAGCGTAAGTTTGTTGGAAAATTCCAAAGTTCAAATAAAAGGTTGAAATCCACTTGTTGGAACTGCGGAAAACCGGGTCATCTCAAACGAGATTGTCGAGTGAAACCGGTTCCGGGGAACAAGGCAGCCGATGGCGCTAGCCCAAGTGGGTCCAAAGACCCGTCGACACACAATGGTATGTTGTTTGATTCTGCTTTACATTTGCCTAATAAAAGGACTTGTGTAGTTGAACCTATGGAACATGCATTCCATAAAAATCATTTACAACATGAAAAGGAAATTAATAATTTGAGTTGTAAAGTTACAAGTGAAATGGGTTATTATTTTAAATATAACAAGTAGTCCTTAGACTGCAACCCACTATCTAAACAGCCTTCGGGTTTTGGTTTTAAAACAACTCGGCTAAATGATGGCGGTCCAATCACAAGTCATCCTATTGGAGATCATTATAATTCAAGTTTGAATTATGTCTCTTTTGTTTCCGAATCAATGTATGTTCAGGATGATTCGGTATCATGGTGGGTGGATTCTGGAGCTACTATTCACGTTTGCAAGGATTTAAGATGGTTCGAGAGTCTTAAGTCAATTGAAGATGGTTCCGTATTGCGAATGGGAAATATAGCTACCGAACCCATCAAGGGCGTAGGAGTTGTTAATATTGTATTTACTTCTGGGAATAAACTTGTGCTAGATAACGTGCTGTATGTACCCGGGATTCGAAAGAATCTTATATCTGGGATTGTATTAAATAATTATGGGTTCAAACAGGTTGTAGAATCCGATAAGTATGTGTTATCTAAACATGATACCTTTGTTGGATTTGGGTATTTATGTAATGGGATGTTTAAATTAAATATTCATGTTCCTTTTACATATGAATCTGTGTGTATGACATCCACATCAAGTGACCCGATTGAAAGGATTATAATTTATGGCATGCTTGTTTAGGCCATGTTAATTATTTTAGAATGTTAGACATGTCTAAAACAAATCTCATACCGGCTTTTGAAGTGCATAACAATAAATGTCACACATGTAATTTGACTAAAATTACTAGAAAACCGTTTAAAGACGTTAAAAGGTTATCTACTAAACTCGAGCTCATTCACTCGGATTTGTGTGATTTTCATAGTACACCGTCTTTAGGAAATAAAAAATATATCATGACATTTATTGACGATGCAACTAGATATTGTTATGTATATTTAGTTCACACAAAAGATGAAGCATTAGAGAAATTTAAAGTCTTTAAACAAGAAGTTGAATTGTTTCATGGTATTTTAATAAAAACTCTTAGAACCGACAGGGGAGGTGAATATTATGATCCATAATTTTTTCAATCCGCTGGTATAATTCACCAGACCAGAGCACCATATACACCACAACAAAATGGTAATGCTGAAAGGAAAAATCGAACCCTAAAAGAAATGGTTAATTCTCTATTATCTTACTCAGGATTGAGTGACAGGTTTTGGGGAGAAACAGTGTTAACTGCTTACTATATTCTGAATAGAACTCCCAACAAAAGGAGCAAAGTGACTCCTTATGAGATGTGGAAAGGAAAGCCTCCTAATTTGTACTACTTGAAAGTCTGGGGTTGTAGGGGCGTAGTACGATTTACAGAGCCCAAAAGAAAGAACCTGGGTGAAAGAGGAATTGATTGCATATTTATTGGATATGCTGAAAACTCAAAGGCATATAGATTCTATGTATTAGAATCAACTGAATCGGTGTCAGTAAATACAGTTATAGAATCAAGAGATGCAATCTTTGATGAAGAGAGATTCACATCAATGCCTAGACCTAGGGACATTAAAGTAAATTCCCTTAGTAGAATCAACACATCTCTCCCATCAGAACCAAGGAAGAGTGTTAGAACAAGAAAGACAAAATCCTTTGGTCCCGACTTTCATCTTTACCTAGTTGAGGGCTCACCAAGTGACACTGAGCCTCAATTTCAATATTGTTACAATATTGAGGAAGATCCAAGTAGCTATAAAGAAGCTATGGATTCTAGAGATATGGCATTTTGGAAAGAGGCCATACAAGATGAAATGGATTCCATTATGCACAACAATACTTGGAAATTGACTGATTTACCTCCTGGATGCAAACCATTGGGTTGTAAATGGATTTTTAAGAAGAAAATGAAAGTGGATGGTAGTATTGATAAGTTTAAGGCTAGACTTGTTGTTCAAGGCTTTAGACAAAAGGAAGGCATCGACTTCTTTGACACCTATGCACCTGTTGCTAGAATATCCACTATAAGGTTACTAATTGCACTTGCTTCTATTCATAATTTGATAATTCATCAAATGGATGTGAAGATAGCCTTCCTAAATGGCGAGCTGGAAGAAGAAGTGTATATGAAGCAACCAGAAGGTTTCATATTACCTGGAATTGAGCATAAGGTGTGTAAACTCGTCAAGTCACTATATGGTCTCAAACAAGCACCTAAACAGTGGCATCAGAAATTTGATGAGGTAATATTGTCCAATGGGTTCCACTTGAATCAGGCTGACAAGTGTGTTTATAGTAGATTTGATTCCTCAAGAAAAGGAGTCATCATATGTTTATATGTGGATGACATGCTTATATTTGGTACTGATCAAATACTGGTTGACAAAATAAAGATTTTGTTGTCATCTAAGTTTGATATGAAAGATTCAGGGGAGGCAGATGTTATTCTAGGAATAAGGATAAAGTGATCTAACACCAGTATCTCTTTGATTTAGTCACATTTTATTGAGAAGGTGTTAAGAAAGTTCAATCACTGGGATTGTTCTCCAGTGAACACTCCCATTGATTCAAACCTCAAGTTATTGCCTAATAAAGGCAGTCCTGTGTCTCAACTTCAATATGCTAAAGCTATTGGATGTTTGATGTATGCTATGATTAGTACAAGACCCGACATAACATATGCAGTTGGAAAACTGAGCAGATTTACCATTAATCCAAGTACCCAACACTAGCAAACAATGAATAGGTTGTTACAATATCTGAAGGGAACTATGAATTATGGGCTAACCTATTAAGGTTTTCCCTCAATCATAGAAGGTTACTCTGATGCAAGCTGGATAACTAATGTAGAAGATCACTCTTCTACAAGTGGTTGGGTGTTCCTTCTGGGTGGAGAAGCAATAACCTGGGCTTCAAAGAAGCAGACTTGTATCACAAATTCAACTATGGAATCTGAATTTGTAGCCTTGGTAGCTGTTGGTAATGAAGCTGAATGGCTAAGGAATATGATTTATGAGATTCCTCTGTGGTTTAAACCGATATCACCTATATCTATCAGATGTGATAGTGCAGCTACACTAGCTAAAGCCTATAGTCACGTGTACAATGGAAAGTCAAGACACTTAGGTGTTAGACATAGCATGATTAGAGAGTGAATCATGAATGGTGTGATATCTATACAGTTTGTTAAATCCGAACTTAATATGGCTGATCATTTAACCAAAGGGTTAACTAGAGATCTCGTGAAAAGATCAGTCATAGGGATGGGTTTAAAGTCCATATAAAAAGTGTTTAATGACAAGACACCCAATTCCCATCTAATACAATGTTAGATGTTGAATTCAATGCAGAATGCTTGTTACTAAGACAATGGAACACATCAATAAATCATCCCAAGGTATGTGTTTAGACTGCAAGTTAAAAAGTAGGTTGAAGGTTTTCTTCTTAATAGTTCTTTGAAAAATTGCATTTGCAGGTGCAAGATACTAAAGAACTACATATATGAGTATGAGGTTTAGCTGCCTCAAGAAGCTTCGGACTTGGCTTTGATATACTCATTAAAGGATTAGGACACAAGCTAGTAAAATATAGTGTCATGAAAGAACAATGAGTTTGTAAACTTGTGTGTATATTACATTCAGGTATTCAACAGAATAACGATGGTTCAATCCTTGTGACACCTTTGGTATTCGAATATTTGAATCGTGTGATATACTAATATGGAAATTCAATCCAAAGGATATTTCCATTTATGCATAGGTTTGTCTTGTGAAAGAGCTGAATTGAGTTAATAATTGATATTACTAAAATGGAGGAGGAATGTTGGTAATTTTATTAATTATCAATATAGATTTTGTGATATTGGATTAACTTTGATCGAGTACATGTTAGCAGTTATTAACGAGTTAGTAGATGGAGATGGACTCGTTTAAGCTACTGACCATGAACGTTTATAACTAACAAGTATGGTTAAGTTATTAACTTGTAAATATAATGTTTAAATTTCAAACATTTAGTGAGTTAATATCTTATGTGTGGGCTATATATATATATTACAAATAATTGGGCCATATTCAATTATCCATTTGAAACATTTGTCTGAGAATGTATTTAGCCAACCCAATAATCGGTTATGAACGGTTCTTTTGTTCCTTTTCTTTCTGGAACAGAAATATATCTTGATCGCTCTCGGTTCTAGGGCACAGAACATCAAAAAAAGCATCTTTCCCAAAATCAAACTCGTTTTTGATAACATTCTTAGTTTTAACTGATAAAACATTCGCGTGCCTCGAATTGATTTTATCTGAAAGTGATTTCAATCACGACTCTAAGATAATCCAAATTGCAAATCGTGATTCTCTGTTTTTTGGTTTCTTTCGATTAGTTTTTCTACAACATTATAGCGATGACGGATGCTTCTCTATGTGGGGTGTTTTGTTAGATATTGGGTCGGCTCATGATATGGTGACTATGTTCCGTGGGAAAATATTAGGGTGGGTACTTTTTTCGGTACTATATACTACCAACTGTCATACAAATGGTCCTAATATTTTTTCTTTTCAGTTCATTTAACATATAATTTAGTTTTTTTAATAATATGTAATGTCCTAATAGTTTTTTATTGCTATGAAAAACAGGTTGTATCCAAAATAAAAGAATTTTTTGATCTCAACAGACTAAAAGTATACTTTATTTAGAATAATGTAATTTTTCAATAAAATTTCCATTGAAATTAAGATAAATAAAATACAATAAAATTGTATAGTCAAAAACTTTTAAAAAATATTAGAGGTTACATCCTGCATAAGAAAAACATGACACCAAAACATTGATTCATGGACAAATCTCACCATCGTCAAACACGTTATCATCTTTCTCAGTCTCATAGCTTTCTGTTCTCTCCTCAGACGATGGCGGTAAAAGTCAAGATGGCGATGGCAATGACGCTCTATCGTCTTCTTCTTCCAGTATTGGTATGATGGCATTTATTGGCACCACAAATAGATGTGGACTTGAATCTACGAGTGTTAGTTCTTCTTCTTCAACAGTTTTACTGGTGAATTTGAACAATGGGTTGATCGAATCAAAATCTCCAGAAATCAAATGGAGACTAATCAAGCGTTTATAACAGATTAAATGAGAAATGAAAAACGGAAATGAAAAAATAAGAAGAAATTAAAATGCAAAAGTTAAGTTTTCTCAATGCTTTCGCTTTTCTTATTCGAAGTCGCTGTATTATATAACTGCCAACAAAGTTAAAAAAATACCCATTTATTTATTATTTATTTATATCTATATATAACAATAAAAGAGTAATTTAAAGGGACACTTGACACAATTCTAGGTCCCCTAAGTTTATTTTTTCCGCCTCTTGCTCCTCTTAAATAATTACCTAAATTAATAAATATTAAATAATTTTAATTCTTTTTTAGATTAATTTTTTAATAAATTAAGAAAGATGTCTTTTTATTAATGTTATTTTTAGAAAACAATTTTTTATACAATTAAAAAATTTTCTAAAACATCTAACTTTTTTTAAAATTTAAAATATTTTAAAATTGGTATTTTTAAAAAGTAAATTTCTTTATAAACTAAAAATAATTAAAATTAGGAGTTATAATAAAAAATTTAAAATATAACATTTTTAATATGGTTTGTTTTGAAAAAAATGTTTGACTTTTTTTGGAAAGAAAGATTAAAAACAAAAGTTTAAAAATTGATATCGTTATTTTATTACTTATAATTCTTACTCATATATAATTTTAATCATATCTTCTTTTAGATTATCATTTTATACTTCATAAAATTTTATTATATTTAATATTTTATTTTTTCAACACATATAATACACGGGTTACTAAAGTTAGTATTAAATAAATAATAATCAACAACTAATCAGAGATATTATGAACATATATAGACCGATCCAACCAGATTCAATACTATATCTCTATATTTGATTATAGGGTCAAAATAACTCGAAATTGATCTAATTATTGCACATAACTTTTCAGTGTATATTATTTAAATCTTAATTTTTCATACTAATATCCTCACACCCATTCAATATCTAGCTCATGATTTGGCCCATCAAAAATATTTTTTTTAAGTCTAAAAGAAGATAGTTTTCTTTGACTGTATATTTCGTTATGACAATAAACAAAAGTCAAGGTAAATCTATGTCAAGTGTCGGTTTATATTTGAAAGAGTCTATTTTTACGCATGATCAACTTTATGGCATCTTGTCACAAGTTAAGAGTAAAGATGAATTGAACCTTTTAGCTTTAGATAATGAGTGTAAACCTACTAATGTTACTACAAATCTAGTTTACAAGGATGTTTTTGCTCAATTGTGATCTTATAATCAAAAGTTGTTATGTCTTATTTAATATATAACATACATGATTTTATTTTTATTTTTATGTTATTTAATAATTAAATCTTCACACTTCCGTATAATACACGGGTAACTAAGCTAATATATAGATATATACATATATATTTACAATTGACTTCTATACTAACAAATCTTCATTGGTTGATTTTTATTTCACATAGTTTTCTTCTAATTAAATAGATAGAAAATTGACTTAGGGTTGTTTGAAATTCAAGTCTCGGTCAGAAGGTGGTGACCGAGTAAGGGGTTGTTTCAAAACTGACTGGGTAAGGAGAAAAATATGCATGGGTCAGTGGTGTCGGATCGGGTTAGACGTGAAATAGTGAGAATCAAACACGCTGACCGGCCAAAATGTCTGACCGGGTCAGTTAGTCAGACATTTTGATCGGGTCAGAAGCAAATCAAACAGCCGCTTAAGCTCAAGGTTGCTTAGCGGTAAGACCCGCTATGCTCTTCTGCATGACGCGGGTCCGAGCCTAGGGGAAGCCCACTTGCGGGTTGCTTTTTCGGCTTTCTTTTCTCTCTAAAGGTGGGCTAAACTTTGATACGGACCATGATATAATATGGGTTGGCCTGCTTGTAGTTTGATAATCTGATATTCTGATCTTTTTTTAAGCTATACCACTAACTATAGCCCACCATCAAGGAAATAAATTATAACACAAAACTACGTAGTTTTTTTAAAAATTAACATCAAAACTGATTGGTGACTTTAAACTTACTCCTCTAAATTTACTCCCTTCAAAACGACGTTGTTCACTCTTTTGTAATAAATTTTGTTTTTCTATATTTTTAGTAAACACGTATATAGTGTCAAGCAAATTTGTTTACTTAAATATTATTATTAACAACAACAATAACGTTTTCTTAAATTCTATATATACCGTTACGAGGATGTTTTCTATTATGTTTGGATATTAATTTTATTTAAAACCGTTATGGCCGGGTGACATATGGTGTATTTTTATAAAACTTTAAAAACATAACAGTTTCCGAGATAATAAATATACCCTCACGACACATCTAAGTTTGTTTTTTCTTTAAAACCAGTCAAATACAATATATTTTTACTTTTTTTAAGTATATTTTGTTGTTTGTCTTTAACATTTATGTTACTAGTTATCATTCAATTTGAAAATTAACCCATTTTTGAATTTTTTTTCCTAAGCTGTGTTAGTTGATTACCTTGAATGGGGTTATCCAAACATTGCAAATCTGTTTATTTTAAAGTACGAATGAATACCAATTATCCTTAACCCAACTGGTTAATTTAAGATACGTACCTATGACATGTAAATATTGAAAGGTCATAAGTTTAAGTCTTACTCTGAGCAAAATGCTTAGAGTTAAGCCAGAGAGTTTTTTCAGCAATGAGTTTCCTCTTGAGGAGGTTGGGGGTGCGGTTCCGACTGAAAACGAATAATGGCCCGATTAAGATAACACCTATTTTTCGAATCAGGGTCACACATTTGCCGTTCAAAAAAAAAGTATGAATGAATATTTTCAAACAAAAGCGGGTTTTGTTAGGTGCGTAAACATGCTAATGGCTTAAATAAGTTTAATTTAATCATACTTTTATGAAAACCACTAAATTGTAAGCTTTGATACACGATGTAGCTTTGCTACAGCTAAACATAGCTTACGTTTGTTTAAGGTAAAGTTACAGAAGTCATATTAAGACAAAATATAAAAACAGAATATTTTAAGTTATAATGGTCAGAATCTTTTAAGACCGTGACCGATTGATATCAGACTTAACAACGAAGACTGTTTAAATGTGTATTAAAATTAAATCACACTAGAATATAATTACAAGGATTTTAGTTCTAAATCACTTCAATGTTACGGGTTTCTAAAACCCTTCCTTTTCATTACTCATTCCGAGATACATAGTTACATACTTGGTGTACGTAAGTGAATGCCCGTGAGCTACATATATAAACAAACCACATTACATCAAAACATTTATAAACGTTTCTTGAATAAGTATGAGCTCAATTCATGCATATGTTATATACTACCGGATATATGTTTATAGACCTAGGTTTAACTTTATATATTCATTATGCCATCACGTCACGTCACAGTTGTACGTACGTATGCTACAACAAAACTCCTTTGCTGACGACGCAAATGTAATCGGTACAACTAAGACGAGTAATACCTTGAATGGTTGTTTATTTGATCAAGCAATAGTATATTTAAGATTTCATTCTTTACAAAGCTATTTTAGTAGTATGTATACCGTTTTAAAATGATTATAACTCACCTGATGGATGCGATGTAACATATATCAAAGTTATAATCATATTCTAAATTTCTTGTATTAAATATAAGTATTATACATCTTGTTTGGTTACTATATTATTGTTCTATATTATATTATTTATCCATTTATAAAATTCTTGATTGTGATTTTTTCTTCACAAGTGTTCTGTGTTGAAGCTATTTTAAGAGGTGTCCCTTACGTTGAGAAGTGTCTATTGTCTTAGAAACGTGGCAGCTTATGGAGTTTTAATATTATTTTACAGCTTAGCACAAATGAACCTTTAATAAATATATTAACATCTTTAGTTCCTTTTGTTTTGGGTATTACAAAGTAGTACAAAGTTACGTAAATACTAAATTTAATAAACCGTGTATTACACGAGTTGAACAAATAAAATATTAAATATAATAAAAATTATTAATTATAAAACGATATATTGAGACATGATATCATTGGAATTACGTATGAGTAATAACTATAAGTAATAAACAATAATATAAACTTTTTAAACTTTTTTGTTTTTTTCAAAGATAAATTAAACATTTTGTTTTAAAATAACTTTTTAAAAACATTTTATTTTTATAAATGTCTTTACTATAACTCCCTATTTGAATTATTTTTGTTTTATAAAAAAATTACTTTAGAAAAACCAAATCTAAAATATTACGTAAAAATAGTTTGATTTTTTAGAAAAAACTCTTTTTATAAAAAACTATTTCTATAGAAATAACATTAATAAAAAAATCTCTTTCTTAATTTATTAAAAAATAATTATAATGTAAGAATAAGTAATATTATTAGTAATTAATATATTATTTAATAGGAGAGAGAAGCGAAAAATTTTTGATGAGAATAAATGTGATGTTAACACGTAACACCCCCTACCCTTTTATTAGAATAGGAAGATTTTGTCATAAAAATTTTTAAGGATGTGTATTTTATCTATGAAATGTTTTTTTCATATAAACTTCACATCGTAGGTATATAGTTTTTAACGCCCTAAGTGTATCGTTTTAATTTTGAGACCCGTCTAAGTAGTAAAACTATAGGTTGCTCGGTTCAATAACTAGTATAATTATATGACTTTGAATAAAAGTGTCATAATATGGTCCTTTGTCAAAAAAAGATCTAAGATGTTTCATATTTCGATTATTATTGAGACCACACTCACCTGAATAGACCTCAAGAATTAAGACCGATAAACAAATGAAATATGCCTAATCGGCCCGGACTTTTTAGGTCTCGGGTTGAGTTTTTCTAATTTTGAGAGGGTTTAGAGTTTGTATAGTGCTTTCTAGTTTGTAAATGATTTCATAATGATTTACGAAGAGTCCAACAAACTCTAACTTGTTAATCATATTTTGAGAGGGTTTAGAGTTTGTATAGTGCTTTCTAGTTTGTAAATGATTTCATAATGATTTACGAAGAGTCCAACAACTCTAACTTGTTAATCATATTTGTTTGCAATGTGATGACCTAGACTCTGATATCACTTAACATAATTAATGCTAGAAAAACTAAAGTCTGCTGGTTAGGATAACACCATAAACCATCATAAAATCCATTTTTAAACTAAAAACCATCACACAACCAATAAACCGTCCACAAAATAAAATTTTCATTTCATGTCGGATATCTATGTTACCTGATCCAACCTGAATTCTACATGGTCCTACTTAAAACATAATACTTCAAACGTAAATTTATATTATTACTTTAGCACAAAATTAAATTAGGATTTTTTTCGGCAAATTATATCAAATTACATATACATGTAAAACTAAACAATATATATACACACACTAGTGATCATAAGATGATCAATCACAATTCACAAGGCCCTATAACTCTACAAGGGTCCGTCACACACCAATGAATTCAAATTCAACTACACTCGTTGAACTTTCTGAACTGGAGGAGATATTGTCGGACACCAGTTTAAGTTCCTACCTGCGATTACGAAAGGCGACGATTGTCGAAGTCAGAAGCTTGTTTCGGCTAGCGGCTCCCGCGATCGTAGTGTATTTACTGAACAACGTGACATCGTTGTCGACCCAAATCTTTTGTGGTCATCTCGGTAACATGGAGCTCGCGGCGGCTACCGTTGGTAACAATGGCGTTCAACTTCTAGCATTTGGAGTCATGGTAACCAAATTCCCATTCATTTTGTTTGTAGTCTTATCCTTTCTTTTTAACTTATAGTTAAACTAGAAGTTAAAACGTGCGTGATGCGGCGTATTTGTGAACTTTGTTATGCATTTTTGCGTTGGTGACATTAACACAATTAAATACATAAAAGAAACTTATGAAAGTATGTTATTATCAATAGATTTAACCACGATACCTATTAATACTCTATTTTAGATACAACTCTGTTTATATACTATGTGGTAAAGAAATTTAATTTTAACAAAACCACAAAATACCTTTTATGAAAAAGTTAACAAACAAAAACTACTGAACAAAATCAAGTTGGTAAAAAAATAACAGGTTAAAAACTTATATTATATAAATCACAGGGCATAAAGTTTAAAGTTTTGAAGATCAAAGTTATAAACTGTGTTAAAGTTTAAGAGTTAAAATTAGTATTAAACGAAGTATGGAGACTTGAGGAAGTGGCCAGAGACATATGACACCGACATTCATAAATGGAAGATAATACTATGATACAATAACTAATGTATGAAATTTTAAAGATTTTATATATAACATACATAGACAACTATTTTCATATATAGAAATTATTATATTAATAAGTTCATTTTCTTCATAAGAGTTTCTAAGAGTTTAACAAGTAACGCGTGAAAATATGAGCAAATAAAATAAGCAATTAACAGTAAAAGATTATAATGGTAAGAATAAGCATAAGCAATTATCCTATATATGAAAAAACAGCTGTTATCAGCGGTTTTTTTTTGGTCTTATGAGATTACATCATATAATTTTTTAGATTTTTCATTTTACCTTCTTTACACCAGTTTTTTTTACATTACATATATGAGTTGAGAGAGAGGGAGAGGGGATGTGAGGTCGAACGGACCCCGGCCGCGGCGGCGGTCGGCCGCGGCATGCTTGGTCGCCTTTCTGTGCGTGGATCTAGACGGCGACGGACATTGACGACATGGTTGGTCGCGTTTTTAGCCTCCAATTTCGGTCAGTCTCGCTGCTGGGTCGGCGGCGGCCATTGGCGACGGCATGCTTGGTCGCGTTTTTGCGCTCCGATCTTGCTCTACGTACGATGTTCTTCTTCTTTTTTTGCAAACTCTTTTGGGGTTTCTTTAATGGTGAGGATGTACGGCCGGGCTTTTGCTCTGGCTGAACCTTCGCCCCTTTGTTCCGCCGCCATCTCCGGCTAGATGTTCGTTCGTTGGTTCCGGCCGGCTGCAAAACCCTTATGTATGTTGCTTTTTAAAGAGACATTGTTGCCCTTGGTTTAGGTTTGGACGGCGAGTACAAGTCCCCATTGCTGTTCGTGGTGGAGAAGGCAGTGGTCGTGGTCGTCCTACGGTCGCTGGCATCTTTTTCTCGCCGGCCGTCACTATGGCGGTGGCTTTCGGCTCTATTGCCGCTTCGCCTCCCCTTTTTGGTTGAGGTGGAGCTGGCGGTGGTAACGTTGTCGTGGTCGGGGCCTGCATGGTAGTCGTTTGATGATCACTGTCTTGGCCACCAGTGGTGACTCTTGTCATCAGTTGGCATTTTTGCTCGGATTTTCAGATTTGAACCCTGTTTAAGTTCTATGATGATGAGAATTCCTCATCTGAGAACCCATTTGTATGTTTGTGTATTTTGAGGACTCGACTAAAGCCCAACTGAGACGGTGATTCAGAGGGGTTGATGCCTTTGTTGTTTTGGCGTGGCATCCATGTAGGATGCAGCCGCAATGAGGCCACCTTCCTGAGTCTCCAGGCACTTAACCGACTGTTATTGGTGAAAATTGTTTGCTCGATGATGATGTGCAAGCCACGTCTGAGAGTTGTTTGTTTTGGAATATAGTTGTTAGTTGATAAAGTTGATAATGTTTATGTTAGTCGTTTGATATTTTTGGGTGATACTTTCTGGCTGTGGCTGTGATGACACAACAAAACTGACCCTGTCTTTCAAGACGCTCAACGCGCGTCGTGAAATAAACACTAGTTAATCATAACAGAGTAATGACGAAACCTTAAAACTAATCAATCAACTATAAAATAACACAACAAAAACCATAATATGCGCATATGTATATAAAAATCAAATAACATAAGGTATTTTTAGAGTAAATTACACGGATAGTCACTGTGGTTTGCTTGTATTGCAAGTTTAGTTCCTACTTTTCAAAAATTACAGATGCGGGCCTGAACCATGCATGATATGCACACCGGCAGTCCCAGACGCTAACTGATGTTAAGTTTCTCTATTAGTTTTCTTAAAAAGACCAAAATACCCCTCTTTTTAAATCTTCTTCTCCACATTGCGGTTCTCTACATTCAACACCCACCGCTACCCTCAAACCACCATCAACGTTGCTGCCTACACCCTCAACCCTCCACCGCCATCGCCATTTGCTCCCTCATCCACCACCACAGTCGCCCCTAACCTCAACCCATCACCATAGTCGCCCCTAACCTCAACCCATCATCATTGTCGATAGCTTCACCCTCAACCCACCACCACAAGCGTCCCTACCATTAACCCACCACCACCGTCGCCGCAACACCATCGCCGCAGCACCCTCAACCCACTACCACCGACGCTATACCCCCTCCACCCACCACCACCGTCGCTACCTGCTCCCTGCGACCTACCACCACGTTGCTGCCTACTCCCTCCACCACCCCCGCCAATCAGACAAACACCTGTGGCTACCACTGAACATGATGACAACCTAGTTCATTAGATCTGAAGAGAGAGAGAGAAGAGAGAGAGATAGAGAGAGAGGGGAGAGAGACTTTGACCAGTGGTGATATTTGATTTCTCATAGTAATGTGATAGTGATGAAAATGAAGATGGAGGAGAAGATGAATATGGAAGAAGAAGATAATGAAGATGAGGAAGAAGATGAAGGAAGAAGATGATATGGAAGAAGAAGATGAGATGGAAGAAGAAGATGGAGAGATGGGTTAGGTGTGATGGGTGGGGTAGTTAGGTATTATTTGAAAATTATTATATTTTAAATTTAGGGTATATTGGTAATTTTACATTGACTTAACAGAGAAATTTAACCGTTTGCTCCATATTCATCTTCTTCCACCACCACAGTCGCCCCTAACCTTAACCCATCACCACAGTCGCCCTAACCTCAACCCATCATCATTGTCGATAGCTTCACCCTCAACCCACCACCACAAGCGTCCCTACCGTTAACCCACCACCACCGTCGCCGCAACACCATCGCCGCAACACCCTCAACCCACCACCACCGTCATCGCAACACCCTCAACCCACCACCACCGACGCTATACCACCCTCCACCCACCACCACCGTCGCTACCTGCTCCCTGCGACCTACCACCATTGTTGCTGCCTACTCCTTCCACCCACCACCGCCAATCAGACAAACACCTGTGGCTACAACTGAACATGATGACAACCTAGTTCATTAGATCTGAAGAGAGAGAGAGAGAGAGAGAGAGAGAGAGAGAGAGAGAGAGAGAGAGAGAGAGAGAGGGGAGAGAGACTTTGACCAGTGGTGATATTTGATTTCTCATATAATAATGGTGATGGTGATGAAGATGAAGATGAAGATGGAGGAAGAAGATGAATATGGAAGAAGAAGATGATGAAGATGAGGAAGAAGATGAAGGAAGAAGATGAATATGAAGAAGAAGATGAAGATGGAAGAAGAAGATGGAGAGATGGGGTTAGGTGTGGTGGGTGGGGTTTGGTTGGGGGGTAAGTTAGGTATTATTTGAAAATTATTATATTTTAAATTTAGGGGTATATTAGTAATTTTACATTGACTTAACAGAGAAATTTAACCTCAGTTAGCGTCGGGGACTGCTGGTGTGCATATCGTGCATAGTTCAGGCCCGCATCTGTAATTTTTGAAAAGTAGGGACTAAACTTGCAATACCTGCAAACCCCAGGGACTATCCATGTAATTTACTCGTATTTTTATAAATAACATAGTTATTGTTTTGGACAGGTCCTTGAATTGATTAAACCAATTTAATAGATAACACTGATACATTATTAAGATCGAGTTGATGAGAGGTTAAATATGTCTCGAATTTAGGATGTCAACAAACCGACCTGAGCACTTGTAAGCTATTCTAGATCGGTTCGTTAAGCTTGAATCAAACGGAGCTTAAACGAGCTGGAACTTGTATGTGAGCTTATATATTAAACAAGCTCAAGCCCGAGCAGCCCGAGCTTGATAAGTTTGCGAGTCTAAATAAGCCTATTATTTATATAATTGTTTGTGTATAAAATACGATAAAAATAGCTAAATAATGTATATTTATGTTATATATAAATATTACAATTATACACATAAAAAATAAAAAATCAATTATAGACATATATAAAAAAACAAATAAGTTATTATCAAATAATAAATAAGTCAAGCATGAGCTTGAAAAATTACTTATAAGCTGAGCCTAAGCTTGAAAAATTACCTATAAGCCGAGTTAAAGCTTTAGATATAAAGAATAAGATGAGCGGGCTCAAGCTTCAAAAACTACTTACAAGTAGAGGTCCAGCTCTTTTAAATCATACAAGCTGTTTCATAGTGTAACTCTCTTAAGTTAAATTCGGCTCGACTACATAAACAAAAAAGGAAATACTATTGAAGGTTTGTCATTTTGTTTAAAATCTAAACGAGAAAAAGTCTCCACCTTTTTTTTCTCAAATAATTTTCATATATTTTATTTCTTTAAGAAAAAGTTAATATCATAAAATATAAAAAAATATTCGCACATCAATTTTACGCATAACAACAAACCCAACTTATTGTTAATTAAACCAACACGTCCAATCTATTACCATAGTGCATCTAACTTTTCAAAGTCTAATTTACTTCTATAAAGAGTTCTTATTACATAAAGATAAGTCTAGCCCATTACACTTTTGTGTCCAGCTTATTAGTGTATATATATTGCCAACAACTTACTGCCGTTAAAGTCACGAAAATCAATTCTCACCCAAAATTTACACATGTACATGCGTCATGTCAAGGATCTTGTTATACTTTTATAAAATATATCCCTTTTTACATTATTACATATACATATACCTATAGAGGTATACATATACATGCATACATGCATACTGAAGTGTAAACAAATTGTTAGTTTTTTCATGCATACCGAAGTGTAAACAAATTGTTAGTTTTTTTTTAGGTTGGGATGGGGAGTGCAATGGAGACATTATGTGGGCAAGCTTATGGAGCTCGTCAATATGAGATGCTTGGTGTTTATCTTCAAAGATCAACCGTTCTTCTCATTGCCACATCAATTCCACTTATCTTCGTTTACATCTTCTCTAGATCGCTCTTGCTCTTGATAGGCCAATCCAACGAGATCGCCACCGCGGCTTCCTTGTTCATCTATGGCCTCATCCCTCATATCTTCGCCTACGCCGCCAACTTCCCAATCCAAAAGTTCCTTCAACTCAAAGCATTGTGAACCCAAGCGCCTACAATGCTGCGATGGTTCTTGTGGTTCATGTTTTATTGACATGGCTAGTACTGTTCATGTGGGGCTGGGGCTTGTTAGGTGTGTTTCTAGTGTTGAGTTTTTCATGGTGGGTTGTTGTTGTGGCACAATTTGTGTACATAGTGACGAGTGATCGGACTAATAGCAAGTCATGGACAGGGTTCAATATGCAAGCATTTTCGGGACTTTGGGCTTTTTCTAAGTTATCTATTTCATATGCTATAATGTTGTGTCTAGAGGCATGGTACTATCAAGTATTGATTTAGATAGCGGGTTTGCTCGAAGATTCCAAAATAGCATTTGTAACTTGCAATATGCACAACTTTGCTTGGAAGGGTGATGATGATTTCATTAGGGTCTAATGCGGCCGCTAGGTTTGCTTCGAGTAAATTACCTTAGGCTGGACGTAGTGGTCATTTTAAGAGCTCCAAACATAATGACATGGACACAAATAATACTCCAAACACCATTATAAGAAAATTTAAAAGGGCTCCAAACCTATAAGGCTGCAAGCCTTTAACGGGCGTCAAACACAACCTTTTCTATATGTAACATTTGACATATTTTTAAACTATAAACCCAAACCCGAACCCTTTTAAGTCAATCTTTTAAATCAAATTTATTATTTAGTCATTGTATTTATTTTTGTGTTTCAAATACAATAAATGTGTCACTTAATCAATTTAATTTAATTTTATAATTTATAAAATAAATTTTATAAATTTAAAAAGGTTATTAATATTTGTAAGATTTTAAATTATTCAATTAAAATAAATAATCAAATTACAAAGTTTTTGTGAGATTTAAAAAGTCTATAAAGATTTTATAAAAAATAAGTTGATTAAATTAAAATTAGTGATTTAATAAATTTAGAGTTAATTTGTAATTATTTATTTATTTTATTTAAGTTTATATTTATTTCAAATTTTAATCATAACCTTTTTTTGAAAGACTTGTCATTAACACAATTTATAACCCCCTCCTAACCTCAACTATAAAAACAAGCTTTAGGCCTCACTTTTCATTTGTTCATTCTCTAAAATCTCTAATCAATGTCAAAGTATCAATCAAATAAGATGTTAAATTATGTGTTCCAATCCACCTTAGACTAGTTAGGGTAAGTAGGATTGTCGATCCTCGTGGAATTAGTGGTCGGTGTCTTGTACTTTGATTTATATGAAAACAAATAACCAAATTATTAAATTAATTAAACTATTGCCTATTGGCCGTGAAAATTGGATTTTTAGAATAATTAACAAATTAACTAAGAAAAAAAATTAGAAATAATCAAACTTGGTTAAGAAAACGATTATAAGAAAGGTAATCCACTTCGGATGTATGTTTGGTTTTCAGTAATTGTTTAATTCAACTTCATGAAAAATCCTTAATAGGGATTCTGTACGTGTGATGATTAAGTGATATCAATAATCAAGACTTAATAGGCCTTAATACACAACGCCGATTCAATTAGAAACCAAAACTTGCAATCATATAATTTCCGGAAGATTAAATGATATTCAAATAAAAGTTTTCCAAAATCATTGTTTAAATAACCAAAACACAAGTTAAACTTATGAAAAAACTCAACAGGTTCTAAAGTTTAATCCCAACAAAGTTAAACATAAACAAAAACCTAATCACACAAAACCTAATACCCGAAGTAGATCACGAGAAGATTAGCCGCTCATCATTCTTGAATGATCTTCAAAACCGTTGTTGATTTGCATTCCGGATGATTGTATATTGTTTTTGAGAGTTGGAATGGTAAACTAATGACCTAAGAACTCCCAAAGTTTGTCTCCAAACGTTCTAGGTCGAATGGGGGGCAAGTGGTGGGTGAAACTGTCACACCCTCAATTTCTGTAAACGGGGTATTACCGTTAGGCGTGTGACATACCAAGATCTCAGCCACTAGTTACACCAAATGACACATCATTTACAAAATATAGTTGCTTGTTAATGTTTGAAATTCCCAAAAACAGTGATAATAATGTAAACATAAGAATAGTTGCGGAAGCGAAATCAATCTTAATTAAAATGGCGCACCACGCGCAAACCAATTAAAGATAGTTCATAGAAAACTGTAAACAATTCATTTGACCCATATGATGATAAATGCATGGATGAGATGTCCCTAATCATACGCACCTTGAGAACCTGAAAGAAACATGCTAAAGTGTCAACACAAGGTTGATAAGTTCGTAGGTTTTGATAAACAAAACATAATAGTAACAGATACAGTAAACAAAGTAATATCAGTAGATAGCTAGTCTACTTAACTGTGACCTTTCGTATAATTGTTAATTACTTGTTAATTTTGTTATCTCTTGTTAGTGCTATTTATGTCAATAAGGTAACTATGGGAGTTCTTTTGGTAATTCTAA
This sequence comes from Flaveria sonorensis, assembly GCA_025506505.1. Lineage (NCBI taxonomy): Eukaryota > Viridiplantae > Streptophyta > Magnoliopsida > Asterales > Asteraceae > Flaveria > Flaveria sonorensis. The sequence continues at coordinate 60,846,825 of CM046424.1, forward strand.
TAATCTCAATGTCTCAATAAATTTTTTTTATTAGTATTATTTATAAAAAAATAATAATAATAATAAAAGGTTTATTACAAGAATTATAAACCATATTAAGTTTATAAAGAGATTAATCTATTTTTGTAAGTTCGGGTTTAAAATGTAAATTATGAAATTTGATTTAAAGGTTTTGGGCATAAAATAATAAGTTTTAAACTTCAGGGGCCAAAAGTGTAAATTCCTAAAAGCCAAACCCCCCTTTTTTTTCACCCTCGACTTTCCGGCCGCCGGCCGGCAAAGCTCCGGCGCGGCGCCGGCGAGGTCCAAAAACACCCAAAAATTTAAGTTTCAATCCGCAAACCTCACCTAAACGCCTCATTAAGCTGTTTCAAACACGTTTAAGCGTTTTAATTCGAATCTAAATACGGTTTTAATGACATTCGAACCTGAAACCGACCCCTATCACTAACCAATTCCATTTCTGTAATGAATCATGATATTAATTCAAATAATTAAGCGTACACGTTCGCACAATCATTTAGAAATCATTGATGAGTTTAATTTCACCTGAAACCGCAAGTTACAACTCGAAATCCAACCGAAACCCCCGAAAATAACTCGAACTCGATGAACATGAAACGACCCTAATCTGAGCGATTAAATAGAGGGGAAAGTCTGGGTTTAGCCTCTTTCGACCTCCTGAACTTTCAATTGCTCGAAAAACACACACAAACACCACTTCCTATTGACACCACAACCACGACGAGTTCGAGCCTGCATCACTTGATTCTGCATCGAACAATCTTAACCCTCACATCTCAACGTTTCCACCGTTAAGGTTGGGGTGTGACAGATTGGTATCAGAGCCCATAACTATAGGGAATTAGGTTATTAGAAATGGTGACCTAGACTATGGTTAATGTAGGGACCCTTTTCATGAATATTCGTTATAATCTTGTAAGTCTACTTATATGCTTATCACATGATGTTCCATGCTACATGATGAACCTCTTATGTGCTATTTGACTTTACTTAGCAAATTGTGCCTTAGGTGTTTGACTTGAATGACGAAATCCCTAATCTTGTATACCCCCTAACTTTCTAATCCTCTTCATCTGCTCTTAGTTCTATCACGCCTAGTCTCTTCTCTAAAACTTATTCTTGACTACGTGTGGAATCTTAAGCATCATATCAAGTGGATAAAATTCTTTAGACACTATGTCTAAATCTTGAAAATCTCATCAAGGTTTTAATTCTCTATAGGGAAGTGTGAGACACATTAACACTTGTATTCTGGATTTCCTGGCAAAAAGCCATCGTGCTAAGGTAAGCATTTCGTATAAATCCCACTGCGGGACCTGTTATGCTTACCTGGGGATTTCCGGGATGAGTGAAAAATTATGGTCAACATACATATGTTCCCCAAGGTAATTGGAATTAAGTTACCTTGACGTGTCAATGTTCTCATTGGCTGTGTGGTACCAAATGGAACCATCCAGTTTATATTTATAAATTTCAAAATTCATGATTTTTTTTGAACTGGTTTATCACCAAAATTCTAATATCTTATCTATTTTTATAGAATGTGTCGTCATCATGGAAAACGTGCTTGCTCCGACAAACTCGCCGCTATGATTGCCCGGCAAATGGCTGCTCTTCTTCCAACCATGGTCGCCGAATTGAGTAGCACCCTGCTGGCTAATAATAGTAACAACGTGAATGGGAACAATGGTGGGGGTGATAACAATGGACAAGGTGAAAACAACAATAACCAAGGAGGGAATCATCGAACCTGTACTTTCAAGCACTTTAATTCTTGCAAACCCACTAGTTTTAGTGGGAAGGAGGGAGCCACTGGACTTCTCGAGTGGTTCGAAAGCATGGAGAACACTTAAATTAATAGTGAGTGTCTCGAAGAGCTCAAGGTCCGTTTTGCTGCGAGTGCCCTTCAACAACGGGCACTTACTTGGTGGAATAGTGAAAAGAGAAATCGAGGTGCGGAAGTGGCCTTGACACTCACTTGGGAAGAATTCAAGAATGTCATGATCCAAATGTTTTGTCCAAGGAGTGAATTGCAAAAGCTGGAGGAAGAATTTTGAAACCTCAAGCAAGATAGTGGCAACCACTTGGCTTACTCCACCCGGCATCATGAATTGAGTATGCTTTTATCGCATATGGTGGATACTGTACCCCGTAAAGAAATTTATCAAAGGGGTGCCACCACAAATTTAGGATGTTGTTGTGGGAAGTAGGCCCACGACCCTGGAAGAAGCAATCAACATCACCGCGCAGCTCACCGAGAACCACATAAGGGCTGGCACTTTGACGGTGAAGGGTACAAAATCAGCAACAAAGGTGACTCCCTAGGCAACTAAGGAGATGAAGGCTGAACCTTTATTTAAGGGCAAGAAGCGTAAGTTCACACCTGCCCGTAACTTTGCTGTGACAGCACCTAATGCCCCACAAAAGCAGGTTGTCATTGCAAACCAAGCACCTGTGGCAAGAGCTTACACTGGCCCACATCCGATGTGCAACACCTGTAAGTATCACCATACGGGCAATAACCCATGTCGTATTTGCTCACTCTGCGGGAAATATGGGCATCTGGTGGCTACATGTCATCGTGCACCCAACAACGCTGCTATGGTCGCTAACCGAGCTTGCTAAAATTGTGGTGAAACTGGTCATTTTTATCCACAATGCCCTCGTCTTGCGGGGAATGTTCCACCAGCTCGAGGACGGGCTTTCATCATCAATGCAAATCAAGTGCAAGCAAATAACTATGTGGTGAATGGTACGTCATTCTTTTCCTTTACTCGAACTTTTAGTGAATAAAATTCCTACTTTGCTTTCCATGTACCAATGATAACTCTATATCTGAGCAGGTATGTATCTTGTAAATAATTGCTATGCATCTGTACTGTTTGATTTGGGAGCCGATAAGAGTTTTGTATCCTTAGAATTTGAACCTACCCTTGATAAGCCGCGTTCTAAACTAGAAAATCCTTTACGGTCGAAGTCGCTGATGGAAAATCTATCGTTGTTGACGTCGTCATACGTGATTGCATCTTGAGCCTTAACGAGCACGAATTTCCTATTGACCTTATTCCTATGCAACTGGGGAGTTTTGACATCATTATTGGCATGGATTGGTTAGCCAAACACTACGCGGAAATCATTTGCTTCGAGAAGTGCATTCGAATTCCACTACCTTTGGGTGATACACTAAAAGTTTTTGGGGAGAGATCGTCTAAAGGACTCAAGCTTATGTCGTGTATCAGGGCCCGAAAGTGCTTGAGTAGAATTACATAGCCTTTATGGCTTATGTAGTCAACACGAAATCCAAGGGGAAGGAACTTAAGGATATTCCCATTGTACGAGACTTTCCCGATGTGTTTCCCGAGGATCTTAGTGGGTTACCTCCCGTTCGGGAAGTTGAATTCAAGATTGATCTGATTCCTGGTGCAAACCCTGTGGCTAAATCACCTTATCGTCTTGCACCTTCGGAAATGCAAGAACTAGCCAGTCAACTGCAAGAATTGACAGATAAGGGTTTCGTTCGTCCTAGCTCTTCACCATGGGGTGCACCTGTGCTATTCGTGAAGAAGAAAGATGGTTCGTTTTGCATGTGTATCGACTATCGGGAACTCAACAAACTCACTATCAAAAACCGATACCCTCTCCCTCGAATCGATGACCTCTTTGATCAACTTCAAGGAGCTACGCAATTCTCGAAGATCGATTTATGCTCTGGATATCATCAATTGCGAGTCCATGACAATGGTATTCCAAAATCCGCTTTCCGTACTCGATATGGACATTACGAGTTCATGGTTATGCCTTTTGGTTTGACTAATGCTCCTGCTGTTTTCATGGATCTCATGAATCGGGTATGTAAACCGTACTTGGACAAATTCGTGATTGTGTTCATCAATGATATTCTCATCTATTCCAAGACGAAAACCAATCACGAGTTGCACTTGCGACAAGTTCTTGAACTTTTGAAGAAGGAACAACTGTACGCCAAGTTCTCTAAGTGCGAATTTTGGCTTGAAGAAGTTCAATTTCTAGGTCATGTGGTAAATAGCCAAGGAATTCACGTCGACCCTGCTAAAATAGAAGCCGTGAAAAACTGGTGTGTTCCCACGACCCCAACTGAAGTCCGCTCTTTTCTTGGTTTAGCGGGTTACTACCGTAGGTTCATTGCAAACTTCTTGAAAATTGCGAAACCACTTACGGCGCTAACTCAAAAGAATAGACTTTTTGAATGGGGACCTGAATAGGAAGAGGCTTTCGAGACACTGAAACGCAAGTTATGTAATGCTTCTATTCTAACCCTCCCTGATGGAAATGATGATTTTACTGTGTACTGTGATGCGTCTAGTCAAGGCCTTGGTTGTGTTCTCATGCAACGAGGAAAGGTCATAGCATACGCGTCGAGACAATTGAAGGTTCATGAAGTGAACTACACAACCCATGATCTTGAACTTGGTGTCGTGGTTTTTGCCTTAAAGATTTGGAGGCACTACCTTTATGGGACGCAATGCATAGTCTACACCGATCACAAGAGCCTTCAACACGTGTTCAATCAAAACGATCTCAACATGAGGCAACGGCGTTGGGTTGAGTTGATTAGCGACTACGACTGTGACATTCGTTATCATCCTGGAAAGACAAATGTTGTAGCCGACGCGCTGAGTCGTAAGATCCACAATAAGACTGTCTCACTTCAAGAAATTCGAGATCAAAGACAATGGTTTGACACACTGGGAGAAGTTGATACTGAGATTCATGTGGATGTCAACGAGGCTACTATCATGCTTCAAAATATAAGGATTGATAGTGACCTCGAGTGTTGCATCCGCGAGGCTCAACAAGCGGCATTAACCGAGGAAAGGAAGGATGAAGAACTAGCGTTAACGTTCGGTCATAACTGGAAACAAAACCGAATGGCATGTTGTATTTCTTGAACCGACTTTGGATTCCAAATCGCGACAACCTTCGTAACTTCATCATGAATGAAGCTCATCAAACATGTTATTCTATTCACCCTGGGTCCAATAAGATGTATATGGATCTGCGTGGCCAATATTGGTGGCCAGGGATGAAGAAAGATATCGCTTCTTATGTAGCAAAATGCCTCACGTGTGCAAGGGTCAAAGCGGAACATCAACGGCCTAGTGGCTTACTTGAGCAACCCGAAATCCCTATGTGGAAATAGGAGCATATATCCATGGATTTCGTAACCAAGTTACCTCGTACTCCTCGTGGCCATGATAGTATATGGGTGATTGTTGACCGTTTGACCAAAACAGCACATTTCATACCAATACGAGACACTTACAAAGTTTCAAAGTTGGCTCGTATTTATATTGATAAGATTGTTAGTCATCACGGCATGCCTTTACACATCATATCCGATCGAGATGCTCGTTTCACTTCACACTTTTGGTCCTCTATGCAAGAACTCTTGGGTACTCAATTGGATTTAAGCACGACTTACCATCCTCAAATGGACGGCCAAACCGAGCGAACCATTCAAACCCTTGAGGATTTGCTACAACTTTGTGTTCTTGACTCTGGTGGTGACTGGGATACGCATTTACCGTTAGCGGAATTCTCTAATAACAACAGTTACCACTCAAGTATCAAGATGGCACCATTCGAAGCTCTTTACAGTCGAAAATGTCGTTCTTCGATTTGCTGGAATGACATCGGTGAAAATTTCATTACCGGTCTAGAACTCATTCAAGAAACGACCGATAAAGTCTCCAAAATCCGTAATAACCTTGAGGTGGCTAGAAGTCGACAAAAGAGTTACGCGGATAAAAGACGCAAGCCATTGGAGTTTCAAGTCAACGACATGGTTCTTCTTAAGGTCTCACCATGGAAGGGCGTTGTTCGCTTTGGGAAGAAGTGCAAGTTAGCTCCACGGTTTGTAGGACCTTTCAAGATTCTGAAAAGAGTTGGGAAAGTGGCTTATAAACTGGAGCTACCTTCTGAACTTAGCGGGGTTCATCTTGTCTTCCATGTCTCCAACTTGAGAAAATGCTTGGCCGATGAAAATTTGCATGTTCCTTTGGAGGAGATTCAAATAGATGAGTCCTTGCATTTTGTTGAGAAACCTGTCGAGATTATGGATCGAACACCGAAGAAGACCTGAACAACTACCACACCAATCGTCAAGGTTCGTTGGGAAAATAAACATGGAGCCGAGTTCACCTGGGAACGAGAGGATCACTTGAAGAAGAAATACCCCAATCTGTTCGTTTAGTCTTATCTTTAATTTCGGGACAAAATTTCTAAAAGTTGGGGAGACTGTGACCTTTCGTATAATTGTTAATTACTTGTTAATTTCGTTATCTCTTGTTAGTGCTATTTATGTCAATAAGGTAACTATGGGAGTTCTTTTGGTAATTCTAATAATCTCAATGTCTCAATAAATTTTTTTTATTAGTTTTATTTATAAAAAAAAATAATAATAAAAAGTTTATTACAAGAATTATAAATATATTAAGTTTATAAAGAGATTAATCTATTTTTGTAAGTTCGGGTTTAAAATGTAAATTATGAAATCTGATTTAAAGGTTTTGGGCATAAAATAATAAGTTTTAAACTACAGGGGTCAAAAGTGTAAATTCTTAAAACCCAAACCCCCTTTTTTTTCACCCTCGACTTTCCGGCCGCCGGCCGGCGAAGCTCCGGCGTGGCGCCGGCGAGGTCCAAAAACACCCAAAAATTTAAGTTTCAATCCGCAAACCTCACCTAAACGCCTCAATAACCTGTTTCAAACACGTTTAAGCGCTTTAATTCGAATCTAAATACGGTTTTAATGAAATTCGAACCTGAAACCAACCCCTATTACTAACCAATTCCGTTTCTGTAATGAATCATGATATTAATTCAAATAATTAAGCGTACACGTTCGCACAATCATTTAGAAATCATTGATGAGTTTAATTTCACCTGAAACCGCAAGTTACAACTCGAAATCCAACCGAAACCCCCGAACATAACTCGAACTCGATGAACATGAAACGACCCTAATCTGAGCGATTAAATAGAGGGGAAAGTCTGGGTTTAGCCTCTTTCAACCTCCTGAACTTTCAATTGCTCGAAAAACACACACAAACACCACTTCCTATTGACACCACAACCACGACGAGTTCGAGCCTGCATCACTTGATTCTGCATCGAATCAGGTAAATTAAACACATGGTTACACTCGATTAACCATGGGAAATCAAAGCCCTATGATTAATTTCAGTATCATGATCGAATTGATGCTCAGTTGGTTCGATTAGGATTCTAGGGTTCTTGAGGGAATTGAGGATCTTTTCAGATATAGTTTATAATAACTGTTTTGCGTCTTAAGACAAGAATTGAGGCTTTAACCCACTGGTTAAAGCACATGGGTGATGGGCAGGAGGTCCCGAGTTCGCACCCGGGCACCTGCAATTGTTTTTAAAACAATGATTTTTAACTATTTTTAATTCCAGAAAAAAATCTAAAATATTATTAACATCATATAAAAATCATTTTTATAACTTATACTAAATTAGGATTTAGTTAGAAATATGTTCTTTTAAATGCTTAGAAATTATAATATAATTCTCCTTTTTATTTTGAAAGTTAAAAAAAAATTCTATAAAATATATATACAAGTTCTAAATTGTATAGAAATATATATATATATATATATATATATATATATATATATATATATATATATACATATATAAATATATATTTAAAATGTTTCATCTATTGTATTTAATAATTCATTTTAATTAATGTTAAACTACAAATTCTTTACTATATAAAATAGTATTCTAATAAATTCTCAAATAATAAAAGTTTAATTTCTTGTTAATGAAATTATTACAAAAATTCCTATTGGTTCAATTAAATCCTAAAATAATTATTTATTGTGTCTATTTTATAATTTATAATCATGGGCTAAACGATTTATAAGTTTCCAAATAACGTCATTATACTATCACATTGTTATCCAAAACCCCAAATTCCAAAGGAAACCGTTGATTCCCGAGTAGCCGTTAAAATTATAATAATCATGGATTAACTTTAAACGTCGTTCTTTAGATTAAATTTTAACGAACCTTCGGCGTTTAGTTCAAGTCTCCACATTTTGTTCATCATTATCACCCAAGTGAGTTTCCATACCCCGTTTTACTTTCTTTCATATGTTTTGGGGTGAAGCATGTTAATCGTATTAAAAATTACACTTGTAAAGACGTTTGTATTCTTGTAACATACTTGCAATTCATCATATATTTTGTCATGGTTATTTGGAATCTTGTAATTATTATGTGATTATGTGTTCATAGTTAGATAAACTAGATGATAACACAATCATTTATTCATGCAAACACGGTAACAATAATAGATATATTGGTTTGATAAAACCATCCCATATGGCTATTCGAGTGGTGATGATAGATCTATTGGTTTGACAACCCACCCCATATGAATATTCGAGTGGTGATTGGAACCAGAGTCAATCAATCAATCATAAGGCTTTGTCTGCGGACCAAGTCAATTCAATCAATCATAAGGCTTCGTCTGCGGACCGAGTCAATTCAATCATTTGGTTTGATTGTGTTTGGGTTGTCTTTTATGTTATAATATTGCATTACAAGACTTGACATTGCCATGTGAATTGAATTATTTTCAATCATTTTAATCATCTATATATGTATTCAAACCTATGTTTACTCATCGACTAATTAGTTAGCTGACTTGTTATTTTTTCACATGATTTCAGGAATGCAGATTAGTGGACTTTTATATGCACATTTAGGACTTGGACTTAGTCAAAGTTAAAGACAATTACAATATGTTTACTTGAATTTCTATTTAATTGTAATGTATTATTTGATTAGTCTTATTCAATATAAATGACTTTTAATATTATTTAAACTCATTTACTACCATGTGCTATGAGCAATCGATTCACATTTGTCCGCCTTGATGATTCCGCCGTCGGTCGGGGTGTCACACTATATTAGTGTATCAATAGAGGCCCCAAACAGAAGTTAACTACTACACTTGATTTAAAAGAGGCTTTAATGAAATGAGTTTTGTCTACATGACATCTAGATGACCTTTACTCCAAACAGGAAGTAAAGGTTTAGATCGAGAAAGAATTTCGCCCAACATGACCCGCATGCATTTCTAAATAAATTTTTTTCCCTTGCTTAAAAATGTTTTTTAATGGTAGAAAAGTGTTAGAACATAAGTGGGCCTTGTTTTGCAGTTGACGAGTCAAATTTAAAACAAACCTTAGAATGTAACGTGAGCGTGATCTTTAGCTCAAAATTTTGTGTTAATTTGTTTTTTAAGGTATTGTTACTCTAAAAAAGTTGAACCCCAAATCTATAATGGTTGTTTATGTTTAAATTCTAAAAATTTTGACGTAAAATATCAAATGAGTTTGGTTTATGATGTAAAACACTATTTCAGAAACAAATATAGTAAATGGATTAGGTCAGTATGTTTGTAGGTTTGACGTGAAATTAATCTAAACCAAGTTAAAACAAACCTAAACCCATAAATTTTCTTTTAGATTCGTATCATGTCTTAAGTTGACATCCATACTAGAAATCTAATTTTATAGAGATGAAGTGTGATTTTCTTTGTTTCTCAATTATCACGGTTTTCTACTTAAAATGACTGATGTATTGAACTTGCCTATGTAATGGCATGTGTTCTTTTCATGTCCTTTTCTTTTCATGATACCTAGGGAATATGGTTGGGCATGATCGGTGGTATGGCGTTGCAGACTGTTATTCTACTATGTGTTACATTCCGAAAATATTGGGACAAAGAGATAGTTTTAATAAACTTGAACGTGAGTGGTAGTTTTAGATGTTTTGTATTTTTTTATATAGTAATTGAATAACACATAGTATTAATTTTACAACTTATATAGTACTAATCATTAGCGGTCGAAGTAATACGTATTTATGAAATTTTCAGGTGGAGAAAGCAAAAGATCAAGCAACTATATGGTACCACGAGAAAAAAGAACATTTAATTAACAGTTTTGAAGCAACTGGATCTCAAACCAAGACGAAATAATATGATAGGTACAAGTAAAGGTGTGATAAAGCTTTTAGGAAAATATGCAATTGACATGATTGTTGAAGTGATTTTATTTCATAATAATGAATCTAGATTACTTACATAAATATTAAACAAAATTAATTAACAAAAGAACAAGAAAATGAGTCAACAGAAGAACAAAAGTTCCAACTTCAAAACCAAATTTTGATTTTTTCAATTATAGAGCAACATATGAGTTTTCAACACATAAATTGCAGACTTCTGCAAATAAATGCAGAAGCTGACGTGCTATTTCATATGCGAAAATACTATGATTAATGGTACCAAGGAATAATTTGAAAACCAAACCCACAATGCGTGTGTGCCTTATGTGTGCCTCTAAATTTGATGAACAATGCGCGTTTTAAAGGTTAAAGTTTCTTCATCATGTTTCTCCTTAGCAATAGCATCATATATCTTCAGATTTTCTTGTTTCCGTGAGCAGATGATAAGGAGTTAGAATGTTTGTTTCAAGCAGGAAGGGGGAGGGAGAGAATATGATGCTCCATTCCCCATCTTACTTCTCATGTTCACCTTAATGTAAATTATGTAGAGGAAATGAGAAGCCATCTGTTTCTGCATATGTATTGTAAGAAAGTGTTTATATTTGGGTTATCTCTAACTTGACTATCAATGTTGAAGCATTAGTGGCAACTTGATAAATAATAGCACCTGTTGGGCAACAAGTAAGTTATGAATGCTAACCAATAACTGAAATGTTTTGATGGTTTTTTCTCTATACAAACAAGGTCCTTGATATGTTTTGTTCATCGATTTTATATATGTGTTCTAAGCAATTTTCATAACATAATTCATTGTTTTTCTTGTATACTTTTGTCTTATTTGATTAATAATTTTTAAAGTGTATCACGAAAATTACTTTAATCTTAAAATGATGTAAAATTGTTCAAAGAACCATCTAATATATATTTAATACTTTTTATTTATTTATTTATACTTTTAAAAGTTAGATTTCTACATAATATCTTTTATTAAATTATATATATATATATATATATATATATATATATATATATATATATATATATATATAGTGTATAGAGAACGAATGTTAAAGTTTGGTTATTGAGATAACTCATACAGTGGTAAAACTAATGGTCGACAATAAATATTAAAACTTTTAAAAATATATAGCAAGATTGTACTGAAATTAAAGATACTAAAACAATCTAATTAATAGTGTAATTTATATAAAAATTAACATCATACAAAAAAGTTAATAATGTTTTAAAAAAAGATAAAGTTTTTTTAAAAAAGAGAGAGAAATTTAAAAATGAGGGGAAAATTGCTACATCAGTGATGTAGCGCGGTGTAAAAGTTAGTTACATCGCATAATATGGTGTAAGTGTTTGTTAAATTAGTATTAACGAGTTATTGCAATAAAGATGGGTTAACAACCGTTCATTCCCATATATATATATATATATGTGTGTGTGTGTGTGTGTGTGTGTGTGTGTGTGTTTGTGTTTTATCATTGGGTAAGGTTATTATAAAAAGATTCTTTATTCTAAAAAGAATAAAAAGACACAATGACGTATAAGAAAGACACAACCAAGAGCAATTACGAGCAGTAAGACGCAATGACGAGTAATAAAGACATAATAACGCGTTGGAAAAACATAATGAGCTGGAAATATAAAATTTCTAAAACCTACAAGCTAAAAAACTCAAAACCTAAAGTTAATATCGTAGGGTTCGACCAGCCGGTTCCAACTTTATTGAAACGAGTTCAATCAAAGTTTATTTGACATAGTTTTATTAGCGACTAAAAACTCATTTTCAGAATTTTTAGAATAAGTATTTTTTACTTTAACCCAAAACTTATCATATATATTCTATGTTTAATATCAAGATAGAAAACGTTTTCATTTTAAACATTAAACATTGAACTTTATTTATTACCAACGTTCATATGATCATATCTAATAATTATTATTTTTTTGTTTTTGTTCAGAAAATAATAATAATATTATTGATTTTAATATCAATAGTTAAAAGGGGAATGATTATAGTAAAAATGATATTTAATCTAAAAAGTATAAGAAGAATTGTGTGTTTGATACATGTCAGTGTGTTTTATAGTTAAAAATAAACAATGATGTTAAATAATCAATGTATTTTTCAAAACATATAATGTCAAGATAATATAATATGTTATTTTTGTCATTGTTATTAATAGGTTATGTAAACTTGTTATCTATGATTGTATTTTACAATGTACATAATGATGTTATATCATCAATGTATTTTTTAAAACTTATAATGTTCAAGATAATATAAATACGATTAAAAAATACAATAAGATATTTTATCATTGTGTTTTATGTTTTATATCATTTTTTGTTATTTTGTCATTATTTTTAATATATTAAATTAAATAGTTGTTAATTTATCATTGTGGTTTACATACTAGAAATACACAATAGTTTTATTTCACAATTATATTTTATTTATAATTTATCATTTAAAAAAAACACAATAACTTACACAAAAACACAATGATCTGTACTAAACAATAAAGAACATAAATCATATGAGCTTAAAAATATAAAAAAATCTATTCTTTTTATATAATGATATTGTGTTTGTTTTTAAAATAATAAAACGCTTGTTTTTATGGTGTAATTTTTTATAAAAAAGTAATGTCGTATATAAATTTATGAACGTTTAAAAAAAGATGAACTTGAAAAAAGTTAACAAAATTGACTATGACTAAAATATCTTTTTAACAAGTTTTTTCCTTACAACTTGATCTCAACAATTGATTAAAAAGATTGATGATTCAGATTATTTCTTACATTTTTTTAGATTTAAAGTAGTTTTTATTTGAACTCTTCACTAATAAAACTTAATGTTGTTCATTATTTTACTATATAGTTATACGTTAAATCTTCATCGTGTTCCACGTTAAAAAAATTTAAACACTTGCTTTCTTATTTTGTGAACGGCTGATTAGATTACTGACGGTTCATCTTTATTGTTTGAGTACGCAAACCGAGATCACTCTCAAGATAAAACTCACTGCATGTAAGAAAAAACTATTGGCCCAATCTGAAACATTTTCTGTTATCACATATGAACCTTGAAGTCAAAACCTGCCATAATTTTAATGTAGTCTTGAGATGTGCTTTTCTGTTTTCTTAATGTTTTTAAACATATCTTATTCATTTGTCGTTTGGTGTACACATCCAACATATTCATCAACTTAGTTGGTGTAAATCGTGCCCCACAAGCCTAAAGATGCTAAGTAACATGTTTTTATTCGGTAAAAAATTCAGTTCATCTATTTCCTAATTTTCCATTTATTCGGTAACGAGATGACGCATCGAAACGTCTGGTACACATGGTTTTGTATACCATGTGGCATTAAAGAACCTTTGTACACTTTACTTTTTTTGAATTGATTTTTGTTTAAAAACAAACTTAACATATTCCTTTATTTGCTATAACTTAGGTGTTTTTTTTATTTTAACATAATATTCTTCAAACCTAAAATCTATTGAAAACCTACAACACTAACTAATTGCAAATTACAAATTACAATCACCACGTGCTTATATTTTTTTCCTTTTATAAAATTTAATTTAAATGAATTATGTTGTTTTATAATTTTTGTGACTTATTCGACCGGTTCCGCCGAACCTATCAGTAGACAAATATAATGGTCTGCTTAAAGAACTTGTAACTATGATTAGTTAGAGTTTTTATCAGAACTATAAACACAAATGGTTGTCTAATTTCACTCCTAAACTTACATTGATATTTATTATAAGACTTGAATCATTAACAAAGAAAAAACATTACTATATTTTTATGAGATCTATTAAAGTACAAGTTACAAATCTTTTGGTGTTAAAGAGAGTTTCTAGTCCCACATTCTTAACAAAGAGTGGGACCAAAGTACTCAAAATTCAGGGGCTGTTCCTGCAAATTAGCAAACTACATATACTCTTATGTAAAACTGAATAATATATGTACTACTGATCGTTGATAAGGTGATCGATCACATGAGGCCCTGAAAGATCACCCTCACCAATGGACTCAAGCTCAACGGGACATGATGAGCTTTCCGAACCCATTTTATCAAAGAACAGGAATCCGCCTGCGGTGTTGTTGTCATTGGGCGAAACAGTTAGCTCAGAATTGCAGGAAATACTGTCAGACACGAGTTTAAGTGTCTTTTGGCGATTACAAAAGGCGACAACTATTGAACTGAGTAGCTTGTTCTGGCTAGCGTGTCCTGCAATCATCGTGTATTTACTGAACAACGTGACGTCGTTGTCAACACAGATCTTTTGCGGTCATCTTGGTAACCTTGAGCTCGCGGCCGCGTCCCTCGGCAACAATGGGGTCCAACTTTTCGCTTTCGGGGTCATGGTAACGACACAACAAAATTAACCCCAATCGTTTTGCTTACACTTCTAAGTTGACTATGTATACTATATTATAATACATTTTGAAGAAGACAAGAGAACTTTTACATTAATTTTTAAGAGCTTAAATACGTAAAAATTATCTTCTATCAATTCGACTACTTTAATTATCATTTGCATATAATTACAATTGTTGACTGTTAAACCAATTTTTCTCTGATTTATAAATGTCTATAATTTTTTATATGTTAATATATTTTTTTATTAAACTACACCATAATAATGGATGACAAACATTTGTTGCATATGTGAATGTTGGATGTTATTATGTTGTTGGAGTTCCACTTGGTTCTTCATTGGCCTTCAAGTTTAACCTTGGTGCTAAGGTACAATAAATTAATTTACATTTTTAAACCTTAATACATTACTAACTTTAAAGAGAGAAATGCCAAAAACATATATACACTTACATTTATATTTTTCCTCTTATCACATCACATGTGATTATCTTTTATATAATACGTGTGAGTGATTATATATTAGTTTTCTTAGTTCTCAACTTAAATAAGTATTGTATTGAACGTGCCCCTACAATACCGTATGTTCTTTAATTCTTTTTTTTTATTATGAAACTTAGGGAATATGGTTAGGCATGATCGGTGGTACGACGTTGCAGACATTTATTCTGCTATGGGTTACGTTCCGAACGGATTGGGACAAAGAGGTAGTTTTAATAAACCTAAATTCAAGGGATAGTTTTAATTGTTTTATTTGTTTATATATAACACCTGAATATATTTTCCAACTTTTCATATATGAAAATTTCAGGTGGAGAAAGCAAAAAATCGAGTTAGTCAATGGCATCACAAGAAAAAAGAACGTTTGATCAATAGTTAAGAGGCTATTGATTCTTAAATCAGAACAAAAATTATTATTCGTCACAAGTAAAAATGTGATAAAGTTTTAACATTATTTGCACTTTGATAAATTGACTTGTCTTGATCTTATCTCTCCACACAGTTATAACACAACGGACATAATTTAGGCAATCTTTTAAGAACCGGATCGGACGTTGAACCGAACGCTTTACTAGTCCGTGGTCGGATTTTTCGGACCGAATTTAAGAACCGGATGACATCATAATTATACATATAGCATATTATATATATAGTTATATATATAATTCAATATAAGTAATTTATATGTGTATTTTATAGTTATATATAAAATTAACAATAATACACATTAATTCATTGTTCAACCCCCATATTTTTACCCATTAAAAAAAACCAAAATCCTGTCCGCCCACCAATACGGCACCCGGTCCGACCACCGAACCGGGACAAACCGGCCGGTCGAATCTCTCTAAAACGAACTGATGTAGACCAGTTCGGTCACCCCTCCATTTCCAGTCGTACCGGCCGATCCGATCAGGTCTTAAAAACAATGAATTTAGGTAATTTTTGTTTGCTTGATGGGTTCATTTGGGCCTTTTTATATCTCACAATGGATAAAAATAAGTAATTCTTATATCAATATTGCTAACTTATAACGAGTCTAAACGTGAGGTTCTACTTCACAATAAGCCGGAATCGCAAACACCGAAAGAACACTACATAAAAGATAAACAGAAACAAAAGAACAAGAAAATGGATCAAGGAAAGAACAAAAGATCCAACTGCAAAAACCTGCTCTTGGTTATTTTCAATTATATAGAGGATCATGTTCCTCGTATACAACCAAAACGAGTGTTCAACGTATAAATTGCAGGCTTCTGTAAATAGATCCGTAAGGCAAACATTCCATTTCAACCGCGAAAATACTATGATTAACGCCAAAGAATAACTTGAAAATCCAACCTGCAAAACTATGAAAAATGCCATCATTTCCAACAATAATACTTGGCTTCACCAAAGCCTTTATAATCATACACCAGGTTACACATATGTAACCTCTAAGTTTGATGAGCAGCATTCGTTTCAGATGTTATTGTTTCTTCATCGCGTTTCACCTCAGCATTAGCACCATCTTCAGGCTTCCTTGGTTCCGCAACCAGAACAGGAGCTGCAATGTTTGTTTCAAACAGGAAGGGGGAAGGGAGAGAATCAGAGGCTCCATTCCCCACCTTACTTCTCGTGTTTTCCTCCCCGCCACCATAATGCAAATTCTGTAAGATTTGAGGAAGTGAAAAGCCAGTTGCTTCCGCTGATGTGTTAACCGATTCAATGTCAATTTTTTCCTTCGGTGAATCCACGAGATTTGGAGTTGGTGGGTCCATCACTATATTGTCATCTTCATGAACATAAGCCCGGAAATCATTTAGCGAAGGAGGGATCTTAGAAAAGAAGACTTCTGCAAGGTTCTTTCTTACGCCCTTATGATATGGATTCTCCTTCTTACTGTATCTATATCTGAAGTTTTCATATGTTGTCTGCATTATGAAGTAAAAAAATAGAAACAATAATATGTTGTGATAAAAAGATTAAATCTTTATAGAATTTGAAGGGAAAGATACCTGATTTGAGCAAATAAGATAAAAGTGGAAGATTGTAAGCCCCCCCACAAACCAAACAGCAATGAAGCAGTAAACTATGAGAATATCAGACAAGATATCATGTGCGATAGCCTTCCAAATGTGGATCTTTTGTTGAAATAAGATGATCCATGAAAATGTGAAAACATAAATGCACAAGAGTGTTGATGTAGATATAAACATGTAGAAGAACCGATAGTTACGCTGCAACCACATGAACAAGTTAAACGTTATCTTTTCTGACAAGAACGAATGAATTGACCTTCAGTTGACTTAAGTCGACTTACTAGTCCAATGCATTGACCGACCCATGGACAGTGATGATCAAACTTCAAAACACAATTGTTGCAGACAGAGCAGTGTGAGACTCTGGGAGGACGATAAAGCATACACGTGTCACAGTATTTGACTTTGACCGTGTGATTATTCACAATGACGTCTTTTGTTCGTGGTAATCTTAGATGAGGGGTTGTTCCATGAATCCACTCCATTGAAGGGGTGTTCATATCGTATACTTCATCAGGGTCAGGTGGTGATGCACTTCTTGGGACTATACCTGGATCTCTACTAGATGTCATGAAAAGAAATGTAATATCCTGTGAAATAACATAACTGATGTCACATATCTTGCATTTCCATGATAAATTGACCACATTTTTTACCATTTAGTTCGATCCTATGTTTAGTTAAAGCCGATTTACTTACCAAACAGGTCAGAGCTGCTGCCACAATCAACACTCCATACCAATAACCAAAATCTTGATGGTGTTTCTTTTTATCCTTGATGATGTTGTTTACTTTGATACAGAAAGAAACTGCAGGACCTGCAACCAGGAGAACGGAGATACACAAAGAAGCCACATCCGGACCAAAGATCAACCGTCCCCCACATAAGAATCTCTGAAACATCAAACAGAAATGAAGATGCAATTTCAATACAAAATTAGATACATATCCCAAAATCAGCAGAATTCAATTGTAAACAGGTGCTCATAGTATAAACAGACCATTTTAAGGGGATTTTGACATATTTTAGGCTGGTTGCAGGCCATTTTTCAATGTTTCAGACCCATTCAAGATCAAAGTTTTGCAGAACTGATCGAAATTGGCGCCTATGCGCCTTGATAGACGCAAGGCAAGCGCCATTGAGTACATAGACTCTACCAATGTTTTAAGCAAAGTAAATGCCGAAAATCATGCAGACAAATTACCATTTGCGAATATAACAATGATCAATTTCGTTGCAAACTAACATCAACACATAAAGGATACCATGATTTCATAGAACACTCAGGACTCATCATAACTGAAGTCAAAAGGTGATATCTGTACAGTATTTAACAGAATTCAAATACAAATGAACTCAACTTTGATATCCATAATCTTACACAACAATTCTCATATCAAAGCTACAACACCATAACACAATTCCAACAACACCAAGTGATTTCACATCAGATAAAGAACCCTAATTCCAACTCAGAAGAACTTACATTGCTTCCCTTCCACACCTGATACTGTCGTTTTAACTTCTTCTTCTTCTCTTCAGCCATCAAAACTTCAAATTTTTACGATCACAGTCCTCGAAACCTTTTGATTCTACTTCCGATTAACTCAAAACCCATGAGAAAAACATGAAATGGTTTCTTTCAAGATTGTTGTTCCACGTATCAAAGAAAAGATGAATTTTGTGTTGTGAAAGAATAATGAAAAGGAATCAATTGGATGAGATGAAAACCCGGAGAAATAATATTATGATATGAAGTGGACGGATTAACCCAGAAATGTTGGTGTGTGTGGGTACATGATTGCATATAATACAGCTAAATGTTCACTGTCTTCTTGCTCACTCCGACCAACAAGATGGTGCGGCGTATGTTTCAATTTTTTGAGAGATCGCATCGTATAGTATCGTATCGTTCACGCGGCTACCAATACATTAACTTTCCTCAACCCAACCTCGTGTTATTATTATTGTTTACGCTCGGTTAATAATTATTTTCATGCACAACGTGTTTAGGGTAGAACTGAATCCATCATTCGTGAAATGATCCGGCTACTGCTCAAAACAAAAGCTAACAAACATTGGATACATTCAATTTTTTATTCTGCGCAATTCTTAATTTTTAAATCAATGTAAAAATATAGATATGTTTTCTTTTGTTTGAACAGCTTGATAAACTCTTTTATTTAATAAGAGAATACTAGCAATGTGCTAGATTACATAAACAAACAAACAAGAAAGAAAAGAATATCATGAAAACTAATCTAAGATTATTGAGTTTAGCTATTTTTTTAATCCATAGGCACGTACCAATTTTATATCATCCAAGACTTCATCCGGGCCTTTATATCTCAGTCCTTAGATTTCTAGATGCGCTATAGAACTAAAAGAAAAGTAGAATGCAAAAGCGTTTTGTGACCAGACTAGAAAGACTAAGAATCTTGAATGAACGAAACATCTATGACACAATGGATGAAACCCTTTGGTAGCTTACACCATCCCAACGCCATGTTAGGGGCGTACCTTGGGTAGTATGGTTAATGTATGAGGATCGTCCACACCCATTAACTTTTTTATTAATAGTATATGTATGATCTAATCCCGACCACCCTCATGAAAATTTGATATCGACCCCTTTAAGTTTTGATACTACCCTCATGAAATCTTAAGCCCGTCTTCTATAAAAACATAACCTTTTAAAAATAAGTCCATATATAATCCATAAAAAGTAATTTAACTAATTTGAGGCGGCTCAGCTACTATTTTAACCATATTTACTATCTATTCAATTAAACATTTTAATTAAGAATTTTCAATTCAAGTATATACTATTTTGACACGACTCTCACTAATATTTAATTACTTTAGTCTTATTAATACTAGCTTTAGTCAACTCGTGTATTACACGAGTTGGATAAATAAAATATTAAATATAATAAAATTTATTAATTATAAAACTATATTTTAAAATAAGATATGATTTAAAGTACGTACGAGTAAAGACTATAAGTAATAAAACAATTATACTAACTTTTTAAACTTTTATTCGTAATTTTTTTTGGTTTTCTCAAAAAAATAAATTAAACCTTTTGTTTCAAAACAAACCGTTTTAAAATTTTTTAAATTTTCTTACTATAACTCTCAGTTTTAATTATTTTTTTGTTTATTATATTTTAATTAAAAAATGAATTTAAAAATATTTCATACTTTTAAAAAGAATCATGAATGTTTTTGAAAAGATTATTTTTATAAAAATTTGATTCTTTAGAAATAACATTAATAAAATGATCTCTTTCTCAATTTTTTAAAAACTATTTTTAATCTAAAGATAAATTAAATAATATCATTAGTAACTAACTTGGTTATTTAATATGAGAGAGAAACAAGTTTTTATGATAAAAAAAATATGGTGCTGACACATGTCACTTTTAGTTACCATTTTATTCGAATAGTAAGATTATAGATTATTAACTTTTAATTATTTTAGCTCGTTACCCATTAGTAAAATTTAAATCCATTAACACTACTTTGATTTGTTTATTGTAATTACAATTATTGTTGTATTATAGATTTATTATACGTAACTTATTAAATTTCTATTACACGGGCTTGTTTTTTGTACACTGGCCCGGGATTGGATTTTTTTAAGAATTCTTGAAGAGTTGGAGATAGTCTTAAATATGAAACCAAACAAAAGAAACTCTTAGAAGGTTAGATTATACATACATTCTTTTGTTGCTAGTCATATCCCACCTACTAAAAGATAATTTTAAAACTTGCCAAATTCTATCCTGTGAACAATCTCAATTTTTAAGAAGTCTTTTAACAAACATTTTTCAAAAACAATTTTTATAAAAATATTACAAATGTATTTAAAAGTTAAAAAGAAAACATTTTATAAAATATAATATAGTATGCTTTTAGAAAAACAAAAACTAAAACATTTATCTAATAAATTCAAGGTATATTATATATAATATATTAAATAACCTATACATAAATAAAAGGCTTATCTTTAGGGTCACAAGCTAGTTCGAGGCTTCGAGCTTGTTTATTAAAGGGGGCATAATACGAATTCGAGCTCAGGGTAGAGCGGGTTTAAGCTCTATCAATTTGAGCTTTTTGTTAGCTAATCTGGAGTAACTCATAAGTCGGCTTGACTTGTTTACGCATCTAGCATAATACATATCTTTTTTATTTATCACTTCAATAAATTTTAAAATTCGTTTTTGTTTATAGGTAATAATTATAATATTTTCATTAAAAAAACTCAATATCTAGTTGGAATATTTGATGTTGTGCGGTTTAGTTTCCATAAATATTAAGCGGTTACAATTAATTTGGTTAATCCTGTTTTCTTGGATGTTTCTATTATAAACAGAAGTAAAAAAAGCAATGAGATATAAAATAAATATAAATTTAGAAGAGAAAATAAATAAATAAAAACTTAAAAGTTTTTTATTTACGTATTAAAATGATGATATATCAAACAAAAAAGTTTAAAAAAAGTAATAGTTATTTTTGAAAGTTAAGAAAATAATATGACAAATAAAAATAATAAGAAAAGGGTACGATATAGTATCACCCTTTTATAAATCAAATACCAGGGAAAAGAGACCAATGCATTTCTCATGTTCAATCTATTATCCTTATACAACGAAGTAACGTTATGTTTTCGAGTTCATTTAAAGAGAGAAAATAAAGGTAATGGAAGGAAAAAAAAAACAGTTGTGTTTCAGAGTTGTTTTTTAATGAAAGAAAATGAAAGAAAAGTAAGAAAGTTGTGTTTCTGAGTTTATTTAAGAAAAGAAAATAAAGAATAGGAAGAAAAATGTACGTTAAAATACAAAGAAAATGAAAAGGAAAAAAAAAAAGAAAGAAAAATATTTTCTTTCTCTTTTCTCGTTAACGCTATGTTCTTGAGTTCATTTAAGGAGAGAAAAAAAAAAATGAAAAGAAAGTATTTTTTTTAATGAAGGATTGTAAGAAATTTATGTTTTCGAGTTTACTTAAGAAAAAAAAAAGAAAATAAAAGAAAAATAAAAGTTAAAATCAATCCTTTCAAAATAGAAAGAAATAAAAAAAAATAAAAGTTAAAATCAGTCTTTTCAAAATAAAAGAAAATAAAGAGAAAAAAAAGAATAAAATAGAAGAGAAAGGAAAAGAAACAAAAAAGAAAAGAAAAGATTCTCGTTAAGTAAATTCGAAAACACACCGTAAGTAAACTGGGCACCTAACGGAAAACTCACCGTTTTTTATTTGAAGCTGTTTCGTTAAGCCCACACACTTTTCAGGACCATGTATCATTCAAAAAGTGAATTTTCATATGATTTTTCCGAATCCTCCCGATAGTTTCTGTATGAATCTTTGGTTTCGTTGTGATCCAAACGTTGTTGAAAGTAAATTCATACAATCTGTTACAATGGTTATGGTAGATAGGATCAAACGCTGATCTTCGAGAAGAAAAAAAGGCTACATTTCACGAAAACTGTAATTTTCTGAAGAACCCTAATTTCCCTTCTACATCCATAATCCTTCGTATCACAATTCGTCATACAATCAACACAATTCACTGAAACCACATCCAATTCATCAAATTGGGGGAAAAGGGTTGATCAATCGAGACGATAGTCTTTGAAAAATGGCGGGAATGGGGCAGTTGATTGTAACCGATACGATATTGTCGTTCATGTGGGTTTGGGCAGGCGTTATCATCAGAATCATCGTCCAAAATTGTGAATTTTTGAGTTACAATGATCAGGCGTCTGAATTCTCTAGGTTTTCTCTCTCTGTTCTTAACATGTTCTTATTTGCTTATTTGGTTAAGATCACCAATGGCGGTGCTTATAATCCAGTGGTTGTTTTTACATCCGCCATTAATGGAGATTTTGTTACATTTCTGTTCAATGTTGGAAGAATCCCCTTTCAGGTTAGTTGCAAATTCTAGAAATTTATTGCTTAATTTTTTTGATTTTAAGCTTCACTGATGAAATATGAATTAGGGTTCTGCAATTTATTCAATATTTAGATTAGGTTCATTGATTTTGTTCCTTAGAATGCAGCATCACTTAATGATGTGAACATACATATAGATATAGATAAGATACATAAACGCGATCAACTACGTGTTATTTGATCATCTCTTTTAGATTATGCTAGCAACTGGATGATGATTTTCTTATTATGCACAAATTTATGTGTTATCAGGTGTTTGGATCAATCGTTGCAGTGAGGCTTATACTTGATACTTTTCCTGAAATATGGCGTGGGCCGGAGCTGATTATCGACCTTTACCAGGGTGCACTGACAGAAGGGTTATTGACATTTATACAAGTGCTGATTTCACTAGGTCTTGATAGAAACATTCGTGATGGTTTCTTCAGAAAAACTTGGATTAATAGTATCTTAAAACTTGCTCTTCATATACTCGGATCAGATTTGACTGGTGGATGCATGAATCCAGCTGCGGTAAGCATCCCCATATACACTCCAAATTACTAAACTTTCTCATTCTGATTGCAAATATTTAATTATAGAACTCAATATTAAGGTAGTTTAACTTTAATTAAGAAAGAAAACAAAACTAGAGGTGGGAAATTTAACACATTTAAATGTAAATGGGTCAATTTAGGTTGTGGTTTTTGATAACGGGTCAAATGAGTAAAATAAAGAAAATCAGCTTAAAAATTTTACAGGTCGAAAGTTTACTCAGGTGTATTCAAATGCCTAGAACTTACTAATTCGTGTTCTTCATAAAAGGGATCAGGAACTATTTTGTCATGGTTTTGTGACGATAATCATGATATTTTCTACGTTTTTTAGTTACAACGAAAGGGTTAAAAGTGGTTGTGTGTCAACCCTGCACGAGTGCACGACCCAACTGACCTGCACATAGAAATTACTCGCCTTGATCCGAACCAATTTTGACCCGTAACTGAACCAAGAAAGCTACTTCATTTGGAAAATTTTTGTTTTTGACAATCCATGAAACCAGTGAGCAAAAATAATCCAAGGAAATATTATGTAGCTTTTTTCTTGATGTTGTCATATTGACGCTTTCTGCTTTCTTTTATAAAAGGTTGCTGGATGGGCGTATGCTCTTGGTGTTCATAAAACAAATGAGCATATAATCGTTTATTGGTTTGCTCCCATTGAGGCGAGTCTAATGGCTGTATGGACCTTTAAGTTTCTTGTACGTCGGTCAAAACCAGAAAAACAGAAGACTAACTGAAGGTGATTCTTCCACGCGTTTGCATATAATCAATCCTTCTACATATCAAGATGAAGGAAAAATTTACAGATTTGTACATTATAGATTTTCTTGTCTTCAATTGCATTCCTTTCATCTCCAAATTAGAGATGCTTTGACTTTTCTAGTCACACAAGTATTTTTCAGTATTCAGAAGTGATGTATATTCATCATAGTACATCACAGATTTCTAGTCTTCTAATTTGTATTCTTTTATCACAAAATTAGGGATGCCTTGACTTTACAAGTCAAAAAAGTATTCTTTTAGAATTTTAGATGGGATGTACTGATGTAATACGTATTTTGATTTAAGTTCACATGCCAAATTTATGGTATGTTAGGAAAGAAGATGGTATAAAATTTAGATTAAAACACAATGGTTTGAAAAGTCAATCACCCAAAACTCAAAGTTAATTTTTTTAAGTATTTCTGAAGTGATTAATGCAGATGAAACTAGAAATTGGTTAATGTCACTCCAAACTGCTTTTGCATCATCCCAAGTATACTTTCAAAACAGCATATACATATTTCCCCCCCCCCCCCCCCCAATTTGTTCAATTTTGAAAACATTTAACCGGCTCACTTTGAACAACCACAGGTCCATAACATAAGAGGTAAAACGAGCGAACTGAGTAGTCGTTAGTTTGGACAAGTATGACCTAGATCCGAAATTAATCCCTCTTGCTGATCCCATGACCGGAACTCAGCATGATGTATATCGTTAATAAGGGGTATTTATAGGTGGAAAGTTATGGTAATCGATTGTTCTTTATCATGTTAACTTACATGCAGTGTCCGACCCATAATTTTTTTTTGGGTGACGGGGTTAGTAGTCGTTTGGGTATGATTATATAATTAAAAAAATATAGTCTAGTTCAGGGGGTCTAGTCATGATCAAAGTTTAAGATTTTCATTCTAAAGTTCATAAATCATAAGTTATAATTAAAGATTTGAAGTTTGTAATTTTTCAAATCACAGTCCATATTACTTAATTCCTAATCAAATAACCATATAAACAACAAAAGTAAGTATACATAAAAAGTCTTTAACTCTTACCATTAAGCTAACAACCCGAATGACACTAACATCTATTTTAAACGAAAAAGTTTTTGTTGTCCAATAGATTGAAAATGATATTTTGGATAAATATATAATTAAAGATTGCAAAAAGGTTGTATTACATAAGCCTTAGGTCAATTAAAGCAATAAACAAGTATACTAGTACTTAAAGAATTAAACAAGTTTACTTCAAAATTTTCTTAGTTACCAATATAATTAAATATAAATAAAATTATACAGAATATCATGAAGCAAAAGTAGTCACATTGTGTTGTCACTACTTTTTAGAAAAAACAAAAGATCAATCAATAAATTATTAGACTTTACCAGTAAAAATGAGTTTACATTTGAAAAATACACACCCAATATTACAATATAAACCATCTTATTCTTCATGACTTCACACTTGAAATACAGGTGCAACACTTTTGGGACGGACGGAAAAACCTCTGGCAATGGTATTTTCACCTTTTCTTCCTCTTATTTTAACTCATTTATATATTAGATATTAAGGGGCAGTGAGAGACGGTTGCAAAATTTTACGGGACGGTATAGATTTTCACTTATATATAACATTAAATTATTTTTTAGGGTGGACGGTTGCTCCCAACCTAACACATAAGTCCGCCAATGCATACATGTCACTTCCTTTCATGACAAGACCCGGGCTGGTCAACTAATTAAAAGAAATACCCTCGCGACAGTTAGTACAAAGTTCTTCGTAAATGATCCGTTAGCTCATAACGTGTTTATACTATGCTGCTCATCAGACTAGTTCAGGTGCGACTTGTGTAAAAAAATAAAAACCTTCATCAACTATTTAAATAAGTACAAAATTAAATCTTAACTAATGCGTTTTTCATAATAACTTGAACCGATTTATCCTTAATATAAACTATGACAATGCTCGGGTGTACTAGTATCTAAATTGTCGTTTAGAGAAATAAAATAAATTATGACGATGATCGGGTGTACTAGTATCTAATTTGTCGTTTAGAAAAATAAATTAAATTATGAC
This sequence comes from Flaveria sonorensis, assembly GCA_025506505.1. Taxonomy (NCBI): domain Eukaryota; kingdom Viridiplantae; phylum Streptophyta; class Magnoliopsida; order Asterales; family Asteraceae; genus Flaveria; species Flaveria sonorensis. The sequence goes on from CM046424.1 coordinate 60,873,189, forward strand.
GACTCAGTAGAGCTGCAAACAAACTGAACGTTTAACGAACAGTACGTGTACCATTTGGTGCTAAGTTCATTTATGTTCATTCGTTTACACAAACAAGAAATTTCGTTTGTTTATTTAAATGAACGAACATGAATAGAGGTTGCGTTCGTCCAATTATATATGTGAACGTTCGGTAATATGTTTATTTGTTGTATTTGTTCGTTTAAAGGATTTTATATGTTTATTTTTTTAGTTATAATTTCCTAAAGTACGAAAACCTAGTTATGTTTAGAAACATCCATTTGTGTTCGTTTACGGTCATAAATATTTGTTTTGTGTTTTTTTCTTTTGTTGTGTTTGTGAACATCTCATGAACATTTTTATTTATTTAGTTAACGGTCACAAACAAGAAATTTCTGACGATAAATGTAATAAACAGTTTATAAACTCATATCTTAAACAGTTCATGAACTCATTCAGTTCGTTTGCGGTTGGTTGACGAGAAAGCAAAACAAAAATGTTTTTAACAACATAGAATTATTCTTGAAAAAAGAATAACCCAAAAAATGTTTCATCCGAACACTTACCTAACACCCCACCAACCCCCTTTTCCATTTTCATGCCTTTTAAACCCTATACAATACTATTTTATTCGCAGATCTACATCATTTTTCTCTTCACATTTTGTTTCTCTATCACTTATTATCCATCCGATAGCTTCGAGGTAAAGCTATTTTTTTGTATTGATTTGAACCTTTATGTTGTTATTGTATGTTAGTTGTGTTGCAAATCTGTTGAATTAGCTGATTTTGATTTGCTGTGATGGTTTCGATGACACTGGATCCGTGCTGAGATTGTTCTTTTGAACTTTGATTCGTAATGAATGAATGTAGATATGGTGTTGGTTTGAAATGCATCTGCTTTGTTGGATTTAGCTTCCATAGTTGATGTTAGTTGACTGGATTGTACAGTTGAAACCAATTGTTTAATCAAATAGGTTACTAGTTCAAAACCTGCCAAGTGGAGTAGGACCGTTCATATCAGATCAAATTTGAAATAATTGATTTGAATTTCCATAGTCAAAAGTGGACTCTTGTAGGGCTTGTTTGTGGATGCTTATAGTCTCATGAAGGGATAGAAGAACCGAAGAATGAAATTATGCGAAATAATATTGGTGGGAATGAAGGTTGTTTGTGTATTGGAAAAACTGTTGTTACGTATTCCAGAGATTGGTTTGCCCAATTGCCCTAAGAAACACATACAGATCAGTAGATCACACATAAAAGAATTTAGTTCTGCATCATACATATGTATTCGGTTTTGCAAGAAGCTATTGTACAAACCCTTTGGACTATAGGCAATTTGTATGTCTCATGATTCCCAATTATGTTCTTTAGTATGTGTAGTTACAAGGCTTTCATTCTTCAAAAGATAATTCAAATTGGTTCTTTTTTCTTTTAGTCATAAGACACTACTGGTGCTTGTTTGCTTTCTGTATGTTTAATTCATACTGTAAGAGAGCAAGATAGAAATGTAAATAGTTGCTATTGTGTTGTATACTTGGACCAGATTAATCCTTTCATTTTTGCATCATGACTTATAGCTACATAAGGTTTTTTTTTATCAAGTGATGACAATTATATTTCTCTTTATACTTTACAAAAGGTCGTGGACAACAAATAGCATATTGCTGCTTGTGGAGCCATGGAGGAAACATAGTTTTATTTTTATTCTCCTAAAACTGCAAAGATATCATTAAAAGTTCTGTTTTTTGGCACTTATCTTTCAGATAAGATTGATCTCAGTATATAAGACATTTATCTAATTCTTTACTCCTACCGGAGCAATGGATTTCTTGGAGGCAAAGGAGATCCAGGTTGGCCTTGCTGTTACTGCTGTCGTTGTTGTTGCCACTGCAGTCTACTTTTACTCGTCGAAGAAATCAAAAGGTTTATCATAAGACATCTTTAACTAGTTTTCCTAAATAATCCCTACAACTTAGCTCATGCAATGTTTGTTTTCCTGATATTAGTTTCTAGTGGTTTCCGTATGGATCATTTGTAAATTTCTTTCATTTGTGTTATCAATAGGGAGCATAGATCCTGAAAATTTTAGGGAATTCAAGCTTGTGAAGAAAACACAGATTAGCCATAATGTGGCCAAGTTCAGATTTGCACTGCCTACACCTACTTCAGTGTTGGGACTTCCCATTGGACAGCACATAAGTTGCAGGTATATTGTTGCTTAAAGAGAGGCTTTCACTTCTAACGTTTAACATGTTTATATTCAACTTCAAAATAGACTTAAATTATAATATCTCGAGGAAAAATAGATGATCAAAATAAACTTCATGAAAAGCATTATAAATAGGAACTAATTCCTTCAGTTGGTAATATATCCACATCAATTCTTGGTTTATAAAGTAAGACGCGCACCGAGGTGACAAGGTCTAAAACCAAAGTGCGAAGTGCAAAAGCGGAGGGCTTTTCGTATGCGAAGCGCTAAGTGTTTATATATGTTTTCTGATATAATCCTATAGGTTTTTAGCATCCCCACCCAAAATATAGCTATAGATAATGTTTATGTATGCTTTAATGTATAAATTGCATGTATGTTTAACTTCTTTAGCAACATATATAGCACTTAGAAGAAAAAAAGACCCCCTGTACAAGAAGCGCGCGCCTCAGAGGATTTTTCCCCAAAAATTGCGCTTTTCTTGCGTTTCTTGCATAGCATGCGCCTTGTGCTACAAGAAGCCCCAACCCTCGCCTCAAGGATCGCCTTGCGCCTAGGCGCGCCTCAGGCGCGCTGTTTAAAACCAAGCATCAATTTGGCATTCCGGATGTGATCTCAAAACTCAAGTTTTCTTTGTTGTTCTGTAGTGGACAGTGTGCTTAGGTTCTCTATCAGCTTTCTGCAGGTTCCTTACTAAAAAAGATTGATGTGTTATTTTTCCTATCATTTACCTTAATTTGTACTTCAGGGGTAAAGATAGCCAAGGAGAAGAGGTTATTAAAGCATACACCCCGACCACCTTAGACACTGATGTGGGATATTTTGAGTTGGTTATTAAGGTACATGTCACAATTTATGTTCGTTGCCTTTAATTCACATTTATTTGATATGTTATTTTTAATCTTCTAAGTTTAAACGGTTAACACGATGCTGTATGTATATATGTAGATGTACCCACAAGGTCGGATGTCTCATCACTTCAGAGAGATGCGTGAAGGTGACTATCTGTCTGTTAGGGGACCTAAGGTACACACACTTCCCAGTAGTTTTAATTCTTTCAATCTTCTAGACCATGTGAGGCTGTTAGCAACATCAAATTATTCATACTTAGGGTATCTTATCATTCTTGCTTTTCTTTGTATACTTTTCCTCCAATGTCTGGTGGAGGTTGCTAAAGCATAATAAAAGAACTATATTTTATATATTGGTAAATTTCAGTTGTTGAACTCAAACAGCAACCGATGCGCGTGTAGTTGATTAATATGAGCTCATTACTGCTGTTAAATCTGAACTTATCTATAAGCTTGTATAATTCCAGGGGCGTTTCAGGTATCAACCTGGGCAGGTGAGAGCTTTTGGAATGCTTGCTGGGGGCTCGGGTATCACTCCAATGTTTCAGGTTAATATTCATTCTTTGTAAATCTTATAAAGTCTAAACAGGCTGGTTATATACGAGGCAACATCACATTAGTTACTTTATTTTATTTTTTGATCTCTATCTAGGTTGCTAGAGCTATACTAGAAAACCCAACAGACAAGACCCAAGTGCATCTCATCTATGCTAATGTCACATATGATGACATCCTTCTTAAGGTAAGTAATTATGTTAAACTTTTGTGAATATATCCATATTCAATCATCTTAATATATGTTGTTGACATTTGGATTATTATTGCATGATTGGTCCATATTGAGTTGATGAATATTGAAGATGAGATTATTGTATATTAATGTAAGCACGTAGCTGACTCGATTATTTTCAGGAAGAACTTGATGGACTTGCAACTAATTACCCTGGTCGTTTCCAAGTGTACTATGTATTGAATCAGGTATTCAAATAAAGTCATAAAACTGATTATTGTTTGCCATTTTCTGTCTTATCTTTCATTGGATGTCTTCATATATAGTTGTAATATAATTTATATTTTAATACCTTTGCAGCCACCAGAGGAATGGACCGATGGTGTTGGTTTTGTGTCACAAGAAATGATCCAAACCCATTGTCCTGCACCTGCACCTGATGTTAAGGTATGGTTCCAAAAGGTTTTCATCTTTCCGAAACATTCTTAGAAAAAAACTATGAGAAGTAAAACGTAAATGTAATAATATATTTTCGAACATGCAGATTCTAAGATGTGGGCCACCACCGATGAACAAGGCCATGGCCGGTCATCTAGACGCGTTGGGATATTCACCAGATATGCAATTTCAGTTCTAACCATATTGAGAGGGCTATACTTTAACATTTTCATTGGTTCAATTGGGAAAAAAATATACAAACATTTTGACACAACACTTTGTGCTTGGAGTCCGCATTTTTATCTTCAGACTTGTTAATCTTCGGTGTACTGTACTTGAATAAAGTTTTTTTTCATGTTGTAGCTAACCACACGTTACATTTGTTTTGTGTGTCGAATGCTACGCAATGGTCAGTGTGTAATCCATGATCGGATACCGGACGGGTGTGTCGTGCGGGACACTTAGAACTAAGAGCAAAAGAAGATCTGTGTTTATGGTCTCTTATAACAGATTTTACGTCTCCACTAAGAGGTTGCGTATTGTCTCTTAGAAGTGATGGCCAGTTGGGTTGGAGTAAAACACCAAGTAAATTAAAAAACAATTAACTTTTTACTTTCAAATCATTTCAAGGTTTGTTCATGCTCAAATACCTGTAAAAAAATATTAAAATGTTGGCCAACCGATCAAACAATGCAATACTAATGATTTTTGTAATTATATGAACAATTTTTTAGAAAACAAAAACAAAAAAGTTTATTTTGAACTATTGACTTTAATCACATTTAAAGTAATATTCTGGATGAAAACTTGCGTCTCGTGCTAAAAGTACCTTTCTCTGTGTTCTTTATCAAAGTGACAAGTTAAATAAAGATAAATAAGTGTGAAAGGTTTTTGTGTTACTAGAATTAGTTGTTTACGTATTTAAAATTTTACAAACAAGTGTGAAAGTAAGGTAATCGAGCTAGCGAATTCATTAAGTCAATCAGAACATTTAACCCCTTTTAAAATGATGTCCCGTTATCTTCGTCACCTAAAATGATTATTTTAATTAATTATTATAATGTTATGTTATAGGCCTAATAATCTACAAAACAAAAAAAATTATTTTACATATCCATTATTATTATTTATCAAATTATTATTATTTCTATATTTCCTTTAAATTGCTTATTAAATATTTTTGTAAAATTCATGCCAAAATATTCTAAGTATATATAGTACGTTTTTCTGTATTATTTTATATTGTAATTCATTTATATTAAATGACTAGTGTACGTATGAATGTTTTATATTAATAAACTTAATTTACTGACAACGAGTACTTTAAGCCTGATCACCCATGGGCCGGGTAACCCTATTGGCCAAAGGTCACTAATGCACGCGAACAAAAACAACGCTGGTGACCTGGCCCGCCTATCATTCCGATAAAACCTACCACCTAAAGGCCAACAGTGGTAAAACACATGTCCCACTTGAAACATATTGCACAAAGTGAGACTCGAGTCCGTAACCTTCACTTTGGAAAAGTCATGGGTGCTTCCTCCGAAACCAAATTTACTCTTTCTAATCTTAAAATTTAAGATATATTTATACATGCGTAGAGAATTTATTATTAATACTAACTGATCTATTATATGTAACTATATATGCTTAACATTTTTATTTATTTAAATTTCTATATATTTTTATAAATATGCATGTATTTAAATGCAATAATATAAAATGATAATAATAATACTCATAAAGTAATAAACTTAAAAATAACATCAAAATAAAAATATAAAACAGTTTAAAAGATATTATTAATGCGGGATTAAAGAAGAAGGATAAATAAAGAAATTAAGGGTTATATTCAATTACATATATAACTTGTGAAGTTTGATGCTTTACTCTTTGGAGTATATGTAGTGGTTGTTTAGTTAAAATATCACCTAAATGCTATGTAGATAACAATTATTTTACTACAGGTCATTTTAAATCTAAGTGTAGCGGTTAACTAATGTTTCCAGCCCCTATTGATGCAATAATTTAGGAAAAATTGTGTTTGGCGTCCGTTAAGACTTGGAGCCCTTTTTAATTAGCTTGTAATGATGTTTGGAGTAATACTTGTGTCCATATCATCATGTTTTGAGCCTTCAAAATACTCACTACGTATAGTCTTATATCCTATACTTTTGTATTTGATTTTTCCCCTCCCAACCATCTTTTAGCGCATTAAACACTTCTAATTTTTTTTTGTTTATTTTATAACTTTTTAACTTGATGTTTTATGAAATTGTGAAATAACTTGTGACTTTTTATTTTTATTTATGTTTCGATGTAAGTTTCATTTAAAACAGAGTTGTGTCACGTAATAATATCCAAGTCATCGAATCACAGATGTACAAGCCCTCAAAACTATTTCATGTTTTCAGTTTTTCTGCAATATTTTTTTTGTTTTCCTTATACCTTTGTAAATATGATCTCTTTTCAAACCCAAATTTGCCATTGCAACATACTTATTTTTTATCAACATTTTGACGTTAACTTTTATCAAGATCGAGTTGTCGATGTAACTTATAAAGTAAGACTGAGCAGAAATTTTCAAATATAGTTATAATTACTTTTTGAAAATAAAAATATATATAAAAATTATGATCTAAATACGCATTTAGTATATGAATAAACAAATAGTATGTTTATTTAGACTCAGGAGCTAATAATTAATAAACATGGTATGTAAAGTTCATACTTGAATTAGTTTATTAAATGAACTCCAATACAGACTCAAAACAGTTTTAATCTTGACTCGATCTAAACCGTTGAAGAGGTGATTTTAAGTCACAAAGCCACTCACTCTTAGTTTACAACTTTTTCAAACATTCATATCATGGTTTACTTTTGGATTGAGAAATGGTGTTAGGTGTAGAATGGTCCTAATGGCACGCAGATCATGTGGCTGATTATACAAATCCAACAATGCTCAAAATGCAGCCAACTCCTTGTGAAGTTGCACATACACCATTCTGCCTCCTCTCGCTTTTCTTTATAGCCTCCTCTAACAAGTTGGACGTAACACTTGAAGACTATCCGTTAATCACGTATGCTCTCAATTTCTTATTGTTTACTCAATCATCTCTTCGCATGTTACAACACTTAACAGTGAAGTTGATACAATTCTATTGTTCTAATGTTGATACTTGTACCAAAACCTTAAATGCAAAACTGCTATATATGCAGTATTTTTGACAGAGTTTGCTGTATCTATTATGTTTTCTTTTTTTAACGTATTTAAGTTCAATATCAACTTGAAGTTGAAAAGCAGTTTAATTGTATGTTGTCACCTAAAGTTAAGATATGCCAACATGTCATTTCTTATAACATCACTAATTAATGTGATTGTGTATATCTTGCATAGGTGCAGCTTCTTGTATGTCATGGGGCTCTTCAGAAGTAATCTGCCAATGTGCTCTTCAAATCAAAATTGTTCGCAATGGGCTAGAGTATACATGAATAACTGTCTTTGCACCAGGAAGGACTGGATATCACTAATATTGGGGTTAATTAGTGTTTTAAGTTGGGGTGTAGCAGAGGTACCTCAGATCATCATGAATTGCAAAGAGAAATCTTCGGAAGGGCTTGCTATAGGCTTCATTGTAGCATGGATACTCGGGTAATACTTATATCATCTTCTCTAGAGACATGTTTAAAGGGCTTGTTGTTAATAGAAACCTGAACATCGTATAGATGGTTTGGCATCAGTGTGCCTCAATCATTTTAGGGGCGTAAACAAAGTAAAAAAGTGAGTGTTTTACTAACTGGTTAATATTTTTTATTTCGATTTTACATCTGTTGAGAAAAACTTACATGTAAGCCTAACAAACTTGTCTAATTACTAACTAACTAATGCAATTTCAGATTATCTGTAATTTAAACTGGTATTAAAATAAAGTAAACAACTAACATTGATTCCACAATATTACCCTTCAAACAATGTCTCGGAAAAAAAAAAGATTGTATTTTATAATTGAAGAAATCAATCTTTAAAGTTAATATTATTGGGTAGTTGCTGCTTTAAATAATAATCTACTGTTGCCCGTTCCTTAAGAAACTTAAAAGGAATAATTTAAGTTCATTCAGTTTACATTTTTCATATACTCAACAAAATAACTATTTGTTTATCAACATTCTTTATATTTTCATCTTTTTCTTATTTCTCTATTTTCTTTTCGGCAGAGATCTTTTCAACGTGTTTGGTTGTTTGTTTGAACCAGCAACGGCGAGTCTTCTCCTAAAAAAGTCGCTAAATCTTCTCACATCAAGGCCATAATATTGGATTTTTTTTTCAAAAAGGTATAGTTTAGAGAAAAAAAAAATAGAAAATGGTTATTTGACCAGAATAATATGGTTAATGGTAATACCACCCCTCTCAAGAGCAATTTCTTTACAATCTCAAACTCCTAATAACTGGGTTGTCAGTCAATGTCAAAAACAGCTCTTGACAGGAGTGGTTTCAGTAACTCTGTTACCATCTCCATTTATAATCCGTTTAGTCAAGTGAAACAGCTCCTGTCAGGAGCGGTTTCATGCCTGTAGATTTTTAAACCTGGTAGGAGTTGTTTCTTCTTTAAATAAATAAAAATAAGAAACTGCTTATGTCACCCATTAAAGAAGAAACCGCTTCTGGCAGGAGTTCCTTCTCCATCAGACAAATAAAAACTTGAAACTGCGAGGAACAATTTCTCACCAATTAGAGCTAATAAAGAAACTGCTCCTAGCAAGAGCTACTTCTCTTTTTCTCACATATTAAAGCCGACATCTCCTGCTTTTCCCTCAAACAAATAAAAACAAAAAATTGATCCTGCGAGCAGCAGCTTCTCACTAAAACAAAATGATAAAAGTTGTGCGTGAAAAAAGTTGATACAGGTGCATAATAATATGTGAATGTATAAGGTGAACATTAAAATATTAAGTAATTTTTTTTAAAAAAAATATGTACAACTAACATTAATCACTTGACACCATTTAATATTCGTCACTTGACACCATTTAACATTCTAGTTTTATAAATAGGTATACAAAGTACAATGACATAATTAAAATAAAAAATACTGAAATACAAAATACAACGTTTAAGCATCGTGATTAGCAGATGTTGCACCACGAAAATAATACAATTTATCAGCATAGAACGTTGATATTTCTTAGCTGTCTTTTGAAAATCTATCGGTATATGTAGTTCTTTGCCCTTAACCAGATGTTCCATTACCATACAAGCATGCACCCCAGAATTATGTTGTATAAAACCAAGGTATCACGGCATATAATTTCTTAGCAGGAGCAGTTTCTTTTTTTTATTTGTTTGGGAGAGAGAAACTGCTCCTCGCAAGAGCAGTTTCTTGTTTTTATTTGTTTGAGAGAGAAGCAGCTTCTGCTAGAAGCAATTTCTTTATTAGCTGGGTGAGAAACTGTCATTGTAGGAACAGTTTATTGTTTTTATTTATTTAAGGGAGAAGCAACTCCTGCCAGGTTTAAAAGTCTACAAGCATGAAACCGCTCCTGAAAGAAGCTGTTTCACTTGACTTAACGGAGTATAAACGGTAAACGGTGGTGCAGACGGAGATGGTAACAGAGTTACTGAAACCGCTCTTACCAAGAGTTGTTTTTAACATTGACTGACAATCCAATTATTGGGAGTTTGAAATTGTGAAGAAACTGCTTTTGGGAAGGGCGGTATTACCATTAACAATATTATTCCGGTCAAATAACCATTTTACACTTTTTTTCTCTAAAGTATACCATTTTGAAAAAAAATTCCATAATATTGCCTTTCTATTTAAAAGTGTGATTTTATGTTATGGGCTATGAATCTGCATAATATCATGCATAGTTTCGGTATATGTGTGAAAGTGAATCTCCCAACTTTATTAGTGTTACAGGAGGCTGTGTTTTGTTTTAAGATGTGTTGTCTTTCATATCATGTTAATTATGATGATAGTCTGTAATTTAATTCATCTTATTCTCTTATACTGCAGCTTCCAACACAGTATTATGTAGCATTGGTAAGTAGTTCCTAACCATAGGTTATCCTTCATTATTATTCCGTTATTGTAAGTACGAATTAGAAAAAAAGACTTGCTAAAAATATTACTAATAATATTTGACGGGCGTCTAGCTGTACCTGGTGACTACATTAACTCTTGCCTCCCAAGCAACTTACTATAAGGTAATAATATTTCATTTACACGTGTATTGCTTCACACTTAAAACTTATAAACTCTGTTTTATAAGTTATTTTCAAACTCTTGTGATCACATGATGTTAAGACTATATATATTTTAGTCTCAATTTGTGCTTTAAAAGTTATTTCAATATCTAGATTGAGTCGGTAGACAAGAAAGAGCTCGCGAATGGTGTCAGCGCGCCTAGAAGAATCAACGGTTATCAAAATTCACTCCTTGTATGCCAATTCCATCTAGTGATGATAATCCTTCCCCTCAAACAGTATACTACAGGTATTACCATTTTTATTCAAGAATGTAGTTAAATTGAATGCTTTTTCGTTTATTTATGTGTTTTATGGTGCAGTTCTGCTAGATCACTATCTAAAAGTCCCACTCATACAGTGAACTTCCTGCACTCACAAAAAACAAATACCGACAAATGTGATCAGGATATTATTCGAGAACCATTGCTTGGTGAACATGCGTCGAGACAATCACCTTCTGCTTCAAAAACTAAGAGTATGTTATGTGTGGTGAGTTGTATATAATAGCATGCACATGTTTTGGAAGTAAAACTAATAATCTTGAAAATTTTAACCAATACTGAAGCAGTGATACTTCTTTTCTTCTATGATTCAGGTTTTTACTTTGACAATTTTTCTCTGCACTTACAATCTCAAACTCAAAAAAGATAGTTACCCAAATTCAGATTCGGTAAAATTACATATTGGAATCGTCTTGCCAGTAGGAAGAAAGCTTTTACAGGTGAATAAACAACAAGTATATTTACTTGATTTATTGTAGTGAGTCATTTTGTATCTTTGCTGGCTTTTTTGGTCATTCAAGTTAGCATACGAAGTCAAATAATAGAAAAAACAGCTTGAGTAATCTCTGTGTTTGATTTTCAGTTAGTTTGTGCTTGTTGTCATTTATTAGATTTTTTTATAAGCTTCTTACTAGTTGTGTGTTTTTACTATTATCTCGCGTAATTTATAAATATAATGGTAAATGGTTCTTTGATTTTATGTACCAAAAAAGTTTATGGTATGTGGATGAATTTTTTTCTTCATTATTTTAGTTTAAACTTGTTCGGTTATATCTTGTAATCGAATTTAAATATATCTATTAGACTAACGTTATATCCTTCTAAAATTCTGTTGATGGCCAATTTGTTAATTCTTAGTATGATATGTTTTTGCATAAATATCTGAATTAATATCTATTTTATAGACTTTTTGTTATTATTAGGTGTAGTAGATATAAGTATTTTATTACTTGTATCAAATTTCGTAAAATTAAAATGCATACATATACACACAGTCACACTCCCACGATTTCTTTGCCTTCGCCCCCAAACTACACATTATTTAACTCGACCATAATGTTGGTTTTAACACTTTATAAGCTTTTGTATAAATTATAATAATACAATAAGAGAAATGCTCTAGCCATACAATTCAAATACTATTTCAAACGGCTTAGTTTCTATATCACCAAAATTATATGTCCAATAGATAATCTCATGTCATCACTCTCATTTCTTACGATGAATAATATTAATGACTATTTGACCAGTTATAACTTTTTATGACTATTTGACATATGTATCAAACTGCAGGTTAGTAACAGTTTAGTAGATGGTAGTGAGGACATAGAGAGTATTTGGATCGGAACCTTCCTTGGTTGGGGGATGGCAGTTATTTACATGGGCGGACGTCTTCCACAAATTTTCTTGAACGTAAGAATCTACGTGACATGACATGAAAGTAGAAAAAATAATAATAGAAAATAGAAAACTAGTTGAATTGTATTTTAATCTTTGTTAACATGTTTGTTTTTGGTTTTCCTCATTTTTTTGCAGTTTAAAAGGGGTAATGTTCAGGTAAGCATGTATCCATCATGTTCTTCATGTTTATTATTTGGTTTTAGGATTGTTTGGGAAAGAACATCTTTTGTTCATTGAATATGCGTCTTTAATTACCAAAGAAACACGCGTATAGAACAATTTCGTTGTAACTAATGCTTGAATGTGTCGTATTCTCAAATTTGTGCAGGGTTTGAATCCACTAATGTTTATCTTTGCTCTTGTTGGAAACTCTACTTATTTAGCAAGGTAAGTGTTCTTCACTTGGTTATTCTAATTGGAATAAAGTTGAAGTAGTTTACTATATAACCTGTTTCATGACACCTTAAACTACAAAAACTGCAATGTTTTAGCTTGGATGATAACCATTATTAAAAAACAGTAGTCTTGATTTAATTTACAATCTTTCTTCATTGTGTTCTTATAGCATGTCATTTTAGACATTTGATCAAGGGTCAAAATGTGAAACTTCTAGACAAATGAAACTGTTTTGAACTTTTGATGTTTAAATTCCATCTTCAGAATAGTTCTATCGTATAAATGCTTGTATCATATTCGAATTCAACTGTCGATTTTGAAGCGAAACATATTATGTTTTCTGTATTTTTGTAGCATACTTGTGAGTAGCATGGAGTGGTCAAATATACAACCAAACCTTCCTTGGGTGGTGGAATCAAGTGGATGTATAATGCTTGATACTTTAGTATCCTTGAATCATATTATCTTTTGTTTCTTTTTCAATAATTCATTTCAACAATAGTCATCATGCTTTATACCACACACAAAATTTATGATCCTTAACGTTATCTTAGATTCTAACTCAATTTATATATTTTCGACATCAGAAGCACAAATGCATTGACTCTAAGCATGAAGACTTTGATTGATGATCAATAATCAACAATCTATAAGTTGTTGTTTTGTTCGCTGCCTTGATTACTGTCATATCTTAGTTTTACAGAAAAATATTATGTAGGTTTTATAGGTTTTTAAAAACATGAAAAATAGGATTCATTATTCACACACCCATCATATTAATCTCGATCATAAAGTTTATATAAAAAGACCAGCATACCCCTTCTATTAAAGACAAACATAAAATAATAATCTGACCATCCTTCACCCAATCATCTCTTCCCATGTCAATTTAACAAAAATTGATTCACAATTCATCGAGGGGGAGCACCATAGAAGAGGAAGGGTGGGGTCTAAGGTTTCTAAAAAAGGATTTTAGTTATTTTATAAAACTTAATAAGATTTTTAGCATCATAAAAGAGTACGTGACATTTGAGTGAACAATTATGATCATAACATGATTTTTATCTGAATCAAACATGAAACTTCTACATAACATATAGACCATCCGCATAATTTACTCGTATTTTTATACATGCAACATTAAAAACATCCTTATATAATCATATCTGCTATTCCTTTAGTGAGAGATTTTTGTATGCATGAGAATGAAACGGGATATATATGTAGGCAGGGTGAGAAAAAAATCTTGTTAACTAAATGTCCATCTTATTAAACTTATTATGGTGTTACATGGAAAAAGAAATCAAAAGAAAGACAAGAGTGACTACAAATATGTGATCTGATGGATTAAGTTTGAGTTTATAATATACTAGTTTGTTGGGAATGTTAAAATACAAAGCAAATTTTGTGTACAAAGTTATCATGCAAGAAGTATTAACACTTGCGTGATAACTCCATCATGTATGATAATTTTATAACATTTGTATGATAGTTTTACTCTTTTGGTAATTACCACACAAGTGTTAATTCTTTATATGTGATGGTTCCATTTAATTTTGTATCCTCTCTACCCAAAATAAACTTTATATAAGCTTTCTCCTTGGTTTATAGCCATATTGACATCTTCATATCCTCTTATTTTAATAAATAAGTAACTAAGGGGTACACGTGACATCATTACATTCCTTCTCACCAAAATTTTCCTGGTTTTATTTCCTATTAAATAGTTATATTTATTACTAATAATATTATTTAATACTTTTTAGATTACAAATAATTTTTAAAATAAATTAAGAAAGTGATCAAGTTTATTAATGTTATTTCTAAAGAAAAGTTTTTTATAAATAAAAAACTTTCCAAAACATAAACTTTTTTAAAAATACAAAATATTTTAAAATTGGTGTTTTTAAAAAGTAAAATTTTAATTAACCAAGAATAATTAAATTAGGAGTCATAATAAGGAAAATTTTAAAAATGATATAAACGGTTTATTTTGCAACAAAATGTTTATTTTTTTGAAATAAAAAGTTTAAAAATAAAATTTTAAAAAGTTAATATCATTGTTTTATTACTTATGGTTTTTACCCATACGTACTCAATCATATCTTATCTTAAAATTGTTTTATAATCAATAAATTTTCACTTTATTTAATATATTATTTATTCACATTACACGGGTTACTAAAGTTAATGGTAATATATATTTGCTTATGGGTAGACTAAACAAAAAGTTTGAACAAATCATATCTTATCAAACACACATATATGATACATTATAAGCTATTCAAGTTTATAATCAAATTTAATTCAAACCAATGTTTGTAAACTCACGGTTGGATCGATGACTCTAAAGGTTCATCGGTCATCTCGCCCTCAAACTGACAAAGAGCAAAGGTAAGCATCGGTAGTTTTGATTGGTTTAGTCCGATTCAATTAAAACCAACCAATTTATTTGTGTTCTTCCTATTAATTTGTAACTGAACCGATAACACTAACGAACGACTCGGGTTTAACCTGTTGCCTCATTTAAACCAATGCATTTTTCAAAACATTTATTTAAAGACATATTTTCAAGCTATTTTAATAATCAACTTTAAAAATTTTAACCATCCAAACTCAAGTATGTTTGAATTTTTCTTAGCAACCCCATGAAATCATGCTGAAACCTGATTGGAGCTATTAAAAAACACACACAAGTTCAAACAAAGGATGTCCATGGGTCAAGCCGATCTCAAGCTCGTTAAGTCTGGTGCTTGATTCGTTTTGACTTAAGAGATCTCGAGTGCGAGGTTGGCTTGTTGACAACTTTATTCCTAAAGCTCAAGTTCGGCTTGCGAGAATTTTTATAAAGCTCAAGCTCCGCTCGGACACAATTGGTTTACTATTTAGTTATTTTATTTATTTGGTTTATAATTAATTTTTATATGTATTAATATTTATAATTTTTATAAATTATTAATTTATTATTTTATCATATATTTTTATGTAAGAATAAATATATATATATGTGTGTGTGTGCGTGTGTGTAATAAGTTAAATAAAAAATATATAAATAAAAAAGCTCGTTTAGACTTGCGAGTCAATTGCTTGAACTCATTTTTCAAAATGAGTCATTATATGAGCTCGACTCGATTTTAGGTTTCAGCGAGCCGATCCCAAGTAGCTTTTAAGCCAGCTTGACTCGTTTTTGTCCGTAGTCCAAACAATGGCGGACCGAAGAATTTTTCCAATGGGGTCGGAGATTTTCGGTGTTCAAATATCTATATCCGATTTTGTATTATCGATTTAGTTTGGTTTGTTGAGGTTAGGTATAGGTTGGGTAATAAAATGATACCAAGTTCATTATACATGATAAAAATACATCATCAAAAAATGCTTAATATTCTAAAATGTTTGTGTATGAGTTTTTTTTTTTTGTTTTTTAATACACAATATATAGTATTTTTTAGACTATACTGATTATATCTGAATAGTGATAGTATTAATTTATAGTGAACAATTATATAATATTAAAATGTATAACAATCTGGAGTCACAGAAAACTTAAAATAGAGAAGATAATATAATATTAAATTAGTTTCGATGAAAATTAAATAGGTTTGTATTGAAACATAAATTGAATTATACGATATTTTATTAACCTAATCCTACACCTGCAAGTTTGCAGCTACTACAAAGTACAAAATCTTTTTTTTTAACAAATCACTAGTTTTTTTTTTTATTTTATTTTATTTTAATTTTCATTCATCAATTTAACCAATGTTTTTCTCACTATTCTTCTTCCTCTTCAAATTCTTAGCTTTTTGTTGAACTACATTTATGGCTACTAGAAATCTATTTTCATGACGACTAACATTAGATTTTTTGTTTACGTATCAAGATTATGTTTTCTATCTTCATCGGTTCTCTTTTTTTTTTTTTTTTTTTTTCATGAGGGTTGGTGTCAAAATTTCTTAGGTGTCGTTTAAGATTTGAGTGTGTACTCAACAAAGACAAGATTTGTTTCATGGGTGTCGGTTGACCCCCTACCCGCAAGAATAGATCCGCCCCTGAGTGCAAACACAATGTTAATGTGTAAATTTACAGCGATATGGAGCATAGTACGAGTCCTGCAACGGGCCAAATTCACATGGGTGGATGCATACAAATAATGCATATAGATAATTGAGCTAAAAAGCAAGATTTGAAGCACTAAATATTGTCGTTGAGTTCACGAGATTGTTTGGAAATCGAGAGAATTTGTGGAAGAGGGTTTCGTATATCTTTGAAGTAACCATAGCTTTGTTACTAGAATATATTATTACTATCAGGTATTGATATAATTAAATACTAAGCTACAGTATATCAACATAACAAATAATTTTAAAAACCAAGTTGAGTTTCCGGGTCCATATTAATAAACTCTAACTCTATGCATGTTTGGAATTGCTTATAATCTATCTATTTTTAACTTATTAATTTTTGAAAAGTTAATAAATCAAATATATATATATATATATATATATATATATATATATATATGACAATCTCAAAATAACTTTTCATATAGGATAAAAAGTAGGTTTTAAAAAATAAAAAGATGGTTACTTATTAATTTTTGAAAACTTTTTTTAGTTTAATTTTCTATTATGTCTTTCTACTATCTCATATTAACTCTTTTTATTTTTAAAGTATGTCCTTTTTGGTCATTATACAATTTTTTAATTTATAAGTTAATCCGAACACTTTTTTAAAACTACTTTCAGCTATTTTTTGTCAAAAATATTTTTAAATCAAAATAAACAATCCCAAGCATGACCACTATCCAAATTGTTAAGGGCACAACCCAAAGTACTTAAATCATTTATACTCAAATTCACAACCGTCAAAAAACGAGAAAGGGTTTGGGTTGTAGATGCCGAAACTAGAATCCGATTTAACTAGTCGAATGGTCATAGAGCCTCGGGTGATTAGAGTAACCTTAGGTTACAACTTTTTCAAACATTTATATCATGATTAAGAAATGGTGTTAGGTGTAGATTGGCCCTAATGTCACGCAGATCATGTGCCCGATTATATAAATCCAACAATGCTAAAACAAATTTTAAGCAGTCAAATCTTTGTGAAGTTGCACACACACCATTCTGCTTCCTCTCGTTTTTCTTTATAACAAGTTGGACGTAACAATCGAAGACTACCGATTGATTAATCACGTATGGTTTCCATTTCTTATCGTTTACTCAATCACCTCTTAATTCGCATTGTTCTACTTACATTTATGATTTATGTTTACGGTCTTCTTTGAAGGTGTTGTATATTTATAGCGATTGTTTTTGGGCTCAGTGGTGCTGTTTTGGTCATATTGATATAATGACAAATACTGAATGTTTTTTATTATTTTGGAAGTTCTTTAAAAATATTTAGATTTTTGAAAAGTATTGTCAAAATATTATTAGGGTTAATGACAAAGTGAACAGGTGATTACAGTTTTGAATAAAGATGAATGATACTAGTACAGTAGTACTACTTGATGGGCATGTACTCTTTGACTTATAAAGTCAAAGAAGTTACCTTATGAGTGAGGTTGATGCAGATGTATCATTCTGATGTTAATACGAAAACATTTTTTACATGTAAAGTTATTATACAATATCTCTGACGAAGTTTGATGTATCTATGTTATTCTTTGAAACAATTAAGTTCAATATCAACTTGAAGTTGAAAAGCAGTTTGTTTGTTGTTCTTAAGATCAAATAATGTGATTTGTATATCTTGAATAGGTGCAGTTTTTTGGATGCCATGGGACTCTTCAGAAGTAATCTGCCCATATGCCCTGCAAATCAACGTTGTTCGCAATGGGCTAGAAATTACATGAAATATTGTCTTTGCACCAGGAAGGATTGGATTTCACTAATATTGGGGTTAATTAGTGTTTTAAGTTGGGCTGTGGCGGACGTACCTCAGATCATCATGAATTGCAAAGAGAAATCTTCAGAAGGGCTTTCTATGGGCCTCGTTTTGACATGGATACTCGGGTAATACTTATATCTTCTTCTCTAAAGATATGTTAAATGTGCAGTAGGTGATTTCAATGTAAAGCTGTTACAATTTGGCATGATGAACATTGTAGAGATGGTGTTTGGCACAATTTGTTTGATTTAACCCCACAAGCTCAAAGATGGTGGTTTTACAATTGTTTTATATTGTTAGTCTCCGATATATGTTTGTTAAGGTAGTGATGAGGTGTTTCAAGACAAATATGAGCATTATTTCTGACATTGAGGTACATAGAGTGCATAATAGTTTGAGCTTGATTGAAGTTATGTTTAATTTATACATCTTAAGAAGTTTGTGGAAGTTAAGAAAGCAGCTTTCTTGTTTGTTATTCATTCTTTATATTTTCTTCCTCTTCTTATAAATTTTCTTTTTTTATTTGGCAGAGATCTTCTCAACGTGTTCGGTTGTTTGTTACAACCAGCTACGGTGAGTCTTTTCTCTCTTAAACTCTGCTAAGTTTTCTCACACAAAGGCAATAATATTACTTTGCTCTTTTTAAAGTGTGATTTATATTATGGAGTATGGACAATGCATTTGTATTAATCATGTATTAGTTTTTAAGTTATTAATATATTTATGAAACTGAATCTTGTAATGTTACATGAGACTGTGTTTTTGTTTTAAGATGTCTTATCTTTCATGTTTGTTGTGTTAACTTTGATGAACGCCTGTGATTTAATTCATCTTATTCTCTTACTCTGCAGCTTCCAACACAGTATTATATAGCAGTGGTAAGCAGTTCCTAACCCATAAAATTACCCTTCATTTTTGTTCTGTAACTGCAAGTTTCACCAGACAAAAAGTTTGTTCAATTTATTGATTTTTGGCGAGCATGCAGCTTTACTTTCTGACTACCTTAGCTCTGGCCTCCCAAGCAACTTACTATGGTTATTTCTCTCATGGTACATCTAAGAGACAAGTCCATAAGGTAATAATCTTCCATTTACATGTGTATTGCTTTGCACTTCTAACTATAAGTTATTTTTAAACCGTACGCATCCAATGATAGTAGCACTGCATTTTACTCTCAATTGTGCTTTAGAAGTTATTTCAAATTTATCTAGATTGAGCCGGTAGAAAAGAAACAGCTGGTGAATGGTGTCAGCCTAGAAGAATCAACGGTTCCTATGCTATCAAAATTCACTCCCAGTTTGCCAATTCCATTTGTTGACGATAATTCTTCTTCTGAAACAGTATGCTACAGGTATTACCACTTTTATTCAAGAATGGTTTTAAATTGAATGCTTCATTTATGTAGAAATATATGTCCTTCTAGAACAAGATGCATCTGGCACACCGCACATGTATGTGTATAGTTGTATACACACATTGATACAAACCCAGATCCTAATTGGGTGGGTTGGTGGGCCTTGGTACCGGGTCAAAGGGGTAGCAGCCTAGTGGGGTTAGTGGGTGAATGGTTAGCTATTGTTTAGGGAGTAACTGCAGCCTAATTGGGTATTGTTTAGGGAGTAACTGCAGCCTAATTGCCCCTATTCTTCCTATTTATGTTTACTTCTTAGGATGTGTGTGGCTGTGTTTTGTTTAGTTTATCAAAAGTAGGGTTTCTAAACCTTGTAATCGGAGATCACCCTTCTCGAACAGGGCTCTATCTGTACTTTTTATTTGAAGTTAATCAAGCCGACTTTTTGGGTTCTATCACACATACATTATACACATATCTTATTTGTATATTTTTGGTTTTATGGTGCAGTTCTGCTAGATCTCTATCTAGAAGTCCCACCAGTACTTTCAGTTCCCTCCACTCACAAAGAACAAGTACCAATAATTGTGATCAGGATGTTATTCAAGAACCATTGCTTGGTGGATATGCGTCAAGACAATCACCTCCTGCTACAAAAACTAAGAATATATTATGTGTGGTGAGTCATATATAACAGCATGCACAATTTTGAAAGTAAAACTAATAACCTTGAAAACGCAGTGATTCTTTTGTGATTCAGGTTTTTACTTTGACAATTTTTCTCTGCACATACAATCTCAAAAACGATTACCCCAGTTCAGATTCAGTAAAATCACATAATGGAGTTGTCTTGCAAGTGGGGAGAAAGCTTTTACAGGTAAAAATTGGGAAGGCATTCACTTTGTTTATTGTAGAGAATCATTGTGTATCTATGCCACCTTTCTTTGGTCCTTCAACTTAGCATACACAGTCGAATAATTAATATATAGGCACATAGCTTGAGTAGTCTCTATGTGTATATAGGCACATAGCTTGAGTAGTCTCTATGTGTTTATATAAGATTTATAGTTGCCAGTAACTAGATTGTTATAAGCTATTTACTAGTTTTGTACACTTATGTTGCTTGCCTATAAATAAATATATAGGCGCATAGCTTGGTGTATATTATTCTTTGATTTTATGTATCAAATTTCAAATAAACTTTCTTCAACAATCCCCTTTTGAAAAAAGGGTATGTGGGTTTTATTCATCATTATTTTAGTTTAAGCTTGTTTGATTATTTTTGTATTTGCATCTAACCTAGTTTATTAGACTAATGTTATATCCTCCTAAAGTTTCTTTGTGAAACATTTGGTGAATGAGTATGATGATGATTTTTGCGTACATATCTAATTGAATAAAAATCTACTTTTGAGACTTCGTTTATTTGTTGTAGCTTGTAATATGTATAAATATATAACGACTTGTGTCAAATTTTATTGATTTAAAAAGTATATACACTCAAACACCCACAAATTCCTTTGGCCCCCTGAATTGACAATGTTTGACTTGACCATAATGTTGGTTTTAACACATTATAAGGTTCTATCAAAGTTATTATAATCTATTTGAAAAAATGTCTTATTACTTGGTGTTAACATATGCTAACCATATAAAACTCAAAGACTATTTTAAATGGGTTAGTTTCAATATCAGCAAAATTATGTGCCCAGCAAATATCATGTCATCATTTCTCTCATTGCTTAACATGAACAATGTTGATTGACTTCAGTCAATTGTAGTATGACTATTTGCCCAATTATAATATCTTCAGACTATTTGACCATATGCTTCAATTGCAGGTAAGTGACAGTTTAGTGGAAGGTAGCGAGGGCGTAGAGAGTATTGGGATCGGTACCTACCTTGGTTGGGGGATGGCAACTATTTACATGGGTGGACGTCTTCCACAAATTTTCTTAAATGTAAGAGTCCACGTGGCATGAAAACAGAAAATAGATTCTGAAAAAGTACTTAGTACGAGTTATAAGCTTGGGATCATATTGTTTAATATTCTGGAAACAGTATTTTGTTAAGATGTTTGATTTTGGTTTTCCTCATTTTTTGCAGTTTAAAAGGGGAAATGTTCAGGTAAGTATGCATCCATCATGCTCTTCATGTTTATTATTTGGTTTTAGCTTCGTATGAGAAAGAACATCTTCTATTTACTGAATCTGCACCTTTGAGTACAAGTCAAACATGCACAGAACAATTTTCTTCTATCTTATGCTTCAATCGTGCTCTTCTCATCAAATGTTCTCACTTTGCAGGGTCTGAATCCGCTAATGTTTATCTTTGCTCTTGTTGGAAACTCTACTTATTTAGCAAGGTAAGTGTTCTTCACTTGGTCATGCTTATTGGAGTAAACTTGAAAGACTACCAATCGAAACTGGAATGTTTCAGCTGGGATATAATCTTCATTAGAAGCAGTAATCTTGATTTTGATTCACAATCTTTCTTCATTTTGTTCATATTAAGGGTCATTTTAGACATAATATCAATGGTCAAAACATACTTATTAAACATTTAAACTAGTGCAAGTCAAAGTTTGAAAGTTTTAGACAAATGTAACTGTTTGATGTTTAAGTTCTATCTCCAGAATGGTTCTATCGTATAACTACTTGTATCATATTCGAACTTAATTGCCGATTTGAAGCCAAAAATATTATGATTGTGTATTTTTGTAGCATACTTGTGAGTAGCCTGGAGTGGTCAAATATACAACCAAACCTTCCATGGGTGGTGGACTCAAGTGGATGCATAATCCTTGACACTTTTGTATCCTTATTACATTTGGATTTTTGTTTCCATTTAATAATGCATTTCATAGTCATCGTGCTTTATTAGCATATACAAAGCTTCTGATGTCATAAGAGTTTTGATCCTTAACATTATCTTAGATTCTAACTCAATTTATTTATTTTCGACATCAAAAACACAAATGTATTGATTCTAACCACGGAGACTTGGATCCATGATAGATAGACATCAAATTAGAAGTTGGTAATGTAAGTTTTGCGGATGTTTTTATAAACATGAGCTATAGTATTTATTATGTTTTTTATTTGGGTGTTATGTATACATCATTTTATAGTGTCACGTATTTTTTAGGCTTAGAAACGTAACTGCTTAGTTAATTATGGATTAGGCAATACTCGCCCCTTCCTATTTGTCATACATCTAAAAAACTATATTAAAACTGTCATATTCATATCTCCCTTGAAAAAATCAATTTTCTTTTAAAAAAGTTTGAAAAATGCATAAAATTTCAAAATTACAATTTTATGTAGCCTAAAGCTAGAAAAACGCATAATATTTCAGTTATAAAATTTGAAAAATAATGATTTTTTATCCACAAAAACATTTAGTTGTAAAATAGTTTTCTCGAACACCTAAAAACGATAATTTTTTTATCCGCACACTACTTTTAAAAAATCTCGCATGTGTGGATGTGTGGACAGCAATTGAAAATATAAGTGTGAATTAAAGACAGTAGCATTAAAAGTTTCCAAATTGTCGATTGCACATTAACTTTAGAATTAACTTTGATTTTACTCTTTAAGATTTGTTAAAGTAACAATTTTCTTTCAAAATATTAAAAATATCAATTTACCTCTAACAGTTTTATAAGTTTTCAAAAATTTCATTGGTTGTTTCATCTTTATTCAAAATAATAAAACTTTTGGAGTGAAATTGAAACAATATATGAAACATTTGAAAATAAATTGATTTTTTTAATATTTTGAAAGAATGATTATTTTAGTCAAACATTAAAGATCAAAATTATATTAACTCTTAGCTTCATTAAAAGAGAAAATTGCATAAATGTTTTATGTAATTTGATCAGATTGTATGTTTGGTTCTTAAATTTTAAAAATTATAAAATTAGTCAAACTTTTGTGTAGTCATTTAAAAAGAAAATAAAAATAAATTAAAAGAAAAAAATATAAAATAAAAAATATTATAAAAAACAAAAAAAGGCAGGGAAAGGGACACCTAGGTCTGAAAACGGGCTAAGAGGGCGCCAACCATCGGCTTTGATTTGGAAGTTGGTTTTCAATTCCTTGTAACGGTGTTCTATAAAATTGATAGCTGAAAATAGATTAAAAAATTGACTTTGCAATGTTATAATCATAATTAATGAAAATATTACGTTTAACTAAACACAAAGTTTATGACAAATAAATGAACAATAACAATAACAATAACTAATCAAATACCTAGCTAAATGTATTCCTAACTTCCTTGTATTTAACTAAGAAAAAAACCAAAAAACTGTGGCTGGTTTTAAATAAATTTTATTATGAAACTTAGATATAAATAGTATCAAAATTAATGAAAATATTAGTTTAATTAAACATTCTGGTAGTAAGTAATGTATCTTACAATCAAAAAGTTGTAGGTTCTAATCCTACAATGTATAAGATAACGATTTTATGCGAAACGTGTTGTGAAAAAAAGCTAAACACGTCGTTTATAATAAGAGTAATGTTATTAAATATTATTTATGTAAAAAAGCTAACAAGAATTTTTGGCTTCACATGTGTTCACCTATCGTTTTTAAAGAAGAGAACATTTTATTCATTGTGTTAAATGCGTCGAGTAATTGTTTCTAACATGTCATGTCATTGTGTCGAATATTAGTTTATTGTGTTAAATATTTTCATCATCTATTATATGTATTTTTTATTGTGTTTTATGTTTTAGATCATTTCGTGTTATTTTGTCTTGTCTTTATATATTATAAAAATTATTTGTTATTTTATTATTGTGTTTTACAACTAAAAGTATATAATGATATTGTTTCACTAATGTGATTTTAAAACTCATAGTATTCAGAAAAATACAATGAGACGTTTTATGAAAATAATGACCTTGCAACAACATATAAAATTTATGAATATATTATGTGTAGCTAAACACGTCATTTATAATAAATAAAAATAATAAAAATATAGCAGTTAGTTAAATAAAAAACAAACAATATCTAATATGTAAAATATACGTAATAATAAAAATAACATTTTTTTCCAATTTTGAATCTACTAAAAGGTGTACGAAAAAAGAATGCATTATCCATATATAAAAAATATATAATGGAGAGATCGTTGAATACGTGGGTGGATATATAGGTGAGAAAACAAAAGTCAAAGTTTGAATGGAGTTGATGATATTTGTTTTAAGAGGCTGGAATAAACCAAAAATAGAAGAGGGAACCCGTGTTTGAACATGGCACTCTTGGGTGGAATCGAACACACTGCAAACTGATCCAATTCTCTAATTGTTTGTGAATCACAATGAAAACTATATATATTAAACAGTGTTTTCAGAACCGGGTTGGACCGTGTGACGACCCTAAAATTAAGGTTAGAAAATTTAATACTAAGATTTTATTTAAATTAATTCTAATATATATATATATATATATATATATATATATATATATATATATATATATATATATATATATATATGGATGTTACGATCCATTATGTTATCACTGACTATAAAAGAAGTATTGTGGTCTACGGTAGGTCTGAATACAGTCAAACTATTCAGCCATACTATGGATGTTACGATCCATTATGTTATCCCTTGTTTTTCCCGAATGGTGAGCCGGGATGGCATCCTAACATACCACGATTAGGGGTATCAATGAACGAAATTGATAATGATAATGAACCAATGAATGATGAAGTTGGAGGTACCAAATTCTCTAATGTCTTTTAAATCATCAGACGTTTTACATTACACGCGTGCACGCTTTCCAGCAATATAACGTAATGTCATATTTCTCTTTTCATACAGAGGCTAACCCACGGAATAACCGAAGTACCGTGGCCATGCGTGAGTACTACTGCTACAGGTTTCGAATTCGATCGTACGATAACGTACTTTTCTTCGGCGGACGATTGCTACAACAATTTTTGGTGGATGTGTACATTAAGCTTGAGACATCACGATTACAGTATTGTGAACACAACCAAGCTAGGATAAGGGCTGATTTGTACCAAGGTATTGTGGATTGTGTCCATGCTGGAGAAGTTCATCCAAATAGAGTCAGACAACGGATTGTCTTGCCTGCATCTTTCATCGGAGGACCTCGTGATATGCGCCGTCGTTTTCTGGACGCCACGACTTTAGTTCAGGATGATGGAAAACCAGATCTATTCCTTACAATGACGTGTAATCCTCAGTGGCCTGAGATATGTGATAATTTAATGGCTGGTCAAACCGCACAAGATCGTCCTGATCTTGTGGCTAGGGTGTTTCGTGCTAGACTCGAGCATCTTAAGGAAGTTCTATTCAAAAAATATATACTAGGTGAGGTTAAAGCTTACGTTTACGTCATCGAGTTTCAGAAGCGTGGTTTGCCACATGCACATTTTCTCCTTATCATGCACGGGCAACATAAAATCAATAATCCAGACCATTACGATAAAGTGGTTTGTGCGGAGATTCCAGACAAACTAAGATATCCAAGACTACATGAGATAGTTGTGAAGCACATGATACATGGTCCTTGCGGGGTTCTACGGAAAAATAGTCCATGTATGCAGGGTCATCCACCGGTCTGTTGATTTCGTTATCCTAGAAAATTTAACGACCAAACAACACAAGGAGAAGATTCATATCCTATATACAGAAGAAGAAACGACGGAATAAATGTTGACGTACGAGGAACAGCTCTTGATAATAGATGGGTTGTTCCATATAACCCAATACTTTTAATAATGTTCAACTGCCACATGAATGTCGAGGTCTGCTCAAGTATAAAGTCGGCGAAATATCTTTTCAAATATGTTTACAAAGGACATGACAAACAGGTTATTCAAATAGATGAAGCTGAACCAGGTGATGTTATTAATGAGATAAAAAGATACCAAGATGCACGTTATGTATCACCACCAGAGGCTATGTGGCGTATCTTCTCATTCCCACTTTCTCACATCCATCCCGCAGTCTTGGCCTTACAGCTTCATCTCCCTAATAAGCAGATGGTTAGATTTAGAGAGGATGATATCATGTTTGAGATTGTTGATAGGGAAAGAGATAAGAGAACCATGCTTACCGCGTTTTTCGATACAAATAGATTGGATATAACAACACGACGGTATTTATATAAAATTTCCCAAAACACTTTACATGGAATTGTACCACCCGTCATTGGAATCATCGTGTAGCTAGGCCACAAAGAGGTCGTATTGTTTCTGCTAATCCAACGGAAGGGGAGAGGTACTACTTACGACTACTGTTGTCAAATATCAAAGGACCTACTTCTTATGATGATCTTTGTACAATTAATGAGGTAAAACACGCAACATTTAGGAAAGTGGCACTTGAGTTTGGGATAATAGAAAATGATGACAGTTTATCATAATGTCTCGCAGAAGCGTCCTTATTTCAGTTTCCCAGCTCTCTCAGAAGGTTATTCGCGACAATAATGATATTTTGCGAACCTGGTGACATTCGTAGGCTTTGGAATGAACACTTTGATTCACTTTTAGAAGATTATCAGTTACAATATCAAAGTGTTCAACGTGTTCAAGATATGGTTCTTTCAGAAATCAGGGTGTTCTTACAATCTATGGGTAGGAATATAAATTATTTCGATCTTCCAGACATAACAAACGAAAGCACCGAGTACTCATGTTCTCGTGAGGTAGTTGAGGAGTATGCGATAATTGTTGAGCCTGAACACTTAAGAGCAAAGGATTACCTTAATTTAGACCAAAAAAAGGTGTTTGATGAGATAATGACACATGTGGATAATGATCTTCCAGGCGTGTTCTTTATAGATGGACCAGGTGGAACGGGGAAAATATTTTTGTACAAAGCATTGTTGGCTCAAGTTCGTTCACGTGGTCATATCGCTCTAGCAACCGCTTCTTCAGGTGCGGCTGCTAATAATATGCCAGGTGGTAGAACAGCTCACTCAAGGTTCAAGATTCCAATATCTCTTAATAATAATTCAATGTGCAATATTAAAAAACAAAGCGGAGCGGCTGAAATTATTAGGTTATCCAAACTAATCATATGGGATGAGGCGTCAATGGCAAAACGACAGGCAATAGAGGCAGTGGACCAAACACTACAGGATATTATAGGCGCTAATCTCCCATTTGGTGGAAAGATAATGGTAATGGGGGGTGATTTTAGACAGGTATTGCCCGTCATTAAACAAGGAACACGCGCGCAGATGGTAGACTCCAGCCTACGAATGTCATATCTGTGGTCTGTGACAAAAAAAATGTGTTTGACCATAAACATGAGAGCGTTGAATGATCCGTGGTTTTCTGATTTTCTTTTAAGAGTCGGTGATGGAACCGAAGAGACTATCAAAGGAAGCTATATACGCATACCCGAAGACATGTCTATTCGATTCACAAATAAAGAAAACGCTATAAAAGAATTGATAAATGTTGTGTTTCCATCGGTTCAGAACAATGTATATTCCTCGGAATATATAATATCTCGAGCAATATTATTCACAAAAAATGAGAGTGTAGACGAGATTAATGATCAGATGATTGAATTATTTCAAGGAGAAGAAAAGACGTACTACAGTTTTGATGAAGGCGAAGATGACCGTCATAACTTTTACCCGGTAGAGTTCTTAAACTCACTAACTATTAGTGGTCTACCGCCTCATAAACTACGTTTAAAAATCGGATGCCCCATCATATTGTTACGCAATATCGATCCATCGCATGGTTTATGCAATGGTACAAGGTTGATATGTAGAGGCTTCCAGCGTAATGTTATTGATGCTGAAATAGCTATTGGTCAACATACCGGGAAAAGAGTATTTCTTCCAAGAATCCCACTAACTATTTCTGAAGATGACATGTTCCCGTTCAAGCTGAAAAGAAAACAGTTTCCCATTCGACTTAGTTTTTCCATGACAATTAACAAAGCTCAAGGTCAAACGATTCCAAATGTTGGTGTTTATCTTCCTGATTCTGTATTTTCCCATGGTCAACTTTACGTGGCGTTATCTAGGGGTATATCACGAGATAATACCAAGGTTTTAGTACATCCTGAAAAAAATTTCAAGCACATAGGGGTATACACTTCGAATGTTGTATATCGGGAAGTGTTTCATGATATATGAAATGTGTGTTTGCCATAATGTAAGAATACGTTTCGTTAAATTTTCTGCATTAACTTATTATATAGCTAATGAAAATTCACACAATTACATGCTTGCATTTGTAATTATTATGATGATGCATGTTTTACTTTACCTTTGAAATATGACATATTTGTTATCACTAATTTATTCTATATATTCATTTTAGATAACATTATGGATGGGCCAAAGATTAATCCGGAAGACATGTCAGGTATGACTTTATCTTTGGAACTTTTGCAGGTTCAACGTATTTAAAAATAATTATAATACAATGATGCTAATTATATCATTACAATAAACAATCTAAAACAATATTTTATTATCAGTGACTAAGACTGCTCCAACTACTGAGGTGCCAGTCAAAGTTGAAAAGACAGAGGATATTAGTACGACTAAAGAGGTGGTGGTGGAAGACGATAAAGCACAGTATATTCCCGGGTCCCTTATGGACGAAGAATGGTGGTCGAACAATATCGATGAGATAATCAAGCTCTGTGAGGCGTACGATTGATTGTTCTAATCATGCCACTATCTCCACGTTTATGATTTTACTTTTTCTGCTTTGGTTATTCAAGACTTGAATTCTCAGATTCGTGTGTTACCTTATTTTATTATCGTTTTATTTACCTATTTCATAACTTATATAGACTTTGTTCTCTAATATTATGATTACACTCATCTCAATGATTTCGGAGTAAAAGCTAAAATTTTGTTCATAAACAATATTATTCGCGAACTATCCGTACTGCCACGAGAATCGCAATTAAAAGTGTCGCCCCCGCCGCATCGCGCTGGCACGCTACTAGTAAACCAAAAATAGAAGAGGGACCGGTGTTTGAACCTGGCACTCTTGGGTGGAATCGAACACACTGCAAACTGATCCAATTCTCTAATTGTTTGTGAATCACAATGAAAACTATATATATTAAACAGTGTTTTCAGAACCGGGTTGGACCGTGTGACGACCCTAAAATTAAGGTTAGAAAATTTAATACTAAGATTTTATTTAAATTAATTCTAAAATATATATATATATATATATACATATATTAAGTTAAAATTTCTAAGGTGACTTTATATGATAATTTATATATATATATATATATATATATATATATATATATATATATATATATATATATATATGTTTTAGCATGTATATATATGTGTGTATGCTTCATAGTTTGCATGTATACATAACTCTTTACATGTGCATGTATTTTCACATTTGTGATCTTTGTGAGATATTAAGGATGTTAAACTATAAGATTATGTGCTTAGTTACATATCATACATCTAATTAATGAATAATGAACTAAATTTACAACCTAATCAATCTATAACCAAATAAGTTAACTTTTTGGATGATTTTCATGAAAAACCTTAACTAAACTAATCTTAAAACACTTAAACATTCAACTTAACATCTTAATCGGTTTATTGAGACTTGAACCAACATGGACTAGTAGCTTAACACTATATTAACATTAAACTAATAACTAAGAGTGTCATTAACCTAGATTAACATTATAATCTCCTTCTTAATCTTTCGGCCAAGCATCATCACCAAACAAACACTAAGCACACTTCTAAGTGTGACACCTAGCCAATCATACACTAAGCATACTTCTAATGTTGACACCTAGCTCTCATATGCCACTTAATGAATCTAAACACACCAATTCATCAAACCTAGCCTAAAACTAATGATGTTACTCCCATTTCTTTTATTGACCCTCGGCCGATGATACTAGCTACAACATCATCATCAAACATCACACTAATTACTCATCTAACTTTGACACTTAACACATCTAATCTTTGGACACATAACAACCTATAAACACACCTCATCCAAGCTAATGATGGATTCTTAAACCAACATACCTCTCAGCCGACTTCCATGCATTATCACCAAATTAAACACTAAGCAACCCTCTAACTTTGCCATATAATCTACTCTACCCAAACACCTCATCACAAGTTATCATTGCTAGTGTATAGGTGGCAATCTCCCAACTCTTTTGGTGTCAATCTCTCAGCTACCATACCTTCAAACATTACAACCACCATTTACACCACTCCATCGACCGAGACACCATACCATCGGCCAAAGATCACACCACAACACAAACACCATCATTTTCTTCAAAGCTTTCTTGCTCTCGGTTTCTAACCACCACCCTCTACACCAATCTCACCTCTAACACTCTCATCTACACCTCTCGGCTAAAACACCACACAAACCACCATCTTACTCCAAGAACCCTCTTATCTCTCAGATTGTTATACCATCAAGAACACCAACAAATCATCATCAACCACTTTGAAGATCAAGAACTTCTCTTCAAACTTTGGAAACCAAAAAGCTAGAGGTCTTCTCCAATCATTCTCTACACACTTTCTTCATTTCATCAACAAGGTTTGATTCTCAAAAACCTTATGATTAACAAGATTAAGAAGTCATATATGTAAGGTTTACATATATGATCATCCCTTTTAAAATTAACCACCAAAACCATTTACAAAATCTCATGAACCGTGGGTTTTTATCAAAATCAGTAAGGAAAAAGTTTTAAAACAGAAAATCTAAGGATTTTACTAAAACCCAAGAATTTAATAAAAAGGGTTGAAACATATGTTATTTCATGAATTATTAAGTAAAATAGGTTAAATATTTAAACGACTGTAATTGTGGGAATAAAAATTAGAAATCTATCATAAATTACTGAAAATAATAGTCTGAAAATTTTGGGAAATTTTTATTTAATATATTAATTTATATGATTTATTCAAGGAAAATAAGAGAAAAATTCTTAACAGAATATTTAAAGGGGATAAAAATATATAAAATTTATATAAGGACCTTTGTAGTAAGTTAAATTTTCAGAATAAATTTTGTGAATTAATTCATTAAAATAATAAAGTTACATATTTTAGAAAGTATAATCTGAAGAAAATCGGAATTAGTATCAAAAAGGTATGAAAAATCATGAAAATTTTATATAAAATTTTAAATATCGTCTAGGACCTTTTTTATAAATTTCAGAATTTTTAAAGACCTTTAGCTATTTCTTATATTTAGTGTAAATCTTGTAAAAATTATAGGAAATTAATTATAAACAGTTATTAACTGAAATTTTTATATGTTAATTTGAATTTTGAGATGTTACTGTTTATAAAATTTGGTAATTTATGGTTAACCGTAGATACGGTTTTGGAATTTCTATTTGAATTAAGATATAAATGCTGAAAATTTTAAAGAAATAAGATTTATTTCTAACATATAATTATTTTATAGAGATTTGCTGGATTTAAGGTGAGTAACATAGCCCTTTTTATTTATAAGTTTTTGGGAGAAAAAGCATACTGCGGTTGCTATGATTGATGCTAACGTGAATAAAAATTTTGATAAGTTACTGTTATTTTGTGCCATAAGTTACAACCATTAATTCAAATAAGGAGCCGTCTGATAATATAGGTAGCGCTACTTAGGAACATGTTTCCTGCACCAACAAAATAGGTGTTGTGATGTTATATTATTTGATTCTGTGATTTATATGTATGATAGTTATAAATCACTTGGCATATAAGTAGGTTTGGTTGTGATCTTATTTATGTTGCATCAATAAGAAAATTTTGTTAAGTTATTAAACCTATGATCTCACCAACTTTATATTGATTATTTTGAGTATGCTTTTTTCAGGTAATCAGTATGACTTATAATCTCGTGCTTACTTTTGATGTTTTCAATGGATGGTACGATGTGATAGGAAAAATGTGTGTATGAGTAACCGTGAACTTGATAGATCTCAGCATTTCTGTGGATGCACATATCCACTATTACTGAGAAGACTAATAAAGCGGTTACTTAAATCTTTTGTAATAGGGTTACAATATATTATGTAAAAGCCTGAAAAATGACAAGTTTTGTATATGTTGTAAGAATGTAACCCGTAATCTATGAAAGTTTAATGTTCTGTTTATTTAATTTATTTGGTGTGATTGTTTAAAATCTGTAATCAGTGTGTTTTGAATCAATGATCACACCAAAGCATTTCACGCTTCCGCCGGGATGTGACAGACCGGCTGACTGAACCGATTGGACTGAGAATCGGTTATAGAATTGGTCTGGTTATATATTTGAACCGCTTTCGATCAGTTGAACCGGCCGGTTATCGGTTGGACTGAACCAGTGGTTAGACCGGGTTTCAAACTCTTTTTTTATTTCAAAGTCTTAATTTTTAATTAAATTTGATAATTTGAGATACATATTTTAGTTAATTAAGTTTTAATTTTGTGTTAGTTAAAAGTATAAACCACTTTAAAACAAATAGTACTTTCATATTTTGTTTTTTACTAGATATATATAAATGATAGTTGCTTTTTTATATATGATGTCATCTGTTTCTTAAATCCGTTTCAATCGATCCAACCGGTCCGACCAATGAACCTCTTAGACGATCGGTTCGCTGTCTGGTCCGGCTTAAAAACATTGATATAAAATGTAAAGATTGGATAAAAAACAACGTATTTAACGTACCCACCGGCATTTTTTAATATATATTTTTATATATATCATGTACGATTTATACATGCTAATTTTAGTTATATGAAAAAAAAAGTTATAATATATAAATTTTTTTGAAAAAAAGTAGATGTTATTAAAAAAAAGAATATCTAAAGAGTTGCTAGAGAATACAAAAGTGCATGTCAAACAAAGAAAAAAACGACACAATCAACACTTTCAAATCTATATCAATATATCATGTAAGATCTGTTAAGCCAACAATGTGACCTAATTAAGCCGTTTGAAATGGTGGCTTTGACTGCTCATTAGCAAATTAATTTTCTTGCTCGTCGACATATATTCAACATGATTTTATATCCATACATTTTTGAGTTGAACACATCTCAAAAATCATATTAATGTGCAGTGGCGGATTTAGAAGAGAAGTTCAGGGGTAATGTAATTTTTTTTACCATACAGGCAGTGGCGGAACCAGGAATTATTACCTACGGGGTCACTAATTTTTATAAGTAGCTTCTAACGAAACAACATAAAAAAATTTGGGTTGTTCGATTGAGTCGAGTTGGATCGGTTCGGAATAGAAGTAATTAAATTGCATTGAATTGTTAACAAAAATACAATAACAAAAGAAATTAAAAAAACTTACATTTTATAGTGTTCCGTACGTGTTTTCATCTTTTGATGCTTTCTTTTCACAGCAAAACGATTTATGTTCTCTAAATTCAATTTCAAACTATAACTAGAATCATTAAATTAAACATAAAATGTTCATGATAAACAAATAACCATATAAAAGCATTTATAGTAAATTCATACACTCTTTACATCATCTATTTTTATTTTATTATCATTTACTATTAAAATTGAGTTTTAATAAATTTTTATAGAAGTTTGAATATGATTCATACTCTCATCATTCTAACATTCCTATAGTTTCGATACAAATTGTCAAGGTTTTTACATAAGAAACATCAGAAACACCAATTATTTCATTTTCTTTATTTTTTTCCTCTTTTTTTTTGCGTAAAAGAATAAATAAAATTTGTATGACCATTGAAAAAAAAGGAATTGTTTTGTTATGTTATATACTAGTATTAAGCTTACTCGCGTTGCAACGGGAGACGTAAAACCATGCCAAATAATATTAATGGCATACTACCGCCAATGACCACCAACACAGAAGAAACCAATAAAACGAAGAAAAATAAATCGAATGGAAAGTAGACGTAACAACATTAATCCATACACTTACGCAAGCAAAAAATAAAACAATAAGTAAATTGATCTAGGACCAGCGTGTTATGACGTGACCGTTAAACTAAAAAATAAGTGAAAAACGTTGAACCACAAACACACACGTTGCAGCGTGTTAACTCATAAAATTTAGACCGAAACATATAACGGAAAATTTGTAAAATTTGAAAAGTATAGAGGACCAAAGTTGAAAGTCAAAAAAACATTAAGACTAAATTATAAAATATGTAAACATATTGGATTAAAATAAAAAGATTAAAGATTAAAAAAAATGGATACATCCCATACAGGCGCATAATACAACTTACAATGCATACAAATAATTAGTATATATATAATTTTTATTTTTGGACTTATTATTGTATTGGGTTGGGTAATGAGTATTTTGGGTTTTTATGTTATTTGATAATTGGTAATGGGTAATAGGTAATGGGTAATGGTTATTTATTTTTTATAAAATGTATTGTTTTTATAAATTATTAGACTTTTAGTTATAAAATTTAAAACTTCTTATGAAGTGTTGAGTTTAAATTTTTTTTAGGGATAACGTAATTTATTCTCAGGGGTAACGTTAAACCGAAACTTTCTTTTTACATAAAACCGTAAAAAAAAATTTACACTACCCGTAACAAGTTGAGGGGTAGCGGAGGCTGCCCCTCAATTGTACATATGTCCATGTCCGCCCCTGTTAATGTGTATTTTGGGAGCGTAGTAATAGCTATATATAGAGAGGGCCGAAAAGAGAGAGCCTAAGGTGGTGGTAATCAATAAAGTTAGTAGCGGATTCGTCACAAAGATTAACGGGTGGTGAACGTGGTCTAGTGTAATCAAGTTAACGACATCGGGAGGTAATGCATCTCCTCATATATTTTAGAGATTGTGTTATTATGAAGTTAACAAGAAGTTAATGACATTGTGTTATTTCCGGAAAGATACACTAATTAAATATCCAAGTGAGTTCATATATGAGTTATATGACTCCTCAAAACATCATATTTTAATATTAGTAGTTAAATTGTTGTGTATGATAAAACATGCATGAAATGATGCTATTTGCATGGATAACGTAAATTGTGTGCAATATTATGTTAAACTGAGGAAGAATAGTCGTATAATTATAACATAATTTATGAAATTATATTTATAATTACGCAAGTTATACGTATAACATGTAGATGTTTTTAAAACAAAACTGATTTAAAAAAAGTATAGCAAGAATATATTGAAATAAATTGAATAAAAAGCTCCATTTATGGAATAATTTAACAAAAAATATTATCATGTATAAAAGTTAAACGTTTTTAAAAGATGAGAGAATTTGAAAAAAAACAATAATAGTAGACTATTTCAATTTTATTCCTTCTAACATCTTCATGTGTGACTAATTACATAAACCTTTCATAAAGGTAAGAAGTAAGAATGATTGTGATTCATTGATCTAAGAAAACAATGATTCAAACCTGGATCAATATTAGAAGATAATCATATCAAAAGTTGTATAAAAATATGGGTGTTAAAGCATTCATAGCCCGTTCCCCGTATATATGTGAGTGGGTGTCATATATTATGGGGGATGGTTGTGAATGATTGTGAGTGAAAAAGACATAAAATTTATGGTGATTGTATCGTGTTTTCTCATGTTTAGGTAAACACGGTACAACTCCCATAAATTTTTTAATATTTTTTAAAATGGTTGTGAGTAGGTAAAAGAGAAAATGTAACAATATAAAAATATAAAAAAAAATATTATTTAATTGAAAAATAGAAAGAGAAAAAAAGAGTAATGTTTAGTGTAATTATAAGTACGGAGACAAGGGATGGATTGTGAATGCTCTTACATATATCTATGTTCTTTATCTAAAAAAATTTCTTACACACTAAAGTTGAATATCAATTTGAAGTTGAAGTTGAAAAGCATTCTGTTTGTTGCCACCGGAAGTGAGATTATACTGCTTTCTAGAACACATGTCAATGTATTATTTCTTACAATCACATAATATGTTGGTATATCATTCATAGTTACATGGGGCTCTTAAGAGGTGATCTGCCAACATGCCCTACAAATCAACATTGCTCTCAGTGGGCTAGAAGTCACATGAAGTATTGTCTTTGCACCACGAAGGACTGGATTTCAATAATATTGGGGTTAATTAGTATTTTAAGTTGGAGTGTTGCAGAGGTACCTCAAATCATCATGAATTACAAAGAGAAATCTTCAAAAGGGCTTGCTATTTGCCTCGTTTTGACATGGATACTCGGGTAATTGAAAAAAATAATAATAATTGTTTTTTATTGTTAGTGTCCGCGAAGGTAAAAGAGAGATTTTATTAATGCAAATTCTATAAACGATGATACAAGTACATATAGACGAAGATCTAAGAACCCCTAATAGGCTAACAAGCTTAATCCCTAATGGTGGCTAACCCCACTCACCCTCTCATATATATGTACTAGAGAGGTATATTCGTGATGCGACGATGGAAAACACATGTATATATTATTAAATAGAAAAATATATAACAATGACATATTTAAATTAAATAGAATAAAATGTTCGTTTTTATGGTGTAATTTTCCTAGAAAATATTAACGTATGGAAAAGTTATAGTTTTAAAAAAATATTAAGGAAGTTAGTTTAAAAGTTAACAATTGTAATAATATAATTGTCATGTGTGTAAAATATAATTAAGGTAATCAAATTCATAAAATACACTTATGCCCCTTAAACTACTGTTTACTTAGTTTTCCACAACCACAAACCTTGAATTTATGTTCTTTACTTTCTATGCCCGGTAATCACTCTGCTTGCTTGTTTTTCTTCTGTCGGCTTCCACTTGCTGGTGCGATTTTCTATTGATCATAGGTCGCGTTC
The DNA here is from genome assembly GCA_025506505.1 of Flaveria sonorensis. Lineage (NCBI taxonomy): Eukaryota > Viridiplantae > Streptophyta > Magnoliopsida > Asterales > Asteraceae > Flaveria > Flaveria sonorensis. Next base: position 60,910,816 of record CM046424.1, read on the forward strand.
AACTCTTTTCTAGCAACTTACTTTTAGTACAGCAGCCAAGGCTGCCACCCTAGCAACTTAATTCACTACAATAATCTCCCATTCATTTGACTCAAAACGCAAACAACAGGAAATGTGCCCCACTATTTAGAGTACCACTAAAATATAAATAAAGTGCTACTATAAACCTGTTTGATCCATGATCTGACTTGCTCAGATCAAGATTAATTCTTATAAAACTATGTCTTTAAAGGATAGGGTTGCTTTTGATAATAATCTTAGCGATGTCGATTCCATAACAAACATGAAGGAAATAAATAACTACAACTTTTTCTCTTTAATTATCATGCCAATTGTTTAGCGTTATTCTTTATATTTTCTTATTTTCTTCTTTGTTATTCGACAGAGATCTTTTGAACTTGTTTGGTTGTCTGTTAGAACCATCTACGGTGAGTCTTTCTCCTTTTCAAACTTCACTAAATTTTCTTATATAAAAGCAATAATATTTCTATGCTCTAAATGAAAGTATGATTTTATACTATGATTTTGTTAATGTTACAGGAGGTTGTATTTTTTTTAAGATGTATTATCTTGCATGTTAATTGTGTTAACTATGATGAACGTCTGTAGTTTAATTCATTTGTTCTCTTACTTTGCAGCTTCCGACACAGTTTTACACAGCAGTGGTTAGCGGTTTCTAACCCATAAATATCTTTTGTTTTTGTTATGTTAGTATAAGTAGGAATTAGACCAAAAAAATGCTAAAAATGTGTGCAGTTGTACTTGATGACTACCTTAGCTCTTTCTGCCCAAGCAACATACTATGTTTACTTCTCTGGTGGTACATCTAAGAGATCACAAGTCCATAAGGTAATAATAATCCATTCACATGTGTATTGCTCTTCACACTTATAAACTTCATGCTTTAAGAGTTATTATTTCAAATTTATCCAGATTGAGTTAGCAGACAAGAAACAACTGGTGAATGGTGTCGCTCTAGAAGAATCAACGGTTCCAGTGCTATCAAAAGTCACTCCTTGTTCGTCAATTCATTCTATTGATGATCATTCTTACCCTAACACGGAAATATACTACAGGTATTATCATTTTCTTTGAAGAATGTTGTTAAAATGAATGCTTGTGTAAACACACATACGATGCAGTTTATATTAAACGACTCATAAATAAGCAACTGATAATCGAAAGTCTCAAAAGGAACCAATAGGTTCAGGAACAATGTCCCTAATTATATCCAAATTCAATCCAATAACTAATTACTAAACATTCACCAAACCTAATAATTTATACTAGATTTTAATAACCTAAAGATAATGATAAGAAATAAATGTTAAATTTAAACTTGTAGATGCTTATGCATCAACTTATATATATATATATATATATCTTATTTATTTAATTTGGTTTTTTGTGGTGCAGTTCTACTAGATCTTCATCTAGAAGTCCCACTCGTACTGTGAGTTCCCTCCAGTCACAAAGAATAAGTGCCAATAACTATGATCAGGATATTGTTAAAGAACCAGTGGTTTGTGAACATTCACCAAGACGATCACCACTCGCTTCAGAAACTAAGAACATGTTATGTCACTACAACAATTTAGCTCTGTCCCGACGACATCTATAGCGACGACATATGTCGCTAGTATAGATTGGTCTATAGCGACGACATGTCATCGCTATATAGCAATAGGGATTTTTGACAGGTCAAACTCTATACCGACTACTTGTCGTCGGTATAGAGTTGGCAGACTGCTAAATAATACGCGGGTTTTATGAAAATACCTATGCCGACGACATGTCGTCGCGACAGGTGAAGTTATTTAATTTTTTTATTTTTTTCTATCTTGACTTACAGATTTAAAAAAAAAATTAAAATCCACTTTTCCCGACGACATGTCGTCAGGAAAAGATAAAAATTATAAAAAATTATTTCTCTGTGCCGACGACATGTCGTCTGGACAGGCTTTTTTAATTTTTTTAATTTTGACTCTATAGGGACGACTTTTTTTACTCTATAGTGCAGACCCCTTAAATCGCATTTCAGACCTTCTGCCCCATTTTTCACCCCAAAAAAACCCCAATTTTCTCCCGATTTTCATCTCGGTTTATATGCGTATTTGGTATCAAATTGAAGTGTTTGAAGGTAAGAATGATGTTTATTTTACTATAATGAAGTTATATAATCTTGTTTTTATAAGTTTTATCTAAATTTTTATGTTTTAGGTGAGATTAAAGTTTAAAGCTTGAAATTAAAGGATTTGAAGATTTGAAGGTATGAAATTCGTTTAAAGCTTATGATTTAAGTGTTGTTTAGTGAATATGTTTGTGATTAGGTTTGTATGATTGTAAAAGTGTATATATATGTTAGTGTATATAAGTTTGATGGTGGATTAGGTTATGCACACCAAGTGTTTGATGAAATGCCACTATATATATTTTCATGGTTTTAAGTTTGTATGTATTTTTATATGTGTTAATTTATATGTATATGGTTTGATGTATTTAGTTGTTTATGTATATGTTTATATGTATGTAATTATGTAAATTTTGTATGTGAATGTTTGTATGTATTTATTTTTATATGTTTGTTCATTAGTATATTATATGTTTGTTTTTTGTAATTGTGTATGTAAGTATGTTGTATACTTGTATGTTTTTTGTATGCTTGTAAGTGTGTATGTAAGTATGTTGTATACTTGTATGTAAGTATGTTTGTATTTTTGTAATTGTGTATGTAGGTATGTTGTATATTTGTATGTTTGTATACTTATATACTTGTAAGTGATTATGTGTTGTGATTATGCTTGTATGTATGTATATGTAAGTGTATATGACTTTAATGTTAGTACATCTTTATGTATATGTTAATTGATAAAGTTGTATTTCCATGTTTTACAACACCATAGATATGACAATTGATAAGAGTTGGATTAAATTGCGAAATTGGAGTTCTCCGAAATTTATAAAAGGTCTTCGTAGCTTTCTAGAAATTGCCAAGAACCATGTCGATAGTTTAGGAAAAGCTTTTTGTCCGTGTAAACGATGCTGCAATGGGTGTCAGCAGGATCTGGATATCATTTATGCCCACATACATGACAATGGGTTTCTACAATCATATAAGACGTGGACTTATCATAGTGAGAAACATCCACGTGCTTCAGAAATAAAAGACATTTTTTCTCCAAGAAAATCTATTCCAGCAACAAATAATGAGATTTTGATGTAAATGATGATGTTATGGCGGAGCAGAATATTAACGAAGAAAATGTAGACGAAGGTGGAACTGGTTTTGACCTGGAGTTTGATGCATTATTTAAGGAGCTGAATATCGAGTTATACTCCGGTTGTTGTTGGATGTCTTCTTTAAACTTTTTAGCAAAATTGATGCATATCAAGGTTATCAACAAATGGACGGATAGTTCATTTAACCAACTTTTAGAGTTTTTGAGAGTTGCATTCCCTAAAGAAAATCAAATTCCAGCCTCATACTATGAAGCTAAGAAGAGATTAAGAAAGATTGGGTTAGGATATGAATCTATCCATGCTTGTATTAAAGATTGTGCTCTGTTTTGGAAAGAAAATGAGATGATGCAAAATTGTCCGGTTTGTAACGAGAGTAGATGGGTTGACAAAAACACAAAGGGGAAGAAAGTACCTCAAAAAGTGTTGCGCTACTTTCCTTTAACTTCCCGACTTCGACGAATGTATAGCTCAAGATTCACAGCAAAAGAAATGACATGGCATTATACTGGACGCTCAACGGATGGTAGGATGCATCATCCAGTTGATGGGAAGGCATGGCAAGACTTTGATGAAAAAATAAAAGAACACCTATAGCGACGACTATAAATTATGTTTTTCTTTTTTTATTCAATAAAATCAGAAATCACGACACTTATAGGAACGATTTGTCGTTCCTATAGAAGAACTTATGCCGACGACCTCTATCCCGACGACATATCAGCCTATTACAACTAACTTTTGCGAACTAACTCATGTCGTCGCTATAGGTCAAAATTAGCTATAGCGACAACATGTCGTTGCTATAAGATGCCATATTTTCGTTGCTATAGACCCACTATCTTGTAGTGTGTGTGGTGAGACATAGACATATTACTGCATGCACATATTTTGGAATCAGAACTAATAACCTTGAAAATTACATTAACCATTACTGAAGCAGTGATACATTTGTTCTTCTATGATTCAGGTTTTTACCTTTACAGTTTTTCTGTGCACTTACAATCTTAAACTCGAAAGAAACATTAACCCTGATTCAGATTCAGTAAAGTCACATAATGGAATTGTCTTGCAACTGGGAAGAAAGCTTTTACAGGTAAAGAAACCACCACTATATTCACTTTCTAATTTTGTAGCGAATCATTCTGTATTATTGCCCAACTTATTTGGTAGATTGTTTTAACTTTTAAGCTAGTTGATGATTGCATACTATTATATATGGTTCTTTGATTTTATGTATCAAAGAAATTTATTCAACACTGCCCTTTTGAAAAATGGTATGTGGTGTTAGTTTTAAGTTATAACTTGTTCGATTATTTCTTGTATTTGAGACTTTTGAGGCTAAACTGATTTACTAGACTAATGGTATATCCTCCTATAATTCTGTTGTATGGTCATTATGATTTTTGCATGCATATTAAATTAATTTAAAATCGATTCCAGAGACCTATGTTATTATTTGTTATTATATGTATAAATATTTAATTACTTGTAACAAATTTCATCGAATTAAAAAGTATATACACACAAACGTACATCCACAATTTCTTTGGCCTCCATAACCGACAATGTTTAACTTGATCATAATGTTGGTTTTAACACTTTATAAGGTTCTATTAAAGTTATAACAATCTATTTAAGAAAAAGAGTGCCTTACTACTTTGTGTTAACATATACTAACCGTATAAAACCCATAGACTATATCAAATGGGTTAGTTTCAATTTATCACAAAAGTTATATGCCCGGTAAATATTGTCATGTCATCATTTTTCTCGTTGCTTAAACGATATATCGACTTCATTCAAAATAAATATGATTGTTGGACCAATATCCCTTTTTTTGTTTTACAACTTCACCATATATGCATCGTTGCAGGTAAGTCGCAATTTATCGGAAGATAGTGAGGGCATACAGAGTAACGGGATTGGAACCTTCCTTGGTTGGGGAATGACAGTGATTTACATGGGTGCCCGTCTTCCACAAATTTTCTTAAATGTAAGAATCCACGCGACATGAAAACTAGAAAAATATAGCGACATAGAAAATTAGTTGAACCCTACTTAAATCTTTGTTAACTTGTTTATTTTTCAATTTTCTCAATACTTTGCAGTTCAGAAGGAGAAATGTTAAGGTAAAGCACAAATCCATCATCGTCTTCGTGTTTACTTTTTGGTTTTAGGATCACATATGGTAATGAAATTGTTTATTTATTGAATCTGCAACTTCGAGCACATGTCACGCACATAAAACACTTTCCTTGCAACTAATGCTTCAATGGTGTTTTTTTAAAATGTTTGCAGGGTTTGAATCCGCTAATGTTCATCCTTGCCATTGTTGGAAACTTTACTTATTTAGCAAGGTAAGCGTTTTTCACATACTTGATCGTTAGAAAAAAAAGACAGACTTCATAACATATTACTATGCAACTTTCAAAACTACGAAAAGTACAACACGCCAATGTTACAGATGGATAGTAATCATTATTAAAAAAACAGAAATCTTGATTTTGATTCACAAGTTTTCTTTATTTTGTTCTTATTAAGGATACTTTTAGACACTTTATCAATGAATATAACTATGTTGTATTCGAATTTAATTGTTAATTTTGAATCAAAACATTTCTTTATATTTATATATAATAACAAATAATAAACAAAGATACATGTCACTTTCTGACTCATCCTTATTTTTTTCTTCTCGTCTCTTTCTCTTATTAAATAATAATATTAATAGTAATTATATAATATAATTAATAATAAATTTTAAAAAAAATAAATCTTGAATAATAATGATATTAAATAAAATGATAGTAAAGGCATGTGAATATGTGATTACTGATTAGTTTATATATCTCATTTAACCCTGTTATATGGTTTATTTTTGTAGCATACTTGTGAGTAGCCTGGAGTGGTCAAACATACAACCAAACCTTCCATGGGTGGTCGAATCATGTGGATGCATGATGCTGGATACTTTTGTATCCTTGAAATATTTCTTTCTCTATAACATACATAAAGTTTTTATTTTCATAGGAGTTTTGATCTTAACATTATCTTAGATTCTAGCTCAATTTATTTATTTTCAACATCGGAAACACAAATCTATTGACTCGACGCATGAAGACTTGGATCTATGATTGATAACATCACAAAAGCAAACTAGAAGCTATTCTTTTGCTTGACACTCTCTCATTATGTCACATCATATCTTAGCTATACACAAGACACATGTTATCGGTCTTTTTGGATAATGAACAATAGTATTTACTATGTTTATATTTAAAAGTTAATTTATATATCATTCCATGATGTTCTATATTGTTTTAATTTATACATGTAACTTGATTAGATTTCACACTTGGTTTCAACTTTTGATATAAAGAGAGATTATAAAATATGTTGTTTATTTTGTATAATTATTTCTCTACTGAAACATTTGACGTAGGATGTTATATAAGGCTAGAACAATACATAAAATATAATACCAACACTCTCACCTCGGCTGTGAATTTGTTTTTTGTAGCCTCACTAGCAACCTCGATCTCAAAGGACTTACAGAGAGCTCGAAACCAAACATTGACTCATAACATGGCATACCAATTACGACTAAAGATGATGCCCTGTTAAATATATAAGTAGTTCTTAAAATACATTCTGAACAACCCCCCTACCCCCATCCAAACGTTAAGGCTCTAGCCACATTTAACAGATATCTATGTTTTCTTTCTATAGTAACGTTTGCTAAATATAATTGCACTTTGCTAAATATGATTGCAAATACACCTTTCAATAGTTTCATACGAACACTTCATAATATTATATGACCCATATAACTTACTAAAGTCAACAAATGTAAAAAGCTAGACACATCACCGACAAGCTTACACTCCCCGTCTTATATGCGGGTGTTGCTAGGGGTGTAAACGAGCTGAGCCGAGCCCGACTCGTTTTGGTTTTAGAAAACTCGAGCTTGAGCTTGGTTCGTTTATAGTTTCATTTCTAAAGCTTGAGCTCGGTTCGACAAAAATATTTCAAACTCGAGCTCGCCTCGGGCTCGTTTAAGCTCGGGTCGATTCAAACTTTTTTCAAGCCAATCCCAAGTAGCTTGCGAGCCAGCTTGACACGTTTACATATACCACGACTAGGGGTGTGCAAGAAACCGAAATAACCGAACCGCAACCGAAATAACCGACGCAACCAAACCGAAAAAACCGAAACCAATAAGAAACCGACGGTTTGGTTTGATGATTTTTTAAAAACCGATTTTTTCGGTTCAGTTTCGGTTTTGCTTGTAACAAAAACAGAAAAAACCGAACCGAAATCATAAAACCAAATTTATAAATTTAAAGGTGTATTCATATACTTATAAACATGACTAGCTTATAAATTACTTATTTAACCTTTACTATCTAAAATAGATAGATTTTTAGATTTCAAGAATAATCTTTAAACTTTTTTGTTTGGTAGATTAAATTGTTTTATTGAATATTTTGTTATTGTATTTTATTAATTGCAATTACATTTAATGTTAAGTAATTTATTAGAATATATAGATTATGTTTAAAGATCAACAAAATGATATAAGCTCAAAGTTTCTAGCTTAAATTCATTACTTTGGACCAATTAAAAAAAAATTGAAGCCCAAAAACAAAACCGAAAAAACCAAAACCGAAGTGAAAACTGAACCAAAACCCGAAAAAACCAAAACCGAATGGTTTTAAAAACCTAGAAACCGAAATATCGGTTTTTGGTTTTGGTTTTAGACAAAAACCGAACCAAACCGACCATACATACCTCTAACCACGACCCTCGGAATTACCTATATGGATGGACGTTGTGGTGCTTGAAGAAGGCGCCAAACATAATGAGTTGACATCAAACCAGGCGTTAAAACCATTACAAGCAAGTGAAAGGAGGCGCCAAACATATATCACGCCAAGCCCTTAACGGGCGCCAACATACATCAAAATCAAAGTGGAAATCGCATAAAAGAATGATTGAATAAGTGGCTTGTAATCAAACATGTATACGAGTAATAATCTCGCGGTTGCAATCTCGTCGGAAAGACCCCGCCGGCGCCGGAGAAGAAAGATGAAAAGGAGAAGAACCAGGAGACGTCGCGGCTGCCGTTATTGCTGGAACAGACCTGCCGTGGGCTGCCGTCATCATCGGAACAGACCCCGCCGCAATTGCCGTCATCGCCAAAACAAACCCTGCCACGGCTGCCGTCATCGCCGGAACAGACCAGCCGCAGCTGTCGTCATTTCCGAAACAAGCGTCATCACTGGATATGAATCCTCCAAACACACCGAAGATAGAATATCCGACAGCTCCAGATACCATTAATAAAGTGTTGAATGTGCTGTGAAGCTTTCTTTCTTTTTAGATATGAAGAAATTTCTAGATATGAATAACATAAGAAAAAGAGGTGTAATAAAAATGGTTGAGTGGTTATATTAGAATAATAATTACTTTTACATATTATTATGTTTTTTTAATAATAAAATAATAAATAAAAAATGATTGTTAATAATTATAAAATTAATTAAAATCATAACACTTGATTTAAAGAATACTTTAATAAATTTATGTTTGTCTACATACACCTACGTAGCATTTTAACTAAACAAATAGTTAAAATCACTACACATGGTCAAAGTGCCGAACACAATGTTTCATAACTTGAGGGGTTTAGTGGTGCAAGTCGATAATAATGTGGATAAAGTGCAAACTTTCAGTGGACAGGGAGCAATAGCATGAGTCTTTCAACGGGCCAAATTCAAATGAGTGGATGTATGCAAATAATGCATATATAATTCACCTAAAAGCAATATTTCAAGCACTAAATCTTGTCTTTGAGCTCACAAGATTGTTGGAAATCGAGCGAATTTGTGGAAGATTGTTACCGCTGATTTCATCATCTCATCTTCGTTGTTTGAGAACCCTAAACCCTAGATTCAATCATCCCCTTTTGTATTTTGTTCAATTCGAACAGTTTATTGACGATTGGGGGCAGTTTTTGCTGACAAGATCGTAATAAAGATGAGCAGCAAGAGGGAAGAGGAGCGAAATGAAAAGATCATTAGGGGTTTGATGAAGCTTCCTCCGAATCGAAGATGCATCAATTGCAACAGCTTGGTGTGTGTTTCTATGTTTATACTCTAATTTTGAAGTTTCTTTAGTTGATTATTACCAGTTTTGTGTTTGTAGCTTGTAAGTTCTTATTCGCGTTCGTATTTTGAATGGTGATTATCGTTTCAAATGCTCATATACCACTTTTTGATGATGAAAGTGTGTATAATGATGAGTGTGTGTAAAGTTAACTCCTTTTTCTTTAATTGTTTGAATTCGTATACACACATGTATATATGTATACATCTATGTATATATCATGTATGCAGTATGTATGTGTCTGTAGAATGATAGCATATACACATCCACTCCGTTGAGCATTCATCAGTGTAACACTACTGTATTTCAAGACTCCAATGTACGGATCTATGAATTATCTTTGAAATATTGCATAGAGATCATCGTTTTTGGGATGGAAACAAAATTTAAAAACTTGGATTTCAAAAGTTGGAGACCAACCTTGCCCACTTTTTAATTTACTTGAGTGGGCATTAGTTCTCACAAGTTAAAAATGAATATATGCTTTTATTCTTTTATTCTTTTTTTTTTTTGTGTAAATTGGACCATGATATGCTTACTTTTCTTTTGATGTTACGGATTGGCACTTTGTAATTTGAATTTTCTTAATCTTGTCATGACATGGAAGGCCTTAAGCACGAATGGTTTATATGTTTGATGTATTAGTAATCAATTATAACCTTAACTCTGCTATTTTTGTAAAGCAATAAAGCATACTAGCTTGAGGTGATGGAAAGTTCTAAAGAGTTAACAGTGACAATAATTGATTCGTTTATTTTGGTTAGACAATTTCTTTTGATTCCCATTGTTCTTTGACGTTACTTTGATTTTAAAATTTGATTTCCAGGGACCTCAATACGTGTGCACGAATTTTTGGACATTCGTTTGCATGACATGTAGTGGGATACAGTGAGTTTTTCTATTCAGCTGAAGTTTATTATTCATATTTCATTGTTTCTTTGCACATGAATGCTGGGTAAAACATGGATGTGTATTAACCATAAATATTTGAAAGGCAAAGGGCTTCATTAATTGGGCCCAAGGATTAAACCTTGACATAGAGAAAATGTATGTTTTTCTTTTAATCGGTGTGGGTGCATGTTGTCATCAAAAAGGATTTTTGATTGTATTTGCTGGTTCTCTTTACCTCCAAGGACTGCATTACACTATATTTTCACTAACTTCTGGTTTTAATCTAAACTTAGGTCTGGAAATGGCAATCAAAACATTAAGTTACCTGTGGTTTCAAACATGATATAAGTGAAATTATACATATATTCAGTTTGATTAACTATCTGAAATTAATAAATATGTTGTGATATGCATATATCCAGTGTTAATCAATTACAAATTTTAATACACCTATTTTCGGTTCGATTAATGATCTGACCAATTAAATAATTTGTGATTTTCATCCTCATCTTATTCTTCTTTTTTTAATCTTTGTTATGTTCTTTTAATGTCGTCATTTTGTGGAGCTAGATTCAAATGATAACTTAAACATATTTGTGTGTAGACTATGGATCACTTTGGCTTAGTTCAATTTCATTATAATCCGCATTGAAATAATAGTAAGTGGTGCGTGTTCAAACATCAAGTTGTAGCATTCAACAAATTCAAATTCTACTTCACATCTGGTGTCATTCTGATATCTCCATATTTGATTTGATTAACATTCATTTAGACCCCTATCTGAACCTTAGAAACTCTATGTTTTCTCTTTAGTCATGGTATAACATCATATTTAAGCTGTCTTAATGTAATTTACAGCCGTGAGTTTACTCATCGTGTAAAATCAGTATCAATGTCTAAGTTTACTTCACAAGAAGTTGAAGCCCTTCAAGAAGGTGGTAATCAGGTACAAATACCACCTAATTTTCTTTTCTTTGTTGAAATTTTTTTATCATCTCACAAGTAATTAACTTCTCCAGCGTGCAAGAGAAACATTTCTTAGAGATTGGGACCCACGGGAACAGAGACTTCCAGATAACAGGTAACACCCTTTTAAATTGTTGCATTGGAAGAATTATAAATGGTTTTTCTTATGCATGCTATCCATTACAGCAATGTGGACAAAGTTCGAGATTTCATAAAGAGTGTATACGTGGATAAGAAATTTTTCTCTTCAAAGGCGTCTGGAAAACCTCCTAGAGATATACCGGTAATTTTCATGTTTATTAATATATAGCATTTGTAAAAGGGATGATCTATACATATGCCACCAAACTCCCAAGTATCCAAAAGTCTCCAATAGAGCCACCCAAGTAGTAAAACAACTTCAGAGACTAATAAACTACCGAAGAATCAATTTTGTATCATTTATGCCGATTCTTGCAAAAAAACCTGCTGAGAAATTGTAAAATGATGAAATGCCCCTAAATTTAAAGATTTTGACACATATTTAGTTGTAAAATGAAAAAATCCCCATGAATCTAATAAAGTTGGGCACTTTTGTGATTTTGTCATTAAACGACTCTAAACTTGACATGACCTCTAAAGCTAATGGCAGCTTATCATTTTTACAATATTTCGGCCAGTTTTTGCTGGAATTGACATAAAAGAAACAAATTTATACTTGGGTGGCCTTTAAACTTGTTTTAATAGTTGGTTGATCTTATTGACCTCTAAAGATAATGGCAGCTTATCATTTTTACAATATTTCGGCCAGTTTTTGCTGGAATTGACATAAAAGAAACCAAATTTATACTTGGGTGGCCTTTAAACTTGTTTTAATAGTTGGTTGATCTTAATGAAAACCATCAAACACTTGGGCAGTCTATGTATACATTTTCCCTTTATAAAAAATGTGTGTTTATTGGCATACTAAGGTGTTAACTTTTGTTAATCATTTTTTCAGAATCGTAGAAACCATGAGGATGAAACAAGACGAGCTAGTTCATATCATTCTTACTCTCAGAGTCCACCATATGATTATCAGTATGAAGAACGCCGTTACGGAAAACAAGCACCTGCACTTACTAAAAAACCTGGATCCGACAGAGGAATGTTGCGGTTTCTTAGTACAAGTCGATTAAGTGATCATGTGCAGGAAGACGGGTTTGCAAATGAGGTGGTACCTGCTAGGGTTTCAGATTATTCAGTGACTAATGGAGGTGATTTATTGAGATCTCATTCACAGTCTCCTCCCTCTTTGTCGCATTCATCAGGATCTGGAAAATTTGATGGTTTGGACCTTTTTAGTGCACCAGACCCACCTCCATCCACCACATCAGCACCTTCTGCTGAGCCTGAAAAGTTTGGTGGTCTGGACCTTTTTAGTGCACCAAACCCACCTCCATCCACCACATCAGCATCCTCTGCTGAACCCGAAAAGTTTGGTGGTCTGGACCTTTTTAATGCTCCAAATCCACCTCAACCCGCCACATCTGCACTTTCTAGTCAACCTGGAAAGTTTGATGGTTTGGACCTTTTTAATGCACCAACACCACCTCAATCCGCCATATCAGCAGCACCTTCTACTGAACCTGGAAAGTTTGATGGTTTGGACCTATTTGAGTTGTTGGCTACATCTTCAGCTTCTGTAGCACCAACTTTGAACGTGAATCAGGAGTTCAAAGCTTTTGAACCTGATTCGAATCTATTTACGGTTAAACAACAGAACTTGCCGACTGAAACTCTGAATGACAAATCATCCGATATGATTACTCAGAAAAACGATGGGTGGGCGACCTTTGACACGCCTTGGCATGCACAACCTAGTCAGCAAGATATTAGTGCTGCTGGACCTTCATCATTAATGCAGTGGCATGTCGGTGTTCATGATAGTGCAGCTCCAGTAAATGTAAAGAATAATAATCAGGTATGTTATGTTGTTATCTTTTCAATATGTTTGTTTACTTGGCAAAACTAGATGTTTATTTAACCTAATTTTTTTAGCAGTCATGGAGTTCGTTTGAAGAATCTCCCACACCCTTTGAGAGCATCCATACAAATAGTAGCAAACAAGTTCCTGTAAAAGATCATTTAGTTGCTGATCCATATTTGGCATGGGGAATATCAGAGGTATTAACTTAGCGAAATAACGTTACATTGTTCAAACTTTAAATGCAAGCAGCTATTTTTTGAATTTCTTTTATTATTTACAGAATTTCAAGATGCAAGTAGTTGATTCGGATACTAGATCTGCTCCTTTTGTTAGCACAACGACACAAGCGATTGGTTCATTAGACTCTTCAATCGAACTCCCTGTCCAGGTATGGAACATTTCTGTTACTTATTTACCTTTTATTTTGGTATGTTTATGTTTGTAAGTTTTCTGACATGATATGCTCTCTTGTTAATGTTTGTTTTTTAATATATATATATATATATATATATATATATATATATATATATATATATATATACAGGATGTAGGACTGTCACATGGACTTGATAGGAAATCACAAAATCCATTCGATTTTCCTAGTGATACTGATCTTGAATCTAGCGACATGGTAAATTATGTGTATAAATTTTAAATCATAGCGATTATCAACTGATCTGTGGTATTTTCAACTGCAGTTCTTTGACATGAGCTCTATGCAATCCGCTTTGCCAAATCATATGTTGACGCCTTGGTTCCCTCATAGTGCAGGAATACCATTTACTCCTGATAAATCACAAGGTAAGATCTAAACAGACAATCATATGAACATGTGTTGCTTAATCAGAATCTATTTATTTTACTGTTATATGATTATGCAGAGGCCTTGGTATACATGGCAGGGCAAGCACCAAGCATGCAGATTCCGTAAGCCCCTCTCATATTTTACTAAATTTAACACACATGCGCGAGCAATCTAACACTCTTTTGGTAGTTCACATTGCTAATATCTTTGGGTCATTTTCTAGGAACATTCAAGCTCAGGGTCCTGTAGCTTCAATTGGTGGTAATCCGTTTGGATAGGACCGGAAAATCTTTTGTGGATACGGTCTAACATGACTATGTTAAAGTTATTATTCTATGTATTCCTTGTATAATAGGTTCGGTTTGTGTTTGATCGTACAAATTATGTGGCTTGCAGTTTTAGGTATTTAGTGGCCTCACCGGAGCCATAAACATTGATAAAGTGTGATCATGGTGGAACCATAGGGGGTTCTTTAACCTTTCAACCGACCAAATTTTCTATTAACAGATACATTAGTACGTGATGGCTTTCTTGTAGTTAAGCTTTTTAATTTTTTCACAGGTCGAGTAGTTAAAACGAATGTAAAAAAAATTCAAAAGAAGTTTACATTGTGGCCCCATGGTTCCATGGCTATTTAAGATCGAGAAGAGCGTGTGTAATGCTTAAGAAACACAAGATTATGTGTTAAACCATACCTGTAATGTCACCTAAACACATTATCAACGCTGTGTGTTTCACTCTTCGTGTTTATCTTTTTGACATTATCATTATCTTTTGTATTTATCTTTTATAACCAATTCATTTAGTCTTTCTAAATAAAATATAAACTACTGATTTACTTCCTGCATGCGTTCTCTCTCGTCTGTGTCATCCTCGGTTCCATCTTATCTATTATTAGACAAGTCTCAATATGAATCAACATGTCACTTGTTTCACCATCTACGGTTCATCTTACCTTTAGATTGAAAGTTGTTAACAGTCCTCCTGAACTTTGCATATAGTTATGATTGTGTTGAGGCGGTTTATAAGGTCCTTTTTGGTTACTACTTTGCCAGAATGTACCAATTGGACTTTACTTGTGGCCTTGGTTATCTATGATCAGGTTGCGGTTTAACTCCTGGTGACCTCTTAAGATTTTGGTTGAATTAACATCTCGTAGAGATTAAGATCTGCCTGCTCTGGTTTACAAGGCTAAATCCACAGGTTCCTGGACCCTAGAGGGCCTGGTTTGTGGCTTTTGTCTTCTAAAACAGTAGAGCTAGAGATGACTCAACACATATCTATCAGTTTATTTGTTTAGGGCAGCGTTAATGGTACACCAAAGCCATTTAACAGTACATCACTAACATTAATACCATTTATATAAGACTATGATCGTGTAGGTGTTAATGGTACTACATTTCGTCTTAGAGCGAAGTCATACAATTCGTATAAGACTATGCAAACCGTATTAATTATATTTTATTAAATAAATGACCAAATTTATATATTTTTAATTATTTTATATTATTTTATTGTATTTTTATATATATAATCAAATTTTTACATTTGTTCCGGCACTAGTGACATTGCAAGTCATATTAGTTTAAGACGAATCTAGTGTATTTCTTTAACAGATATATGCAATCCAAATGTTTTCCTTTGATGAATGTTGTGCCGTCAATATCGGTTTGAAGTGTATTTGATAAAAAAAAAATGTTCATCCCTACAATGTGGGTACTCATTGGTAGAAAGCAAGAGAAGGTACCAACGAGGATGGTGACGATGAGCTAGAGCGTAGAAGGTGCAAGGATGGAGACGAGTGGAGAGCACTAGCCATTTGTGTAGATGATATCTTTCTTCACGCGACATTTAACACCTTCTTTTGAGGCGTAAGCATCACGATCCTTTCGAAATTGCAGACAAATGGGTGAGAGTGACGATGGGGCAGCCATGCCAACGATTAATATAGAAGGTTAAGATACACAATAGCGGGAGTTTTGATTGTACATTCGAACCTGTTATAATAGCAAAATTTACAATGACGGCCCAATTTGGTATAGAACATGGAAACATATATATTTAAACGATTCTTCTTACCACAAAACACTCTACAATAGAATTATTACTATTACCAATTAAAAAAAATGCATACATGTGAAGTTGGTATATCGTATCCCTCAAAATATTTGTGTATTAAACCAATAAAAAAGAAATCATTTCATACAGAAGTAGACTTTGTAACCAAACTGTACTCCAACCACTACCGATCATCTACAAAGCTGGCTGCAAAGACTGCGTATCTGAGACGAGCTTGGGTTGTTCAGAAAATAGGTCGCGTTTTTACCACTATTCGAGCATGTTAACGTATACTGGTCATCCGTTTGCTCAGACTGCAATATCACAATATCATCCATTATTCCAAGGCGCGCTTAATAATTAAATGTTACTAAACACAAATGTAAAAAACGCGAGTTGGATGACTCACCAGGCAGGACACAGGGTTTGTGTCACAGCTCCACCTTGACGTAGGTACACAGCTCATGTAATGACACCAAGAACAATGATCGTTTAAGTCCACTCCACGCAGAAGGGAAACAACACCAGCAAACATCCTTTACAAACAGATCAAATATGTAAGATAAAAAAACTAGCTTAAATACAAAGAAAAAGGGTCAAATATGTTCTATAATTACATCTTATCTTACCCAACCACCACGAGGATGAGTGAAATGAGCCAAAGAACAAGTTGATATGTCTTGTATTTGCGCTTAGGTCCAGCCGTTGAATAAGAAGGCGCATATTTTTGGCTAACCCACCCAAACTGGGGACGCATTAAAAACACAAACCCAAGAAGAAAACCGGAAGAAAACCCACCAATATGAGCAAAATTATCGACGTGAGGCAGAATACCAACTGCCAGATTAATAACTATAATGACCACAAGGGTAAATAGCGCCGTCAACTGAACATAAAGGTAACGACAAACTCTTAGAAACCATATTGTCTAAACATACTTGTTAAGAAATGGAGGATAATTACATGTTATGTAATACCTTATTAGTATATATAGTCCAATTAGTTATGAGTTCCGAAAGCATTCCACCCAACAACCCAAAAACTGCACCAGAAGCACCAACTGATATATTGGTCTGAAGGAAAAGTGCAGATAACAAACTGCCACCAAACCCTGATATAACATATAGCAATCCAATGCGTACTGCAAACGAGTAATGAATCAAGCAAAATAAGATAATACGCAACACTAATACGCAAAATGAAGTCAGCAAATCAACCAAATAGGCAAACATGTATGCATATATTAATTACTTAAAGCTGATTAAGGTTTATCTTGATAAGAAGATCAATCCAATAAGGTAATTATAATGACAAAGGGGATTTCACTTTCATCCTTTGAGACTAAATGGTAGACTTTCAAGTCTTTTAAGGTACTTGACACATACCATTGAGATGTATCGTTTTCTTTGAACGTGAAATGAAAAGCAGCTAACTTGATCTAATTCTACATCAATGCCACTTATAATTCCCATAACAGACTCGCGATAATAGCATAAAACATCTAACAATTTCTGCACATTGATAATAAAATAACTTGAACATTGCAGCCAATATACTTACTGAACCCAAATTCTTGCTCGAGCCGAATGCCAATAACCAAGAGACTCAACATGTTTGCCAACAAGTGAAAAAGCCCACCATGTAACCAAATGCAAGTAATCAGGCGCCACCCCTGGTGATCGTTGACCACCTTACCGACATCCAAAGCCCCCATCTTCTCTAACCTAAGAGACATAAAGATCAAACATAAACTTTCCACTATAAATAGCACCTTCAAACTCACCTACTAAACAAAGAAATACATCAAAATTCCATAAAATTTGTGTTAATGTATAGCTGTTCATGATCAATTCCTACAACAATCCACAGTTAAACCCTAAAGGCACCATAACAAACACTATATCATCAACCATATCAACAATCAATCACAACAGAGGGTTAAATTAAGGGGAAATTACGTCGAAGAAGAAGGTCCCAAAAGGGGGTTTTCTTTAAATGGCTGAAACGATAACCTCCCTAAGAAGGTAGCAACACAAGAACCCGTATCTTTAGGGCAATTGTTGATATACATAGTGATCATAAACATCACAGTATCCGCTACAACAAACACAGGGATCAACCAAGGAAACCACTTCTTGGAATGCTTAATCTCTCGAAACGGTGAAGGGGTTTGAGTGCGAGTTTGACCTCCGGCGGTTGCTACCGCCGGCCACGGTGGCGGTGATGAATCGACTTCAACGGGGTGGATGGTGTTTCCACCGCCGGTGCCGCGGCGGGAGTTGACCTTGATTTGGATCTCCGGCCGGTGGTCCTCCGCCATTTCGCCGGAAAAGCAATGTTGATATGAAGATTTTGTGAGGTGAATTGAAGAATCTCCGGCGAAAATGTTTTAACGTGAGTGATAATAAAGACGGTGTATTTATGTTAAACTCCCTCATGTATGGGTTTTTGTCTTTAATAACCCTTAGTTGTGACATATTTTTGCCTCGAATGCAAGTAATATTGTGTTCACATGGTATGAAATTCTTTACTTCTACGAACATATGTTGCCAAGGTTTTATGATCTTATTTAGGTCTAGTAGCATACGACATATAAATAAATGCTATAATGATTATAAGAAAAAGATAAATCACACGTCTCACGTGGTATTTGTGTTATTTAGTCTGATACTCTGATTATCGAACTTTATAAACGTAAACCATTAAACATGTGTACGGTATATGACCAATGCTTTATAAAAAATTGTTTTGATGAGAGAAAATTTCTAAATTTGGCTGCCAAACTCCACTTATTTTATGTGTTTTTAAGTTTTTTTTTAAACAATATAAAGCCTGAATGGGGCGATTTGATTAATGCGTGGAAAGATTGAGGGGGTAAGAATGAAATAGAGAAGAAATACAAAAGTTGATAGCAAGGGTCCAATTTGGTCAAATAAACGAGGTCACCAAATCCTTACATCTGTTTTTGTCAAATCACTGGCAGGTGGATATAGCTTAACAACCAACCACTATTTAATTAAGACTATTTAGATACTTTACGTGAATATTAGGCTATGCACCTGTTGTTTGTTAAATGTACTTTACCGTCGATTTGATTGATTTTGATTTATTTTTTCTATAATGAGTATACGTTTATAAAAACCCTCGCATATTGTAGTCTGTATAAGATATTTTCGGTTTGTATGTGAATTTTTATATGTCTGTATGATTAAAGGTACATTGATTAACGCATCCTTTTATATAAATATCTAAGTTGCTTACCCTTTGTAGAATCACATAAATAGTATACATAAAAAAAGTTGATTCTAAAAGTAAATAAAAATTTAGTTTGTTGAAATAATCAGGTTATGTAATGTAGTTTAGGGTAAAAGTTACAAAATAATCGTCATTCTCATACTAAAACAATATAGCATAATGTATAAGTTGATTATGTGCCAAGGGGTAATGCCACATTATAGAAGACAAAACTTCCTTCAACTTAGCTATGAAACTATTAAGGCCTTGTAAACTTTAAAACTAATCAAACCGTTTTGACTCGAGGAATAACTAATATAACGACCATCCTATTTAGTATTTATTGTTTAACATTACGGTAACATTTTATACGTCATACAAATATGTATCTGGTTTCGTTATACCACTTGTGAATTATGATAACAAATATTGGTAGGTGACCAACAATTCCGCCTAAAAGTTCACACACAGATTATATGTCCTCAAATATGTTTTTAACCATTGTTGATATAATAAATGGAACCAAATATATAGTCATAACATATAAGATCATTTCAATATGACCATTCTAACCAAGAACATGAAAAGTTAATGTCATCTTCCCGTGATGAATACATAAAGAAGGTTACTTTGACTTTTATTTTCACTGGTTTAATATCATAAATTCAACATTTACACCCTACGCAAACTATGATTTATCTGTTTCTGTTGGTTAGCAGAGTTTTAAAAAAGCGATTATGGTAACGAGTTCTCATATTGTAAAAAAGTTGATGCTTTGAATATAATCTAAACGATTACATTATTCATGAGCCATCCTAAACCATTAACTACCAAAAAATAACAAATATTCCACACAAGAAATTCTAACACTACCAGCTGAATTCTCTTATAAATCACGAGTAACGCGACTTATTTATCATCGTATACAAATCATTTACATTGACGTTTACTGAAATTCGGGTTAGATGTCAACTTTGTTAACAACGTTTTCAACCTTCGGGCGCCCGCCCCAGGCCTCAAAATGCCAAACCCGTCGTTATTCAAACTCGAGCATGTTTGATGCTTATCACACCACCCTCCATGCGTAAAATGGTTAGGTCGTCTCTTGAGTAGCTCACGATCAATTCTATCAAGAACAGCATTGTTGTGCTTGAATTTTCTTGCAAATGGTCGGCTGCTAAGAACCATTTTTCTGTAGTCTCGGGGTCCAAGCGACCTTGGGTGTTGTTTTGGTGGCGTGTCCCATGTAATGTAGTGAAGATCGTGGTTGACCGAGGTGTTTTTGTAGTCTTTTGAGTTGCATATGACGGTTTGAAAGTATCCTTCAGGAGATGAAACGAAATTTGTGTAGTAGAGTAGGAGCGTTCTTGGTAAGTTTTCCCAACCGATTATGCAGTATTCTGCAAATGATCTTGATAATATAGTCCATGCTGAACCTGTATTATACATAGGTGAGTGTTAATTATACATGATTAGGATCTTGATCATTATAGTTGCTGCTAGAAACAATTTCCCATAAGTAATCGACAGACACATCTCAATGAGCCAAATCATGTGACAGACGGTTTGTCCCAACTGTTGGACCCAAATTCCATCATCTTAAGCCTGGTTTCACGCTCAACAATTTTTTCCCTACTTTACAAGCGTTGGTTTATTTCCCTTTCTATGTAAAAACGCATGAATCTTTGATTTAAGTAAATTTCACGTTTATTCGGATGTCAGTTTCATAACTATGCATTGCATTACTCAACCTGCCATATATAGGGCTTGATGTAATGGTTTGCACATTCAAAAATATATGAAGTTTCTCTCGAGATTATTTTCTTTCATTCTTGCTTACGATCTACGTAACATACATATCATAATTCACGAATAGAACACAATTTGACAATTCTTGCTCTGAACTATGAACTAACCCAGATAAAAAGACTTGAGATTTAAATTTAAGAAGAGATGAAAGAAAAGTTAACCTGTATACAACTTGAAAGCAGTGGGGAGAGTTCTTTGCTTGACCACCCACCATATATCTGATTTATTCGAACTGTAAAGACCCGGGTCAATCATTATCGGCTTCCCTCTTTTGTTACTGTAGAAGTCGGAGCAAAAGATTAAAGAACCGGATCAAGAATCTAATCAATGCCATTTTCTTGAAAATGAAAACTTCTAAAGATTTTTAAAGATGCCAACGCAAATGATCAAAAAACTGAATCAAGAACTTAATCACTACAATTTTATTGAAAATGAAGATTAATAAGGATTTTAAGGGAAGTTAAAGCAAAGATTAATAGTTCTGAATCAATAACTTAACCACTCAATTTTCTTGAAAATGAAGACAAATAAAGATTTTAAAGGAAGTCCATGCAAAAGATTACAAACTGAATCAAGAACTTAATCCATGCAATAATCTTGAAACCAAAATAAATAAAGGTTTTAAAGGAAGTCAATGCAAAAGATTAAAGAACTGAATCAGGAACTTAATCACTACAACTTTCTTGAAAATGAAAATCAATGAACTTTTGAAATGAAGTCAATGCATAACTGCATAAGATCAAATAACTGAATCAAGAACTTAAACATGCAACAATCTTTAAAATCAAAATTAACAAAGATTCTAAAGGAAGTCAATCCAAAAGATCAAAGAACTAAATCAAGAACTTAATCACAACAATAATCTCAAAAACAAAATTAATAAAGATTAGTAAGCAAGTCTTACAATTTCCACCCCAACCGACTAGTATGCTGTATGAAATTAAGATGTCTTGGCAGCCCAGAGAATGCAGATATCAGATCTGCAAAGAACAACCACAAATCCACAAACAAACAACCAACAGATCATACCAACGTTCAAAACACAAGCTAAAACAACTAAAAATCTGATCTTTTACAATCAAACATCAATCACTCACCGTACCATCTTGAGTAACCAAAGGGTAATCAGAAGCACTGAGATTAATAAACCAATCCCACTTCTTATCGAGCCTCAACAGCATCGACATCGCGTGCAAAGTGGTCGCAAGCATCGTGGGTCCTCTATACGTGACTCTATTCGGTTTTCCCACAATCAAAACATTGCCAACGATCTGAAACACACGATTTTCCCTCACGAATCGAGCGATTTCCCGATGTTCATCTGCAGTAGCTTCGAGTTCTAGATGAATCAGATACAAGTTCGCTGGATGGTATAGGGATTGAATCGTTCGTTTGAGCTTTGCGGTATCGCCTTTCGATGCGGAGATCAAGTAAGCGAATGATACAGGGTATGGTGTAGTGTTGTTGATCGATTTGGGGATTACTAGAGGTGTGAGTGATGATTGGTTTAATGTGGTGATGTTGAATGAAGTTATGTAGGTTGTGATGTAGAACATTGTGAAGATTAGTGAGGTTAGAGTGAAGGAGATCAAGAAAGATTTCAAACCCATTTGGATTGTGGGTTTGATTTGGGGAAATCGGAGGAATCTTGATCGATTTCTTGCAAAAGATTGTTGATTTGTGTGTGTTTTGGTGTGTGTGTTGATGGGTGGAGGTTGAGTGCAGATGAGTTTTGTGGTTGCTTGAGTTGAAAGGGGGAAGATGAAGTCGCTCTCTGAGTTTGGTGTTGCAGATTTTGTGAATCTAATTAATGTTTCTTAGTTCTTACCGAAAGGTATTTACCATAATCGAATCTGGTGTTAAATTCCTTGAATTTAGGGGTAAAGTATCATAATAGACTATGAATCTAGTAGTATAAGTGAATACGTACAAAATTTTGTTCGTTAAGGTTTTAATGAATATAAACGGATCATAAATTTATAACCAAATGAATTTATGTTCGTTTTTGTTCGTAAAAAAAAAAAAAAATTTTGTGTTCATTTGCACTTCTGTATGAAATATTATATATAGCAGATTAGAAGTTGTTTTTCTTATTTTGTTAAGTTATTTTTATGAAAATAGTAAATGTATATATATTACACAACCAGAAACAATCTTTTATGCAATTTTTTTATTCTCATATGCTCTGCACATATTACAGTTTCAAATTTATATTTTAAATGTTTATGTAAGTGAAAAAAATGTTTATGCAAGTGAAAAGTATCTTTTAAAATACCCAAACTATAACTTAATCACACCAAAATTTTCAGGTTTTAATTTATATTATAAATTATAAATTTTGTCACAAAATTATTGATTTTTACATTAATTTGATCATCAAAATATACAAATATAGTTCATGTCAGAAAATTCAAAAATTATTCAAAAAATAAACGGAACACCTAATATGAAATATTAAAAAGAGTTGACTCTTAACTTAAAATAAAAAATAGTACATTTATGATTTTTTATTTTTTTTAAACCCTCATGCAATTATTCTAGACAACAACCGAATTTCAGGTTTTATTTGTTACATTATTTTGCAACCAAGAGATTATGGGTTTAAACATTACTCAAGGGACAAATTTAACCGACAAAGTTCTATGTATTGTTGTTAAAAAAAACAACAATATAAATATATAACACACATGGTTATATTATTATGTGCATTTTGCCCTAATTTAAACGCTATTATATAGAATGCTTAAAAAACCAGAATTCATCTAATATGTTTGTAAAAGAATAACATAAAAGGGCAACCTCATTTTAGAGAGATAAAGAATGATTTTATTCAGTTACTCCAGAAAACATTTTAAAACCCTATATTGTTTGAAGAATTTAGGAATACTATGGTTTTTCAGATGCATGTAATTATTTAGATTAAACGAATTTGTTTTGTTATTTTTAGGGGAAGAAATGAGATTATGAACAAATAATGAGGCTATTTCAAAAAAAAAAAAAATGAAACTTCTCGATCAAGATTAGATCTGTAATGCTGTCTCTATAACTTATATAAATATTCTAACTAATATCCTACTTATTAAGTTTTTTAAATAAATGTTAATAGGTTGAGAAAATGGTATGCATTACTATCATATTTCAAATTTTAAAAATTCAAGTAATGTTAACTTTGTGAGTCATGAAAAATTGTTTAGTAAAGACGTGGATGAGAAATCACACGACAAATATTTTTGGTTGAGCAATAAATTTACACCACGACATAAACGTAAGAATCATCGATGGAGGTAGAAGAAGAGGAAGACCATGCCGAGCACCTCTTGATGATCTGTTTGGGCTAACAACAGGAGGTACATGGGCGAGCAACAATCGAGAGTGAAGGAATGGATATACAAGTTATCGTTTTTCATTAACTAGTTGTTTAACATGTCGTGTATAGCTGTATTTCATTTATGATTCTTGAGGTCAAGAATGATAAGTGGAGAGAGTAACGTTAATCCAGTAAGGTTTGATTGTAAATAATCAATTATATGATCATTAGTTAATCCAGTATTTAAGCTTAATTAGGGAATGAATAGAACTACTGATCAATTAAGCTGCATTTTCATTCAGTATGATCTTTGTTGCTATATATCTTCACTAAAACCATACTGTGAACAAGTTGTATAGAAACCCATTCCATGAAAGTTCTCTCTGTTACAAAAGGAATCTGGAATACAACCAAATACTTGTTCATAGTCTTTTGAGGATAGAAATCTATATTAGAATCTACATTTCGCCATATACAAGCGGATAAGATGAATCGTAGTATTGTCGACATGGAACTTTCTACAATATTCTACTTGGGGTCCAACCACTGATCTTTGGTGTCTGACTACTAGATTTCCCCAGGTCAGTAGAACCCACCTGTTAACTGTTGTTTACAGGTCAAAACTGCAAAAACAACTGCTCAGGTTGTTTTTGACTCCAAATACATGCATTAAAGTAGCTACTATATATCGCAATAAAATAATATTCCCACGGGATTCATGTAACTTGTACAACTTCTTTGAGTGATATGATGTCATCACGTGGGTGAGCTTCTTCGACCCGAACTTCCACTTCATCCCCAATATGTGACCCTACTGACACCCATGCAGATGCTTGAAATCCAACCTATTTTACACAACTAATTAAATGACCGACAAAATAGCAAAAACAAGAGTTGGAAATAAATTCAAAGGGTTGATGAAGCCAAAAGTGAACATAAACCAATGTTTTTACCTCCAAAAGTAGTAAAGATGCATTCCGGTCTTTGAGGAATTTAAGGATCAAAGCGCGGAATTTTCTTTGTTTTGGTTGCCTTCTCAAATATTCTAATATCCAATACCGTAAACTGCTATTAAATAGCTTCTTTGCTATCCTGACATTCATGTTCACAGATGCAGCCATTCCTTCCATTTGTCCAGATGTAAATGGAGGAACATCACCTTTAAGAAAAGCCTTTACCTGCAAACATAAAGGAATCTTATTAAACCTATTTTAAACATGAATAAAGAAAATAATATAACAATAAGTAAATAAATATATAAAACCTGGTAATGAGCAAGGAGGTCCATATATCTGCGAATGGGAGATGTAAACTGAACATAACCAGGAATCCCAAGAATACCATGCCGTATAGCTTTTCTGTAATCCATTTCAGCAGCGCGCATAAGTTTTACAATAGCAGAGCTACGAACTGGACCTTCCGGAAGATGATTAAATGCTGATGTGTCAATTTTGGACTGGGGTTGTCCTCTGTATGGTAAGGGAATCTTATTAGCAGAGCCAAATGTGGCTATAGCTTCCCCACATAGGATCATCATCTCAGAAACAAGCCGCATAGCGGGGTCTGTTTGGTCTTCAACATATAACCTGATTGCTGGTTCTGGATCGTCTGAATTCTCCACCTTAATTCTAGGTTCTAATGATCCAGTCTCAATTGCACCCTAAAACAAGTATAATATTCATAAAATAATGTACTGATTTCTCCTATTTTAAACAAATATCAGTTTTAAGAGTTAACAAACCTGTCCACGTCGCCACTGAAGCCGGAGACTTGCAGCCTCAGCAAGAATCCTCAGTTCCAACTCTTCTTCCAGATTCAGATTAAGAAGCTCAGAGGCGCTCTCATATGTTAACATATAAGTTGGTTTGATAATTGAATTATTCACTGAATATTCTGCAATGCTGTTATGAAGTAATGTAGTAAGATCACACCAAAAAGAATTTTAAACAAACTTTGGAAGTTACATTATATTAAGCAATAACCATTTACCTGCCATCAGAATGCAATACAACTGCTACCGTAACAGCCCGGCAGTTTGTTCCTTGCTTTAAGCTCATTCCTTCCATGGCAAGTTTCTCAGGAAACATTGGATAAGTGGCAGTTGGTAAGAAAACAGATGTTCCTCTTTGCAATGCTTCTCTACAGTGCAACCATGTCTTAACAACCTAAGCAAACATTAAGGTTGTAACTATGAGTTGTATGAAACCAAATGTACCTGTCTATCATGCTGCCTGGCTTAACAAAGCTAGCTGGATCAGCAACATGTATCCAAACTTTGATACGCCCATCTTGCAACTTTGTTGCGCTTAAGGCATCATCAAGCTGTAGAATTTTGTCATTTGCAGTTAGATATTGGTGGATTATTGATCAGATAAATCTACCATCCTTACACGGTCTTACACTTTGGTAATAGAAAGTAGGTGTAATATTTTCTTACTGTATTTGATTGATTTAAACATATTCATATCAAGATTTCAGACCTAATTCTAAAACCATGTGTAAATTTAATCTTGAAGCTTTGTTTCAGTTACTTAGAACTTGGAAGACTTAAGTGATTTATCCAATTGTTTTTTGCATGTTATAATCATTTCCTTGAAGGGAAAACAAATATACTAGTAATCAATGTGATGTAACTGCAGTGAACATTTCGAACTCTTTCTCTAAATAAATATGGTAACGACTTCATGTTTTATGCTTCTCTAATTAAAAATAATAATTGTTACATCATCTATTTTTTACTATTTTCTCAGGAACATTCCAGTACATGCTAAGTGCCTAAGTAATGCAACTACAGATTGTACTTCTCCTTAGTGGTTGTAGCCATGTGACATTGCATTCAGCTTTATATTATGTTATTTTCGTAGGGACCACAAATACTTCGTAATTTAGAGAACATATACGGTACATGGATCCCAACGAGACAGCGTATTCAAACCCTAATAAACACAATATAAACCCAAATCCTATATATTAAATTTAGGAATACACTCTAGATTCTGTACAAATATATCATATCATATGCATATAAATGGATAAAAACTGAAAACAACACAACAAGACTGATGAAATGAAGGTGATGAAAACATTTATACCTCATCTGCTTCATCCACATCAATTGCATAAACCTTCAGATGCGTCAGATCTATCCTATCATCCTACAGCCCGTTGCAACTTTATTAGTATAAAAAAAAGAATTGAAAACACAACTTCAAGACTTTAAATAATCAATACATGCAACTATGCAAGTTTACATAAAACTCCACGACATATTTTGTTTGGGAAACTATCTGACCAAAAAATTGAGCTATAAGGCGCTTTTAAGGTTGTTAAGACAATCTAACAAGCTTTGAGTTATAAAAGATTAAAAATCTCATGAAATTATTTTTGTTTCATAAACCTGTGGTTTGCAATTGACTGATTGGATTATAATTTCAACTGAAAACAAACATGCTTATCGTCACAAGTAAGGAAATTGAAAGATGAAAAAAATGAACCTGTGAGAATAATTTCAGAAAGATTGTTATTTACTAAAACTCTTCTAAGTGTAGGTCACAGGAACACTTACTCGTCAGAATCTATTTCCAGCATAATTGGGAAAGGTAAAGTGGGGAAGAAGTCTCATCACGCTAACAATTGGAATTTTCAACTTAACTTTAGAAAGTTTAAAGATTTCATTCACAATGTACTATTAGCTAATGTAACTTTTTTTCCCACTTTTGGATTTCAAATTTTAACAAGTCTCTAACTGAACCTCTTATACCCTTAGTACTGCCCCATGGAAACCAATCAATTATTAATTAACAAAAAGGGATAAAGATCTCATAGTATTTCCAGAAATAAAAATCAGAGTACCCTGTCTGGATCATGTGATTCTTGAAGAAGACTTTCAGCAGCTGACAAAATATGATCTGGATAACTGGTGCGAATGTTGAACTTCAAGAGATCAAGATTGACATGCACTGGGAAATACCCGATATCTATGAGAAGATTTACAGCTGAACCAGCCGTCTTTGCTAACCCCATTGCCTTCAGGATCTGATAAATGTAAACATAAACATGAAACTCATTGTTACTTCTTGTCGTCCATGAAAATTTTCAGAAATTATATATAAGTACATAACTGGTAGTACAGTCCACAATAGTGTAAGTACTACTCTTAAAATTGTGCAAAGTAATCATTTCAGACGCTTGACATGTAAGCATGTAACCATTTTTTGGAATAAGAGTGAATGAATTTTAACAACTTCGATTGTCAAAAGGTAAATACTGCAAGCCATGCTGAAGACTATAGTTAATCCATTCCTACAATTTACATGTATCGTAATTCGGAAAAAAAAATAATAAAATAAAATAAAAAATAAAACTGACATCTACTTTCTCCTAACAGATTAGAAAATCTAAGGGAGTAAGGGGGAGAGCAAAGACCAACATCAATCGATATGGGTAAAGTAGCAAGATGCTAAATTAATTAGCCTTATATAAAAGTGCATGAAAAGACATCATTCTGCAAAATCCAGTTCTTTTCAGTTTATATGTTTAATCTAAAATATGAACTGCAGCATAAAGGATGACAAGCCAATAAATAACAATGTCTACTCAAATATACAAAAACTCAAGGCATAACGGTTTTTGGTGGAATAATTTTTCAACTTCTTAAACATGAAGTGATCTTGATACATATAATCCGTCTCTACTTGTCAACATATATATTTCCCTTCTTTGTTCTTAGTGTTTTTACAGAGTACTACTAAACTAATCACCCACCATAGAAGGCATTGGGTTTATTATGTTCAAGTATTTACTTGCATACTAAGTTAATAAGTTTACTAGAGCCACATACATGATAAAGATAGTAAGACTTAAAACATCTGCTCCAATACTAAAAAAAACTATGTGTGTATGTATATAGAAAATTACCGCTCCTGCAGTATTCTTTTGTGCATCATCTTCACAAGCATCTATAGCAAAAGCCTCAAGAGATTCGATTTTGTGCCAGGTTTTATCTTCAGCTTTCCAGTAACATTTTGACGGTTTGCCACGTGGAGGCATCGCTTTTGCAGATCTTAGCAACTGTACAAACTCTTCCAATTCCTTATCAGCTGCCTCCTTGGCAATCACTCTACGCTTAATTTCTTCTACCTAAATTATTTTTGGTAAAGAAAATAGCTTTAAATCACTTTAAATGATTGAAGAGAGTCAGAGACAACAAAATATGATAACAAATATTTAGCAAAAGGTAACCTCAAATTACATTTGCAATGTGATTTGCCAATAGCAACCAACAATACATCATTTGATTACACAATGTCAAAATCTTGGTATATGAACAAAGAAAAGTGTAAAATAGAGGGCCAAGATCTGTCTCAAAAAAAGTGTGACAACACCAAAACTTAATTAAAACATTTGACCATTGATCAAATATCTAAAACAATCATCAGTACGAAAAAAATAGGAGAATTATTACTGACCATAATAGATGTCATCCATATGGCACAATTACTATAGGAAACTTATGTAATTTAAGAATAATAAAAGGGGCAAATATGAAGACAAATAGATTGAGATAAAAAGAAAATGAGAATTATCATTTGTTATTATTCACAACTCAAATCAGTATCATATGAGATCTGAGATAAATGGTAAGGATATAGAACTATTGCTACAAATCATGGTTTCAAAATAAGGGTTCATTATGATAATCTCATAGCACAAGAATTTCAATTACTTGCTCGGTTTTATGTGGATGCCCACCTGCTTTGCTTCAATTTTAAGAAAATGTATTAATTCACTGAATTCCTAAACTTGCCTTTGATCCTACTCACTTCAACATGTTTATAACCTACACCGACAAACAAATGCTTTGATCCCAGCACTGTTTAGCAGAGTCTTTTTGCTTTATAGCCTAGTTTGTTACTAAATATAGGTTTCCAGTAATATCCTTTTAAAAAAGGGTAAAATTCTGGAGCAAGTACAAAAGAAAATGGAACAGCTCTGATAAGTAAGTATGAAAACAATAAAACATGACCAAAAGAAATCAGCCAAAGTATTCTAGATTCATGTGGTGATTAGGAAATCATGTTGATCAAAGTTTTTGTATAATCCAACAAGGTGAGGCATAGTCTGTTAGGGATCCGGGTGTAGATCGACACACAAACACAATCAAACATCGAGAGAAAATAATAATAAAGATGAACACGCGAGATTTAACGTGGTTCGGTCGATGTGACCTACGTCCACGGGTTGCAACCAGGATATTCTTTTATTGCTTTCTGCCTCACTTGTGAGGAATTACAAGTACAATGACACAATATAAATAGAGAAAATTAGGGTTTACAACTTAATCCCTAAGAAAACCCTAATGGGCTAAAATTAAATGAAAACGGGCCAGGTCTTTAATTTAATTAATCTGCCACTGAGTTGTCTTTTAACCCGAGCTCAAGTCAAGACTCCACAAACCCAACAATCTCCCACTTGGAGGCTTGATCATCTTCAAACTGCCTTCCGATGTGAACACTTGTACCTCTTGTAATCTTCCTCGTCTTCCTGGTTGCAGCGGCCTTCTCATCAGTTAACCTGAAGGCCCGTTAAAGCTCCCCCGAGCTTCAACATATCAGTCACGGCTGTATCTGCCCCTGACCTGTTCTCCGTCCCTATCGGCTCCCACTGAAACAAACTGCCAGATCCTAGAACACCCTGAGAACAAACACTCTCCACATTCAGCAAGTAATCATCTGGAGATATTTTATTTGATGGAATATTAATTCTTTTAACCCACTGTTGTCTAGGAACTGTAACTGAAGCACAACCTGTGCACCCACTGCCACGAAATCCTTTAACTGGTTTTTCTGAACTCTTCCATGCACATTCATTTTGAATCTTTCTTGTGACTCTAGGTTTCTCACTTGCAAAGCAAACCTTCTTCTGCTCACGAGATTCTGTGAACTGGACTTTGGTATTTTTCTGAACTGGAACATCACTTCCTTTAGATGGTAAATTGACCATATACAATGAACCCATTTTCTTTCCACGAGCAATGACAAGATTCCCTTTAACAACTTTCCACTGCTTATTCCCGAACTTAACCTCATGTCCCTGTTCATCCAACTGACCAACAGAAATCAAATGTTTCTTCAAATCAGGAATCACCCTGACATCTTTCAAAGTCCATGAACCAGCTGAAGTAACTAAATCCATGTCACCCATGCCCGTAACATCAAGAACATCATTGTTCGCCAGTCTTACCTTACCAAAATCGCCTTCTTTTAGATTCTGCAATGCTTCGCTGCTGTGGGTAGCATGAAACGAAGCTCCAGAATCCATGACCCAGGAATCCACACTGCTTTCCACGCTACAAATTAAAGCATCATCGTTTGAGTAGTCTGCTGCAGTGTTAACTTCTTTTTGATCATTCGAACACTGATTCCTGAAGTGTCCCACCTGTTTACAGTTCCAACAAGTCACATCATTTCGAGCCCTAGACTGACTCCTTTTCCTGTTCTTGCTCCCACTACCTCTGTTATTCTTTCTTCCTCTGCCAACATTCAATAGTTCACTTGATGTTTCACCTGAATTTCTTCGTCTGGTGTCTTCGCCCATAATAATATCCCGAACCCCATTTAAAGTGAACGTGCTGGTGGAACTAGTAATTGCTGTAACAGTACCAGCCCAGCTATCAGGCAATGATGATAATAGTAGTAGAGCCTGAACCTCATCCTCGAATTTGATGCCAACTAACCCAAGTATTGACAAAATCAAGTTCAAGTTGTTGATATGCACTAAAATTGAACTTCCCTCTTTCATCTTTGTATTAACCAGCTCTCGAATCAAGAAAACTTTATTTGCTGCCGAAGGCATCTCATAAATATTAGCTAACGCATCCATGATACCTTTTGCTGTAGTTTCCTTCAGAATGTTGAACGCAACATCCTTTGTCAGCGACAACCTAATAACCGCCTTAGCCTTTTTATCCAAAGTTTCCCATTCAGCTGATTTCATATTTTCTGGTTTCTCACCCAAAACAGCATCCAAGTCTTTCTGAACAAGCAAATCCTCCATTTGCATTTTCCACCAACCAAAATCGTTTCCATTAAACTTCTCAATCTGAAGTTTCCCGCTCTCAGCCATTATCCCAGACCACAGATGCTTAACAGTCGAGTCGGAACTGAGTTTTGAAATGCAGCACACAATCAAACTACCCAGTAAGTTCGATAGGAAACCCTAATTTGACAGAACAGAATGGCGACAGCAGAGTATCGGCGGCGGCAGAACGACGGCGGCGGAACGGCGGCGGCGGGACGGCGGCGGCGGCGGGACGGCGGCGGCGGCGGCGGCACGGCTGCGGCGGCAGAACGGCGGCAGCAGATGCCGATTCTTGAAAACCTATATCGATACTTCTCTCGCGATTCGTGTTTCTTGCGTGTGTAACGAGCCAAAGCTCTGATACCACTTGTTAGGGATCCGGGTGTAGATCGACACACAAACACAATCAAACGTCGAGAGAAAATAATAATAAAGATGAACACGCGAGATTTTGGTTCGGTCGATGTGACCTTCGTCCACGGGCTGCAACCAGGATATTCTTTTATTGCTTTCTGCCTCACTCGTGAGGAATTACAAGTACAATGACACAATATAAATAGAGAAAATTAGGGTTTACAACTTAATCCCTACGAAAACCCTAATGGGCTAAAATTAAATGAAAACGGGCCAGGTCTTTAATTTAATTAATCTGCCACTGAGTTGTCTTTTAACCCGAGCTCAAGTCAAGACTCCACAAACCCAACATAGTCCACCTAAAATCACAGAATATTCATGTTTTTCCTCCTTTCTTGGGTGTTTTCTACTTATTCTGTTGTTGATAACTCTTAAGTTCTTCATAATCACCAGCTAAACACAAACTGGTAAGCTAACATGCCATGCATTTGCAGATCCCCTGAGGATTTTCTGTTGTTGATATATATTTGGTTCTTCATAATCACGAGCTAAACACAAAATAGTAAGCTACCATGCCATGCAAATATACGCCTAGAGGATATTAGAGTGAAAAGCTTTTCTCTTTGGTTTACCTGGATACTCAATCATTAAAAGAATATTATATACAATTGGAATCAATCAAAATGCATACCTGAACAGTTGGCCGGGGACCATAAACAGAAGAAGACCCTTTGCTGTCAAGCCTTGTGAAGTAAATTTCATCTCTTGATAGCAATAAATGTGCACAATAGCTTTCAACAGGTTCCGCACTGCCAAAAATCATCTGTAAGAATGTAAAAAAAAAAAGTCAATGGAGGGAGAAAGAAACATCAAATATTACATTCAAGCACACATACCTCAGCCAATTCTTCAACTGTAACTGACTTGTTCCCTTCAAGAAGCTCAAGCCAAGCAAACTCAAGGAGTGTGGGATCCTGCAATAATTTACTTATGTAGTTAAGTATCTCCATAACTCATAGGGGTTTACATCGTACATATTCAATTGCCCCTATTTAAGCCATGGAGAACTAACCAGATTATTCTGAGCTCTCTGATTGAACTCTGAAATCTCTGTGGTGTTGAAATTATCAACCCCTGGAACTATATATGTGATTTGTTGAGGTTTGATGGAAGTTGTAACACCATTCTGCATGTTTTAAAACCAGATAATAATCAAAAACTTCCTAATTCCATTTTTAAGGATGAAAGAACAGGTCCTGACACCTAGCAATCCATGCAACATGCGGTGTAACTGTTTCTACATAAACCTGGTCTGAGACTATCCAATTCCTTCGTCCATCAGGCTTCTGAGCTACAGCAAGCAAGATTCTTTCAGAATCTTTCTTAAACTCTAGCAGCAATCCTTTCTGCAGTACTTGCTTCTTCAATTTATCATCAACAAGCTCTTTGATGTTCGTTAAAACGAATCTGAAAAGTGAGAAAACAAATCCTATGATAGCTATTAGCTAGGTAGTCAAAGGCGCAAAGGGTAAGACTGTTGCCTAGGTGCAAGGTGCATGTGTATTTCATGTCATTTTAGCCCGTTTTAGACATGTTTTGGGCTGTTTTAGACTCATTTGGGCTGGTTCAGACAAGCTTTTTTTGCAAATTTTGCCAAGTTTTTCCCAAGTCCTTTTGCATCTTCAAGCCTTAATGGACGCAAGGCAGTTTGGCTGGCTAAAAAAAGAGAAGTTTCTTTGTTTCACTTTCAAGTGATTCTATGCAAAACACAATCAAACTCATAAGGAATAAGCCTGATCATATACTTGACCAGCTTGTTTTGAGTAACATCTGTAAATGCATTGAACGGATCACTAATCAAGACACTAATAGCTATGCCATTGATGGTTTGACATGCGGAATGATTCTCAAATGGCTGTCAAGTTTCGACCTAACAAGGATGAAAGTGGGACTTCTAGCTTGGCAACAACACAAATAGAAAACAAGACACCCACACTTTTCAAAGACAAACCTTCGCTTGACCAATATTTTGAAACTTTAAAGATCATACGTTTGACCACAATAGTGATAACAATGAAGCAGAATATGAATAAGAGAGAGAGTACTATAACTAAAACTATACCATAACCGCTACGCATCAAAGCAACAGAAAATCACCTAACCTATAGGTTTCAAAACACATGCTCATTAATCAGGCAACAAAGGAACTACACAAGTACTAACCAAATCATATATCCAACAATTTCCACCACATTTGATCAGTCACTATGAAACCACCACAAAAACAAACACGTTGAAAAGAATCAGAAGTCCATAGCGATACTAACTAGATAGAGGAGACTAACTTGTTACTGGAACGAATCCTCCGGCGGCGCAATGCTTCAAACTCTTCAATCACAGAATCGACGAAGCTTTGGACGGAATAGCTCCGACTGCGACCTGATTTCAACGGTTTGCAAATCGGAAAACGAGAGAATTGTAGGTAGTGAAAAGCTCGGATTTGGTGGTAGCGGCGGAAGGCGGTTAAGGGCGGCGAGGCGGAGCGGAGAAGTGAAATTGAGTTAATTGTTCGGACCACCATGATTGAGGGGGACAAGGAGCAGCAGAGGGTGGACTGTTGGCTCCGCTGTAGTGTTTGCTGTTGAAATCAAAGTGGAAGCTCCGATAGCGAACCGCAGGCGGTGGTTCGCCGGAGAAGTGTGTCAAGTGCGAACGGAGTAGGGGATGATAGTCGAAAGTCGATTGAGGGTGGGGGGGAGAAAAGCTATCCTAACCGGTTGGGTGTTTTTCTGTAACAGTATTTTCTTTTTTATTCATCCGCTATAATTACTGAGTTAGCTTGGATTAACCTTACTATATTTTAGTCGACCAATCATTATTTTGGTCTTATATGAAATGAAACGGGGAGTTGACACAAGTCTTGGCTAAACCTAAGCCGGCAAGTGAGCCTTCCGGTTAACCTGTAGTTGGTTTCACTCGGCTATCCCCTAGCCGTCCTTATTTACACTTTAAACGTTCATATTTTTCGGCTAAGTGAAGTTAAATAGACAAGTGGACTAACCCCGGCTAGGTTTATTCATGTTGATGTTTACTTTTGTCATTTTCTATGTGATCATATGACCATTTTGATGATTTTCCATTAAGATGACTTGCTTTGGTCCCTTAAGAATACATTTTTAAATAAACGGGGAGTCTTTATAGGGTAAATTTATAATGACAACTATTCTAATGAACTGCAAGTAACATGCAATTATATAAAAATTTTATAAACCAAACGAGGTCTAAGTATTAATTGTTTGTAGAACCATACATTTCCTACCGATATTTCTAATCGTCTTGGGAGAAGTGGCAAGATGAGTGCCGTTTGTTTAATGAATCAAAACATGTTCGAGTCAAATTGGGTATTGTATATTAGGGATCAAAATGAGTCGGATTGACTGTGTAACACATTTTCTTATAACTAGTTAGCATGTTTGTTATACAAACAATACTATTGCAATAACAATGTGAATCATTAAAAAAAAAGTTAAAATAGACTTTCTAACCACTTTTAACTCATTTGACATGTTTCTCTCTTAACTACTTATTTTTATTTGGTCTACTTAACCAGTTTGAGATGAGATCAAACAAACCGAATCGACCTATCCCTAACTATATGCGAGTAAATCCCATTTGTATCACACACTATTAGCTCTCTTGGCATGCTGGCTGCGGTTAAGTACTTTAGTATTACAAATTAGCTCTTAGAATGTTGCAAGAGTGCCACATATCTTCATATGTCACAGGATGAATTTACGATTGACCATTATAGGAATAACTTGCTTTTCAGATGCAAATCACTGGCAACAACTCAGACCATTTGCAAATCCAGAGCCAGAGAACAGTGTTTTCTAAACATCAATTCTGAACTGATGCAATTGAACTTGGTGATATTGAAACTATAGCACCAGAAACTCACTTTTGGGGTTCAGGGGGGCCATCAGCGTGCCCGTGTGGTGAGTGTAAAGTTATATAGTTGCAAGATTTATATCCCATGGGTTGTGTTTTCTCCTGTTTGTCTATTTGTTTTACAAGATCATGACATTAGCACAGAGGTGTATGCGATACAAGATGAATGACAATCAGTTTTAGCTACAATTATACGAGTGAACGGACAAAAAATATAACATTACTTGAACAACAGATGTTTTCCAAGCATTAAAGTGTCAGTTTTTTTGAATAACCGATTTCAATCTCTTAACTATAGGAGGCAAAGGCATGACACACCCCTCCTGTCAGGTAATACTGGGTTCAGTAACTGAGAATCAATACATAACCGTATCATTCGTCCTGGGCTGGAGACGGTTCTGACTGATCAACATCCTGTGGTTCCTCGGATGAATCTGCACCTGGAGCTTCAGCCTCTGTTCCTGATGGGTTCACTGGCTCAGTTTTCTCAGGTCCTGGACCAGCTGAGACCTTAACCATTGATGGGCGTAGAAGTCTTTCACCAATTCTGAACCCCTTGCGAAATTCTTGAATTACCACACCTTCCTCAAATTCAGTTGACTCTTCACGCATTATCGCTTCATGCAGCTTTTACCATGAAAAAGTCAAATGTAAACTACTTTGGAAACAATAAAGATTATAATTTCTCCAGAAACAATAAAACAACCATTGATTAAAGAAAAGTCATCTCACAAAGTACTTAGAATTTAAATAAACCTGAAAAACAAAATGAATTCAAGAAAATGATGCAGTTTGTTCCATCATCAATGGAACCTTATACAAACTTCTGTGAGTTGGCTCGAATCAATCAAGACTTGGTTTTTAGATACAAAAATGAATTAGGTCTTGATAAAACCTGACAGCCTTTGAAAAAGATCATCAAGTACTCGACTGAATTTCGAGCCAATTCTCAGTTTTGCCTGCATTAAACCATCAATTACCATTATGTTTATCATACACATGAATTAAATTAATACTAGAGGTATTTATATGATATATGTTGTAGAAACATTTAAGTTAGATCTAAAAGAGAAATTACCAATGGATCAAATGGCTGTCCAGTTGTCTCCACAGGAACAACACCAAGAGAACCTAAAACCTCCACAAACTGCTTGTATATGCTCTGATAACTGTTGTTAATCTTCTCCTCTTTCTCGGTTTCCACCTTAATCGCCGCTTTAGCGCGCTCAAAATTATCCAAAACAGGCAAAAGATTTTCAACAACTTCACCTTGTGCATTTGCCACCAATGAAATCCGTTCCCGCTCTGTCCTTTTTCTGAAATTGTCAAAGTCCGCACTAATCCTAAGAACTCGATCTTTTGCATTTGAAAGCTCATCTGATAGTGTTGCCAGTTTGCTTTCCAAAACTAGCTTTTCATCCTCAATTGACTTCAAATAAGCTTCTATTTCTGATACTTTTGACTCATCATTCTCTGCTAAAGCCTCTTTGTATGACTGCAGTGATGCTAAAATGGATGCAGATGATTCTTCTGCTCCCGCACCATCATCCTCCATTGAATCATCATCTGTAGTTGCGCCTTCCGTATCCTCCTGCTGAATACATTAGTGAGCAAGACATATAATGTTCATAAGAATCAATAAGTGAATGTCAAAACAACCAAAATTACATAACATAGGTTCAATACATCAAGATTCAAGAGTCACAAGGCCAAATTCGAATCAATTAATGCTTGTTCTTATTAAAATCCTTTTGAGTGATCATTACTAGTTTACTACTACTGAATCTTACACTCATGCAAATTCATTAGGGCTTATGAATTTCGAGGATACTAGATTAACTTTCGGGAATCAAATTTAGATATCAAATTGGGGAAACACTTTCCACAACAAAATTTGGAGTAATCTTAAGACGATGAATACAAGCAGGTGCGATAATATCATACATCAATCGAGATTCTAAAGAAAAGTAACTAAATTTTGAAAATTAAAAGTACCTGAGGCTGAGATTCATCAGCAACGACATCCTTCTCATCTTCAGTCACTAGGGTTTCGTCTGAAGCGGAGCACAGAGTGAATCCAAACGGAAGACGAGGTGACTTACTTGAGAAAGTGATTGAGGAGGAAGAAGATATGAGGGGGAACTGTGTTAGCCATGGCTGCCTGCTGCGTTGCAGAGGTAGGCATGAGAGCTTTGAGGTGGCGATAAGGCGATTTGGTGTTGGGTTTAGATGGAAGGTGGGTGTTCTATGGAGGGTGGTGGTGGTGGCGGTGGTGGCGGTGGTGGCGGTGGTGGTGGTGGTGGTTGCCATTTGAAGGGATGAACGGTAATGAGGGTGGAGGCAGTGAAGAGTGAAGAAGACGAAGGTGGAGATATGGATAGGGGGGGTTGGTGAAATAAAAGAAAACTGTGGGTGAAATATAGAATTGTGTAGACACAAGTGGAATGAAACAACCCAAAATTCAAATTGTATTTTGTTATTTTTTTTTTATTAAAATCACTTGTTACCGTCACCCGTTTCTTTTCGTGCAACATGTCAGCGGCATATTATTTTTTTTATCTTTTCAATTTTTATCGTTTTATATGATTTTTCATGTTTTCTTTTTTTCTCTAAAAAAACATTTTAAAAATGATGTTGTGTGTGCCGGTAAATCCCAGTGAATACTCATCGGATTTTAGCATCTAGAAATCGGGGACGTAGTATACGCGGCTAGCCTTAGGCTTTTCATGAATTTCCCAGGCTTCTTCTCATCTTCACCCCCCTCCCAACATGTAGTTATGTAATAAAAATAACAATTGAATCTTATATTTGAATGTTTTTTTATTATATTTTCCTTAT
The DNA here is from genome assembly GCA_025506505.1 of Flaveria sonorensis. NCBI lineage: Eukaryota > Viridiplantae > Streptophyta > Magnoliopsida > Asterales > Asteraceae > Flaveria > Flaveria sonorensis. The sequence goes on from CM046424.1 coordinate 60,950,461, forward strand.
TTTTTATAAAAAAAATTCCACGAGCATACAAAGTACGTAAGACGAATAAAATATATAAAATCTTCAATAGTTTTTCATAAGATCGTAATATTAATATTGTTTTCATACATTAAGGATGTTACCCTTTAACACTGTTTTCGAGTTTAAGAAATGAGGAAGAAAAAGAAAGAAAAGGAGGCTAGGGGAGAAAAAGATAAAGAAGAAAAATATAAAAATTTAGTGTCATGCTTCAAAGTAAAAAAAAAAAAAAAAAAAAAAAAAGAGTAAACTTCATTTTTGCTCTCTGTGGTTTGGTCCAAATAACGGTTTTACTCCTAACGTTTCAAATTTACGATTTTACTTCTTATGGTTGCAATTCGTTTCAATTTACTCCAACTTACTAACACCGTTAAATAATTCTGTTAATTACAAGGGTATTTTAGACATTTTGCCCTAAACCCTAAACCCTAAACCTTAAACCCTAAACCCTAAACCCTAAACCCTAAACCCTAAACCCTAAACCCTAAACCCTAAACCCTAAACCCTAAACCCTAAACCCTAAACCCTAAACCCTAAACCCTAAACCCTAAACCCTAAACCCTAAACCCTAAACCCTAAACCCTAAACCCTAAACCCTAAACCCTAAACCCTAAACCCTAAACCACCCACCGCCACACAACCACCACCGCCACCACAAAATAGCCACCACCACCGTCAGCCCCTTGAACCACCGTCAGTCACCACCACAACAACACAGCCACCACCTCTGACCTCATCCTTACATCACTGCCACTACCACCCAAACCCGCTCCGCCTTTGTGCCTCTATTCACCCGACATCCACTGCAGCCACCACCGCTACCACCACAATACTACCGCCCCAAAACCACAACATTACCGCCATGGCCACCACAAATGACAAACCACCACCCCCAACAACACCATGACCACTGCTCACCACCAACCACCACCTATCGGACTTCCTTGAAAATTTCAAAACCCTATTGAAATCAAATACAAAAATCAACCACCACCACAATCACCACCCCCACCTTGGAAATTAAAGATTCGAACCACCACCACCATGCCGTCCCCACCACCGGACTTCCATTATAATCTCATTAGCCCAACCACGCACCAGCACAAACCAACATCGCACCACCATCACATACATCAGAACCACCAGAAAATCAGAAAACCTAACAATAACCGAACCAAAAATGAATCTGTTTATGCCCAAATTCAAATCTTCATCTTCTAGATTCAAATACTAAACCCCTTTCTTCAATCTTGAACTGATGTTTCTGATTCATGATTTTCAGATCCCTTCACCTGCACACACACCCTCAAGCTTCAACCTTGAATCTGGCAACTCCCTCATAAGATCCCTTCATATTCGTAAACCTCAATCGAAGCCCTGATTAGGTTTCTGATATGCTTCTTCTTTTGGTAAACTGCGATGGTGGGTGGCGAGAGAGAAAGAGAGTGAGAGAGTGTGTGGCTAGCGATGGAGGCAGGTGGAGGCGGGTGACGGCGGTGGAGGTGGGTGACTGCGGTGGAGGCATTGACCAGTGTTTAGAGGTGTTGGAAGATGGTAGGGTGTGTGCATATACTATATACATGTATAATGATATTATAATAATACCCCCTATTGGTTTGGATAATTTACATATGTAGTCCTTATATATAAAAAAGACCAAAATGCCTTTAAATATAACATAAAAATTTAATGGTGTTAGTGGGTTAGAGTAAATTGAAACGAATTGCAAACTACATGGAGTAAAATCGCAATTTTGAAACGTTTGGAGGAAAACCGTTATTTGGACCAAAACACAGGGAGCAAAATTGAAGTTTACTCAAAAAATAAAATTAAAGATTTTATGTATTTTCAAGTTAAGAAGGAGAAAAAAAAATGTTACGTTTCTACTATTATACTATTAGATATCATAGATATTAGTTATATGCAGAGGGAAACTAGTAAATTGTAACTTCTTATAGTTATAGTTGGTTACTTTTTCTGTAAAATTTTTCATTTAGAAAGTTGGAGAGGAATATTAATTAAAAAATTTACTACTTTTCACTTTTTATTATTAAAAACTCTGAAACATAATTTTTTTTATAATTTGTATTCACTTCCATTTATCTACTTAAAAAAGACTCGGGAACACAGTGTAAGACTCAAACGTTGTAAAGAATTTAATTCGAAATTGTTTAGAAAATCGGTTATTTATAGGCGAAACCAAAAGAGTTTGATAATTCTTTAGCTTTATTAGCGTATCCAATGTTATTGTTTTATTGTAATTTTACCATTTAGATTACCTTTTGTGGATTGATTGAATCGTACATTAAAAAGATAATTCTAAAAACTTTTATGACTCTAGTTGAAAGTTTTGATTCCGTCAGCACTAGATTTGATCATGGGATGTCAAGTTAGGTTCATCCCACTAATCGAAACCTTTTCATTATAATCAACGATTAGTGGCATTAATATCGATAGTTTCTTACATATTTACATTTTTGCTATTGAAATATAAGCCGCAATGGCAACATTATTAGGTAACAACTGAAATAAAATTGATAAAATTGATATTATAGGGTATATATGATATTTTGATTTTGGTTTAAATATATATGATATTTACCAAGATTCATAGGGATATATATGATATTAAGTAAGATTCCAATGGGTAAATGAGTATGTATGATATTTAAAAGATTGTTTTAATGGTATATATGATATTTTAATATTGATTTGGGTATATATGATATTTTAAAAGTTTATATGGTATATATTAAAACTCTCCCTAAAATAAATGAGAAACAAACTTAAAAAAGTATGAAATGAATAACTATCAAAGTTTTAAAAAACTTGAAAATTTATAATATCATTTGTTGAATAATTAATAACTAATTATTACAAGACAAGTAAAAACCTTGGAATTAACATTAAAGAGATTCATAGTCGTCTCTACAACATACTTACAAGAAAACGTGTTTTGCCTCTTGTTGCAACTATAATCATAAGGAATGCAAGACACCAACCAACCGTAACTCGATATGCTATTTAAAAAAACTAAAAAACATCAGTAACAAACGCCAAACATCATAACCTTGTACCCTAAAGAAAATTGAAAGAGAAATAGAAAAAATACAAAGTGCCACTACGGCTCTACATAACATAATTCTAAAGGCAAGTTCATAAGTCTTGTTAGAAAGGAGTTGAGCTTGTTCGTACCTGTGTTTCGGTGGGAGCAGTGTGCTTGACAACACCTTCTCTAACTCCTGCACATGGGCCCACAATAGTTTAACAAAACAGGTTTTACTTTAGCACAATAAATGCATTTAAAGTTGAATCATTTACATTGTATAAGGTTAGTACATATTAATGCACGTCATGAGCGTTCATTAACACATAATGTATAATTTAATGCAACTAGGCTTTCTGCACATGTGAATATCAAGAACTTAATCATTGGGATCATAATCAACCCCTCAATGTTCTTTTTCTAACTTAAGGCTCATTGTCCTTGAACCATCTTTAACATCATTTTCTAAGAATGTTTAGCATATCAATTTAGTTATCCGTAAGGTTTAATTGACGAGCGTATATACACAAGATTAGTGCTTTATTCTAAAGTGTGGTTGATTTTTTGCTTTTGAATATGTTTATGGCGGTACCAATTTAATATGATATGAACTATATAAAAAAAACATCATTTAAAACAAGTGGACAAGTCAAATTCGGTGACTATTTAAGATAATAATAATGTAGGTATAACTGAGATTATCACATTACAGCTATATTCTTAATTAATCATCTTTCATGGTTATAGAAGACCAATATAAAAATGCAAACTTTGAAATGGTCACGGAATATTTTTTCGAGTACTATATAGTGTGAACATGCAATATTATATATGTAATTCGGTTAGTGATATATACCTTTAATTAAATTACATCCGACCAAAGGATGCATGTTACACTCAGATCCCCAACATAATAATTTCATAACCATTCAATAGATGGATGACCAAAAACTTTGGGTTATAAAATGATTAAACCCAAGAAAGATTAAACTTATAGTTACATCCGATTTATTCAGTAACTACGTAATTGACTTATTTTAAATTTATAGTCTAACATTTCCCAACCAAATATGATTAAACTTCCAAAAAAATAAACTTAAATTAACATTAGTTATAAGTTTAATTTATGTATTTTTATGTGCGACTATGCGAGAACAACAAATTAATATGAAAACCAAAATACATAAATTTTAGGGTTATGCCTAAATTATATTAGGATACACAAAGGCCCAGTTTCTACCAAATAACATCTATTTGATCACCATCATCCAAGTAGTTTCACATGATGTAATGTGATTTATTATAGAAAAAAAAACTTAAAGTGTATTATTCATTCTTATAATACGAAATTTAGCATGTGAATTATTATTTTGACATTAAAATATCAGAATGAAAACATCACACGTTAAAGGTACTGAAATCTAAATATCTAATGAGAAGATGTATTTGATTGTCACATGAAAACGTGAAAAAATCATCAAATCTATAAAGAGTGATTTCATTTTACTTTATTATTGAAAAGGAAGTGTATTTTTTTATTTCGTTATAAAATGGAATACAACTCAACTTTTTTATTTCTCTACTATTCAAGAGATGTCACCCATTAAGCATAAGATGATCTATAAGATTACTAAGTTATTATTAACAACAAACTAACACAATATAACCTCTACATTAATAGATGAATGAACACTAGCTAGCTAAACACCTATATATTGCATGGGAAAATATTACTTGGTTATAAAGGTATAACATTACTACATTAATGATCAAGTATGGAGTCTTAATCTTATTAAATATCTAAGGGTTCTAATAAACTTGATACGTGTACCTAACATATGATGCGTACCTAACATAATCAAATTTCATGTAGAGTTGTCAAACATTTATCTCGTAAAACTCTCTTTCCACTAAAAGTTGTATCACTATTGAGTACAAAATAAGAAGTATAAACACATGACACGACCGCACAGGGTAAAACTATTGATGATACTTGTTTGGTACTTGACATTTTTTGATTCAATCAAACAAGTGTTTGCATTTCATGTATTAAATTAAGATGATTTTTAGCATATATATAACCCTTTAGGTTTGGATATACCTAAGCATGATAATGCTCGGGTTTTGTAATCTTGGTATCATATTGGAGTGTAAAATCTTACTAATACCCGATATCATGCTCCTCTGGTATCTGAGTATCGAATTTGCGGAGTTCTCGCGAGTATTAGAGATGTACATTTATGTGTTCTAGCGGTATCAAGATGTGTAGGAAATGTGTCTGTAATATCACATGCGTATCTGATATCTATCGCTGACATGAGAAATGCAGGGTTGATAAAGAATGTCATTTTTCAAATATCACTAACACGTTTTGAATGTCCTGATTGTGAATGAAACGAGAACTACACATTCAAGCATAATTAAGTGCCAACAATCTCATTATGAGTAACCTCTTGAGAAGTTTTCATCCGGACAACAAAAAAACAAATATGCAAGCTTCTCCTAAGCAAAGTGAATAACATTAATATAATTAACGAATGTTACAGTAAATTTGAACTAATTAAGTGTTTTTTTAATCCTTATTTCTTAATATCATTTATTCATAATGAAAAGGAGGTAAACTATGTTCCCGAGTCTTTTTAAGAAAAGAAGAAAAGGAAAGCGGAATGAAAGAAAAAAATACTTGTGTTTTACAATTTTTTTGACCGGAAGAAAGTGAAATGTAAATAAAAAAAATCGTGATCTCGAATTCATTTTAAAGAGGGCTAAAATAAATCTTGAAAAAGGAAAAGAAAAAAAGATAAAATATAGAGAAAAAGAAAGAAAAAAAATAGTTTCGTTCTTTTTTCTCTTTAAGTAAATTTAAAAACATAACATTAAAGACGAGATTACAAGTCCTATCCAGGTAACAATACAGTTTAGAAGTTTAAACGTAAAAGATTTTCTAACATTATCCCGTGCGTCCTAGGAAAATCCTACGCGGTAGTGTTAGAAAAAGAAAACAAAATATAATGGTGCACTTTCCTTTTTCCTGTATATATGTGTGTGTGATTCACCTGCACCCTACACGTCAACTCTTCTCACTTTCAGCAGTTGACGTCTGCTAAGCTTTACTTTCGTCAACAAAACGCCATTAAACTCCACCCCCATCTCCTTTATCGAGCCTCATAACTCCACCATTATCAAGCTTTCACCTTTATTGAAAAACCTTCAACTTCTTCCACTACACAAGATCAATCATCTTCTGTCATAAGGTACATCCGATTTCTGAAAGATTTGCTTTACTAATTCGAATGTTTAATCTTTAACCTACGTTACTGCTTGTGGAGTATCTATCATGAAACTTTGTGTCTGTTAAATGTGTAGCTAGGGTTTTGAAATTTGTTCATTGGAAACTTGATTATATTGGGGGATTTTGAAATTGGAAGTAGCAATTTGACGCTAATGGATTCGAGATTTGGGAGAGTTTATAGATCTGCTGATGGGGATGAAAATGGGATTCGATTTGGGAATGGAAGTATGCCTAATTTTGCAGATAATAAGAGTGTGAACAACGGTCAAGTGTATGATATTGATAACACTATTTTGACTTATGATTTAGTCAATGAAGGTAGTAGGTATCAGACATCCATGTACAGTCAAAATTTTAGAGGTTTACAGTTTCCATCATTAGACAATCCTCCTGTGGCTGACGTGAGGGCAAATCTTGAAGATGAGCTTCATGAAGATTGTGATTTTTCGGATGCGATTTTGGGGTTTATTAGTCAGGTGCTTATGGAAGAAGATATGGAGGATAAATCTTGTATGCTTCAAGAGTCTTTAGATCTTCAAGCTGCAGAAAGACCCTTTTATGAAGTTCTTGGGAAGAAGTACCCACCGTCACCGTCCCCGTGGCCGCCTTCATCGGAAAGTGATTTGACTTCTGTTGACCACTCTGGGAACAGCCTTTATGTTGAGAACTTGAGTGGATGTGGTGTGAAGAATTCTGTAGTGCAGAATGGATCTCATGTGTCGTTTGGATCTTCGAGCAACGGGGGGTTGGATTCACCTGCAAGCACTGCGGATACATATGATCTTTGTAGTGAAAACCAAATGATGTGGCAGTTTAGAAGAGGGTTTGAAGAAGCTAACAAGTTTCTTCCTAGTGTCAATCACTTGTTGAGTTCTTCCAATGTAAGTCAAGGTCAGCAGATAGAAGAAAATCATCGCTTGTTAATGGGGTCAAAGATAAGAAAAAGTTGTGGTGAGGATATAACCGAATTAGAAAAAGAAGAAAGAAGCATTAAGCAGGCTGCGGTTTTTCCAGATCCGACTTTGAGGTCAGAAGAAATTGACTTGATTTTCCTCTCTAGTTTGGGAGAAGGTAAGGCTGCTTTCGAATCATTTCGTGACACGTTACGTGAAGAAAAAGTTAAAGATTCATTAATAGATGTGGAAGATGTAAGTGCAAATAAAGGGAAAGGGAAAGGTAAAGGTAAAAGCAGAACTCGCGGTAAGAAACAAAGCCGAAAGAAAGAGGTTATAGATTTGAGAACCCTTTTAATCACTTGTGCACAATCGGTTGCAGCTGATGATAGAAGGAAAGCAAATGAACTCTTGAAACAAATTAGGCAACATTCGTCTCCTTTTGGTGATGGAACACAGAGGTTAGCTCACTGTTTTGCTAACGGGCTTGAGGCTCGCTTAGCTGGCACTGGTAGTCAAATCCATAAAGCATTAGTCAACAAGAAAACATGTGCTGCAGACTATATCAAAGCTTACCATTTGTACATGGCATCATCCCCTTTTAGAAAGATTTCAAATTTTGCGTCCAACTGGACAATTATGGATAAAGCTGAGAATGCAGCGAGGGTACACATCATCGATTTTGGTATTTTATACGGGTTTCAATGGCCCACTTTCATTCAGCGTATTTCATCAAGAAAAGGCGGGCCACCACAGGTTAGGATTACTGGAATCGAGTTTCCTCAACCGGGGTTTCGACCAGCCCAAAGGATTGATGAAACGGGTCGCAGGTTAGAGGCTTATGCTAAACAATTTAATGTTCCGTTTGAATATCACTCAATCGCTAAAAGATGGGAAAATGTTACAGTTGAGGAATTAATGCTCGATGAAGGTGAGTTTTTAGTGGTTAACTGTATGTATCGAGCAAAAAATCTGCTTGATGAAACAGTAGTGGTGGATAGTGCTAGAAACGTTGTTCTAAACCTGATTAAGAAGATTAATCCCGATATCTTTATCCAAGGAATTCTAAATGGATCTTACAACGCCCCGTTTTTCTTGACCCGTTTTCGTGAGGCTCTTTTTCATTTCTCAGCTTTATTTGATATGCTTGAAACCAATGTGGCCCGTGATCGACCTGAAAGGATGCTGCTTGAAACAGAGGTATTTGGAAGAGAAGCTTTGAATGTGATAGCATGTGAGGGTTGGGAGAGGACTGAAAGGCCCGAGACGTATAAGCAATGGCATGTTCGTAATTTGAGGATCGGGTTAGTTCCAGTTCCATTCTCGCGGTTTATTTTCAAACGGGCTGCAGAGAAAGTGAGCTTATATCATAAGGATTTCATGTTGGACGAAGACAACCAATGGCTTTTGCAGGGATGGAAAGGAAGAATTATTTATGCCATTTCTTGTTGGAAATCTGGTGAATCACCAAGTTAATCACAGATGTATTGTTAATAAGTGGCTAGCTGCATTAACCGTAAGTACTTTTTAACCATCTTGATGTTAGATATCTTTTTGAAAGGTGCTGAATTTTAACATTCCGTTCAACTTCATCTTGGAAGGTGTTATGTGTAGTTTGTAAGCCTAATGAGTTGAACTATATGGTTTTTCATGGTTTCAGTTAGTTGTATACAAACCTTCTTGTATAATTTTTTTCGTTTTTTACCTTCGAACTGCGAAGATGTAGTTCATAATGTACAAGATGGATTCATTTGACCGGCTACGGTTTTGTTTCTTGTAAATTTGAAATGATTTGATTACTGTTAAGGAGATTGTCAAATTGCGAAGTGTAATATAGGATTGTGGATTGACCTCTTTTCCCCTCTAAAATAGGCAATATAGATTAAAAGGGGTTGACTGCAGCACTGCAGCATGTTCTGTTGCATTCTTGTACAGAAGTAGAGTGGCAAGAAGGGTGGGTTTGATCAGGTTGGTTGCCGGGTTGAGTTTGGTTCAAAATGAGTTTAGGTTAGGAGCCTTTAAAAAAGCTGATTAGGTTGGGTTTGGACCAAAATGGGTTCGGGTCATAATGAGTTTGGGTCCAGATGGACTAGAATCATACATCTCATTGCTTGTTTAAGCACTTAGGTCAAAGATAAAGAAGCAAACAAAATGAAGATAAGTGTCATGATGTGAATTTTTTATAGAAATGTGGTCAATATCGATGCATGCAACAGGGGTTAAGGGAGCTTACCGCACTTGGTAAGTGCAATTTTTTAAAAAACCTAGCAGTCTTGGTGGAGTTTTGCCAGAAATCGCACTAGCTATGTGTGATGTTTCTTTAAAAACTCAATTTGGGTCAATTTCTTTGTAGAAACTTCCATCGTTGACATGACATTACAAAGACATCACACATGCCAAGTGCGATATTTGTGTTGCTCTAGAAAAATCTAACGCAGGCTAGTTTGTTGTAGAGATATTGCACTTACTAAGTGCGAAATTCCCATTCGTGAAAAGATTTGGTTTTCAACCTCTCTTGTGTTGCATGCATCTACGGTGAACGTATTTCTAAAAAGAAATCGCCATGATGTTGGTACCTCCGTTGAACAACTAGAAACGTTTCAAAGTAAACACCATCACTTCTTACAACTCGACAAATGCTTCTATATGATGAATGAGAATATTGAAATTGCTCTCAATGAAACACCCTCAAATATGTTTGATAAATTTTTTATTTATTTACTTATTTGTTTATGTAAATTTTTGATGCAAAATGGTTTCATGAAGAATTGAACTAAAACACTTTGAAGCTCGGTAAAAAGTTGTGTTTTCCTAAATAAAACAGAACACACGAACATGAAACAGTATACGTATATTTGTATATTTTCTATCACCCATGTGATCCATTGACTTCCATTTATAAGTTTAAAATTGTCCATCTTGATCTCCTAAATTTAAAATTATCCATCTTGATCCCCGAAGAACTTCAGAATAATCTATATTAACTCATGCCAATAAAAATAAAGTCCAAAGCATTTCAACTAAAAGCAAATAGTTTGGATTATCACCTCTAAACAAACGATTATCACCTCTACACAAACCTAATCTGTTAATTCCATTCTTAAACCCTATATAATTTTGTGGATTGTATTATTTTTATTCTTTTTTAACAGAAGTGATAAGAATTATCAAGTTTTTATCTGTCTCAAGCATACAAACTTTAAAATTTAAGCTTGTAGCTCAATCATCCGCACGTCTAACTTGTAACTTCTATACCATTTATAAACTGTTAAAACCAATCAAACTGCCCTGTTTGACTCGGGTTGAGATCTATGTACTTCAATTACAATTTCAAAAGAATCTACATCTAACAACTTCTATGCTATTTATAAACCGTTAGGATTAATCAAACTGCTTGAAACTACCTTGTTTGACTCAAGTTGAGATTCATATAATCCAAATTTACAATTTCAAAAACCAGGTTTAACAATTTGACTGACAGTTTGAAACTAGAAACTGATAACATGTTTTCTGTTTCTATTTTTATAACACACGATTATATGTATAATCTTCATAAATATCTTTATAATTTTAAGATTTTAATATAATCTACCTTTTTCAAAAATATTAGGAAGAAAACAGTTGAAAAACCTCAAACCAACCAAGGCAAACTGTTTTGGTTCATTCACCCAACCCATCTAGTTTGATTAGCCTTTTCCCAAAAGGGTAGATACCTATTCGGTCCAAAATTTTGATCAAAACCGACCGAAAAGACAGTGAGCAGCCTAATTCCATGGTTACCACCAAACGTGACATTTTTCAAGACATCACACACGCATAGCAACATGATGATATTACAGACGATATCATACACGATCCTGATGTCATACGCTTTTTTCACAACTTAAAACTGGTTTATATAAGCAGCAACCTTGACATACAAAGCAACTAAAAACAACACTTTTACGAGCAGTTTGTATCATAACTTGCTAGCCCCAGCAACTCAGGCCCTTCCAAACGAGGATTGTTCTCAAAGCTGCAAAACAGAATACCATTCATTAAGCTAACAACAAAAGCAAAATAAATTCTAAAAATAATAAAAATTGGAAAAGCCTTACTTGCTCAAAGGGATGCGTTCAAACGGGCCAGTTGTCGGAATAGTGCCACAGAGGTCATTGTTTGATACATCTCTGCACAAAACATGCAAACACTTTTTTAAACATTGCTTAATTTGATGATGTAAAATACAGACTGATAAAGAATGAGCACATACAACACTTTCAAGCTAGAAATACCACTGAGTTCCCTTGGGATTCTTCCGGTTAGACGATTATCATTAAGTCGCCTGCAGATTGGAAATGAGAAATTAATTATATTTATTGACAGTCAAGTTATAGATAGTGCTGAATGTAATCAAACTCACAAGAACACTATAGATTTCAATTTCCCGAGCGTAGATGGAATCTTTCCAGTAATATTGTTGTTGTAGAGATCCAAACTTATGAGGTTCTTCAAGTTACCGATCTCTGCAGGAATTTGACCTTGAATGTTGTTTTTGTAAAGCTCCCTGTATTCATTAAAATACATCAAAGACCACAGCTGTTAATTGTAGTGATTAAAAGAAGTAATAACTGGATAGACATGGCCTTTTGACTGAAATGTTTACTGTGTGCACAAACTAAAAATAACTTACAGATACTTTAGGCGTTCGAGTTTTCCTAGTTCAGGTACAAGATGACCGGACAATTTTGAATTTCCTAGATCCCTGTAAAAGAACAATAATAACATAGTAAATTAAGTTTCATAATTCTAGATATAATAATGATAGTTTGTCAGATTGGGTTAGTAAAGATTCGCTAGTACATATTAAATTAAGAACTATTACAATCAAAGATGCTCCCCGCGGAATCAAAGGAAATGTTGGTTTGGGTTTTGAGGTCAAACTCGAAATTGAGTTTTGAGTTACAAGTAAACGTTTTAATTTTTCTATTATGATTTCTCCTTCCCTTGAAACCCTTTTGATTACAAATATATGCTACCACAGTATGCATCAAAGCATTAAGAGGGGATAGTATTCACACGAAGAGGAAGAGGAGAAAGAAGAAGCAATCACTCCATGTTTATAGGAGTGCATCTATGTTTCTTCTTTACGAATTTGATTTTTTTTATCAAATTTGGGCATTTCTAAATATCAAGTCTTATTCCTATTCTCGTATTTTCATTCTGGGATTTTAACTCCAATTAGCAAAGGACCGGAGAAACTTTCTAGTTGGCTAAACTAACAAAAAAATAGAAAATAATGGTGTATCGATTTTTTTTGACCAATAAGGTCCAACATGTAGACATTATTGGACCTTTTGAATAAAGGTCAAGAAGACCTCATGAAAATAGAACATTTTCACATCGAAGATGTCAAATTCGTGATCCGCCACCAAACTTATTTCAAGAGAACTAGGATCGAATAGGTATTGCTCTACTAGTTCTCTTACTGAATTACTCATTCAATAAGCGTTCTAAATATTATGCCTCCAAGACAACTCAAACCTTTCAGTGACCTTTTATAAACACACAAATGATTTACTTGTTCCTACTCTCTTCAAGTTCTAAACTTCTCATACAAATAAGAAATTTCACTTCTAACTATTTTTACCTTCATCCAAAACTTGTTCTATTTCCTTTCTCCACTAAGAAAACCAAAATTTCCCTAAAACCTACCACCCATGACCAAAAACTCCTAGATACCAAGGTTGTATAAATAAATAAATAATCATGCTCACAAGACATGTGATCATCAAATCATACTTAAGCACTGAGCTGTAAACGTGTTACTCTACCCAAACTCATATCTTAATGTTGATTTCAGCTTAAGAACATGATCCCTACATAAGCATGTCGATTTCAAATTAAGAACACGAGACGTACATAATCCAAAACACAAAATTCACTTTCACAAACACAATTAAAGCGCAACAATTAGGTCAAAAACACCCAAAAAGACAGAGAGGTTATAGAATTTGGGGGTTTAGAGCATAATCGCTTACACACGAGTAACATGGTTATCTTGATCACAAGTAATATGAAACCAGGTGCAGGGATTAACAAGATTGGGGTCCCAGCTCTGCAGAACGTTATCGGGGTCGTTTAAGCTCCGGCGAAGGGCGTAAAGCGCGTCGCCTTCGGAATTTCCAGTCACGGGCGATGTAACAGCTGCTAATACAACAATCAGAGCACCTACGACGCCACAATCCATGCTGTGATTGCTGTAACTTGTTGAAGATCAGAAGGTTGATTTATATGTGTGGAGTGAGTCAATGGTATTGATGGAGTGGGGGTGCTTTTGAGTTATGACCCCACCCAATGGAATTGAGACGAATAGCGTTGAATGCGTCGTTGACCGACTCTTTTCACAGTGTTTGTGTCTTTGCTTGTTTTTTTCGTAATTAAAATCCACTAATTATGGATTACAAAGCTGATTTATTGATCAAAAATACGTTGAGAAATACATAAGAGGTCTGATACGTTTGATGTTTAAGAAAGGTTATGTAACCTTCTATTTACTAGTTCCGAAGAGGCCGTATTAATATAAACTAGTATCAAACTAATTAAATATTTTAGTTATGAATCAATTAAAACTATTTACATTTCAAACTTACATTGATAGTAATTTACTTGGTACTCTTTGCATAATGTCCCATTAGTAAAAACATATACATTACAGGAGGTGGAGAGCTTCTCTACCATACGCACGTCTTTACCGTCACCTATGCTTTAGAGTTACGGTAAATACTTTCAACACCATATCACGCAAGATCTGCTGGTGTCTCTGTTCGTACACCATATCATTGTTTGTGCACGTCTTCATTCGTCTTGCTTTTACGGGGTTTACGTACAGGATGTTGTGTTTGTTCATCTTTTTTAGACATAGTTTTATACAACTTATGGCTTATATTCATATATTATATATTATATACATTAAAGAGCAACTAGGTTGCTACAGTAAAATTTATTGAATTTATACTTTGGCCACAGAAGTTTCTTAGGTTTTCACTCCGACAACATTGGGCCATTACCTTTTGTCTTTTATCCCCATTGTCATCTCATTCTCACCATTGAAGACCAACAAGCGTTGCTCCAGCGGGTTTTTCTTCATGTGCGATGATACGATTAAGCAATAGGCGTGTGGGGTCTCTATGGTCTCTAACAACTGTGAAGTCAGTTTGGCTTATTAGGAAATTTATGCAACTTTATACTCACTGTCTCACTATTATATTGCATCAATGATACATACTATTTCATTTGAGTTTTATGATTTTTTAGGATAAATACTTCATAATATGCCTAAACAATCCGCATCCTCTCCAAACAAAGTCAAACCTTCAACGACATACACACCGCTATTAGCAACATTGAGGGAATGGAAAAATAGATACCTTTATATGGCTATATAATCACCTTAAAGCAATAATACAAGTGTTTATATGTTTCAAACAGGTGTTTATAAGTTATAATTGTTTTTTACTTAAAATTAGTTAAGTATTAACCGACCTCTGTTACTATAACTTAATAACTGTGTTTAAGATTCTTAAGCCTCTTCATGTTCAATTGCAAAAAATCAACATAGCAAGAACAAACAAAAATGCAACCAATGACCCACTTTTAAACACAGTATCCTCTTCATTTCTGTTTGGATGCCAGCTTTACCAATTGGACAAGATAAACAAAAAATGTCAAGTAAAATAACAATCTCTCATCAAAAGTTATATGCTTAAACTTCTCAACCAACTCTGTTGCTAACACTTTGATAAAGTGACCTAAGTTGTGTGTTCCATTTCTCCACAGCAGTGTATTTCTTCATTCCCTTTGACCTGCCACCACCCAAATTCCAAAATTATGAGAATCACATTATAATACATGAAAATAGTTTAATATGTATGATAGATTTAACCTGTCCCCGCACTCCAGCAGCCTGTTAACTTGATCGATATGACCTTGAACCCGATTATCCAATATCAGTGAAACTAACAGCTGCTCCACATCAGCCTCTGGCACATTAAGCTCCTGAGAAACGCCACTTCGTAAATTGTAAGTACATGGATTTACATATTTATGTATGTGTATGTGTATATGTATATATAGAAAAAGAATTTACCTTTGATATGAAGGGAATTCTGATTCTTGTGTAGGGTTTGATTAGCTTGAGTAACACTTGGGTTCTGATGTTTTTCAGAAGATCTTCAATATAATTTCTGATAAAGGGGTCATCCATGATGGTTCTTCTGTTACTCTGTCACAAATCATTTTAATAAATTGAAATCATAAGATAGAGCATATATATAGATAACTAATTTGTGAATAACGTATGGGTGCCTAACAATTGTACCTTGAGTATCTTTTCAAATTCCAATATTTCATTACGTTGATATGCTGCAATCAAGTTTGTCATTGCCAAGATTTCTGGATCATTTTTGTATCTGGACCATTAAATTGGCAATCAGAAAGAGTAATACAAAGTTATTATCATAAATAGTACACGTGAAGAAAGATGATTAAGTTTGGCACATACGGCTTTGCCTCTTGACCATCAAATGGATTGACCTCGGATTGCATAAGCATGTTAGCCAGTACCAAGTATCTGTGTAACATACAAATATAGGTCAAATTATGTTTATAGCATTTACAAAAACAAAAATGAGCTTAAAATTTTGTAGTATACTTAAGACACTGAATTCTTCTTTGATTTCCAGCTTCATCATAGTTTTTAAAAGCTTCAAAAAAGTCAGTAGCTGCTTCTGCCCATTGGCGTTCTGCCATGTGCATTTTGCCACCACACTCATGTATGATACCCATGATCCTAGGATGAGGAATTGCTGATTTTATAGTGAGTGCTTTTTGGTAAAGTTGCTGTAAATAACACATAAAAAAACAATTTATGAGCAATAATCATAGTGATTTAAAACTTAAAACATGTGATGAATATAACATAAATTTAGTATTAAGAGCATCTCACCTTTAGTTTTTTGTTATTTTTGTCTCTGTGTACATTTGAATCTCAATTGCATACACTTCCAATAACTGAGTTCCTTTCTTTTGATCATCAGTACCATCTGCCCGTTGACAAGATTTGTGAAGCTCCTTTAAAATCTGTTATATAAAGAATTTATGTTATGACAGATTAAACCCCAACAGAACTTAAGTACCAAACAGTGTCTTTTACATCCAGCTGCATACCTTATTCATTCTACCATATTCACCCATGTCAAACCAGATCTTGCAAAGCTTAAGATTTGTCTTGAACCATAATCTCTACATAAATGTATTAAAATATGAAAAGGCATACGTTAATAAGACTCAGAAAAGATTAACTTAGCCCACTTCAGAAATAAGCAAAAACTGTTACCTCATTCTTTGCTTCTTCGAGTGCTTTTAATGTGGTTTGATAGAACTCTTGTAGAAGACCAAAGTTCTGACTAGCAGAGCCGGATACAAAATCCATGATATTGTTTATACATTTTTCACTATAATTTCGGGTCACTGCAGACTTGATGTACGTTAACATTTCCCTATAAGCATCTGTCATCTCTTTGTACCTCCCTAAACGGTAATAAAGCTTTACAGTCTGTTTAAGTGCTTTGAATCCCCTTTTAAAACGAACAGATAAATCATATTAGTATTTGCAAATGAATTCTGCTTGAAGAAAATGCCACATTCATACACAAACAAGCAGGTTTATCAGCTAATAAGAAAACAAGCTAATGAAAAAAAGGTAGAGATTGTTTCAGCCCAGTCTGTGTTAAGTGCCCTGAATCCCCTTTCAATTAGAACAGATAAATCATATTAGTATTTGCAAACAAATTCTGCTTAAAGAAAATGCCATAATCATACAGCAACAAGCAGGTTTATCAGCAAGTAAAGGGGAAAAAAACAAAACAGGCTAATGAAACACAGTAGAGATTGTTTCAGCCAACAGTGTCATAAATTAACTCCTTTTCTAGTTTACAAAAAGTTAAATCTTCACACAACAGCATTCTCTAAAATCACTGGAAACATGCAATATTCAACACTTATATTTGATTTTGAAACATATTTCAGCCAGATATATTCATTGCAAACTGTAAGTAATATTCAAGTTGCAGTGCTTAATATGATATGAACAGATCCGCCAACAGCTTTTAGCAGACATGAGACATCAAGAACTGTTTTACTGTCTTAAGAAATAAATTCCCATAAATGGTTTACTTTCTAATACTTGTTATATCCAGTAATTGGTATAGCCATATATATACTAGCAGTCTAATTTAAATAGACTCACCATTCTGCTTTCTCTGGTTCCATCTGAACTACTTCAGCAAAACCACTGAGTGCACCCTCTGGATCAGTCTCAACCAAGCCTGTCAACAACAAAGAATGACATACAAATCAACCTTTGTATAACATTAAGAAGTTATACTACATAAAATGAAAGCTATAAAACACCAAATCATAAAACCAACCAAAATATTAGCCAGATTCTAGATCCACACTTTGTGCTAGTTGTTTTACATTTACAGCCTGTCTCAGATATATGCCAATGGTGCTTAATTTAATAGACCTAAAAATTAACTCAAACTAGGTCAAAAAGATTTAATAAAGCACATGATTACACCAGTACAATAAATTTGTACATGTGAAACACATTGGCCTGTATAATATACGGATTGATATGGCGAAATGTCATCTATAAACATGAAATAGAAGACCATTTCATAAATTCCACATGCTGTAACAGTATAACTCATGGTATCGTCTTGATAGCTTGACAAGAGTACATAACTTCTTTCTGGATCACTAGATAATCTATCTGCTTAAATGTTGCACTAATTCTATACAAAATCAAGAGAAGCCTTAAAGGTTTCAGAATATAGCATGTTATCAAGTGTGTGCCATTTCTGGTTTAATAAGGACCGTTAAACAAAGAATTGAGTTTTATAGGCATCAGTGACATAGGAATCAAAATTAAACTTATACAATAGCAACTATAACCTGGCCGTAAACATTTCTAAATGTAATAATATAACAATAAGCTTTCATCCCAATTTAGTAAAGGTAGACTAAGATGAACCAAAAGAAATGATAATGCCGTAAAATCCAACGGAAACCGTAAAGAAGTGAATCTCTTGAAAAATCACATAACACAAATGGAATCATTTCTCACATGAGAGCTGCAGCCAACAACTTTGCAATATTTAGTTACATCTAAGGGCACAAAAATGCATCCATATGAAATCAACCAAAATATTAGCCGGATTCTATCCAGCACTTTGTGCTAGTTGTTTTACATTTACAGCCTGTCTTAGATATATGCCAAATGTGCCTAACTTAATAGACCTAAAAAAATTAACCCAAAGTAGGTCAAAAAGATTTAATCAAGCATATCATTTACACCACTACAATAATTTGTGCATGTGAAACACATTGGCACACAAAATGCCATCCATAAACATGAAATAGAAGACCCTTTCACAAATTTCAGATGCTATAACAGAATATCTCATGGTAGCCTGACCAGAGTACATCACTTCTTTTATAAATCACTAAATAATCTTTTTCAGAGTCACTAAATCACTAAATGAGTTAATCATATGGTGCATCAAATACAACTTATACCGCACCCAAAATTCTGAACTAAAGGACTTACTTTGTATTTATAATTCATATGCTTTTAACATCTTATTGCTTGTTTTTATCCCTGTTCTGACTCTTAAAATTCAAAGTTTGATGATCCTTTTTGGAATACAAATCAATAAAACATCAATCTCTTTTGGTCGCTTTGTGTTCGTTCCAGTGATACGCAAACTTTTTCTTTCATCATAAACTTGAATCGAGTTTGTAACCCAATCCTTAGAGAATAGAAATAGAGCCTTCACAGACCATTGCTGATTTGCTGCACATCATTCTAATTGTGACTCGGTTTTCTTTATACACAATTACGCATTTACCTAAAGATCCCAAACCATCATTGCATCAGCCAAATTTATCATCACATATGTTAGGAGCAACAACCCATCTTGAAATCACATCATCACAAAAAAAAAGTTGCAAAATAAATGCTTCTTTCTTAGAGAAAGATGAGCGGCATGATGAAAAATGAAACAAAATCATTGACTTGTATCAAAATGATGTCTTTAGAAAAAACCATCTTGGTTGTATAGATTAAGCAGGATTCATAAATTAAAGTACATTTATTTTCTTAACCATACAAGATGAAAACAGAATTTGTTTTACAGCTTGTATAATATGATAATTGCTTTGCTTAAATGTTAGATATTACACTTATGAATGACTTACTAATATGCATGTTACCCCTTGAACAGAGAGAAGTAACCTTACAATCAGACTCATCAACGAAACATTAAAGTAACTGATTTACTCAAATAGCATATAGTTCATATTACTCTACTTTGTCAAAACTATAATCAAGTTTCTATATTGGTTATATCTATCTGCTTAAATGTTGCATTAACTTCTATACAAAAATACAAAATCAAGCGAAGCCTTAAAGGTTTCAGCATATAGCATGTTATCAAGTGTGTGCCATTTCTGGTTTAATAAGGACCGTTAAACAAAGAACTGAGTTTTATAGGCATAAGAGACATAGGAATCAAAATTAAACTTATACAATTACAAGTTACAACTATATCCTGGCCGTAAACATTTCTAAATGTAAGAATATAACAATAAGCTGTCATCCCAATTTAGTAAAGGTAGACTAAAATGAACCAAAAGAAATGATAATGCCGTAAAATCCAACGGAAACCATAAAGAAGTGAATCCCTTGAAAATAACATAACTGAGGCCAACAACTTTGCAATATTTAATTATATGTAAGTGCACAAAGATGCATCCATATCTGGAGATTTATCTGATTGATGCAAGCGGATACTAAACAAACTAAAGAGCGTATGAACTCCAAAGTAGAAAAAACACACATAACTCCAACATCAAAGTTACAGCCATAAAATGGCACCCTAGTTGCTTACGCTTTTCTGTACCCACAACTGGTAAGCATAGAATCAGCAATCAGTTCTCTACGCGCATAATTAAGATGCCTAAAGAGTCGATTCAGTACCTTTAGAATTGTAATACTGATTCTCAATGTCAACATCTTGCTCTTCAGGTTCCTCCTCGGAGTACTCGAACCCATAATCCTCCATGTCTGCATCTAAACGAGATAACGGAAACAAAAATCGTAATCACAAGCTTGCAACAATGCAAATCCACTGAATAATCATAAAACACACGAAGACACTAATGGTGTGTGTGCGTTTCTGCAGATTGGTCATATATGAGTGCGATTGAAACCCTTAAAGGAAGTGAAACTCGCCTGAACCCATGGTTGAATGACGATGATTCGAAGACGATGAATAGAGGATCGATCAGAGGCCTAGGGTTTGGTTTTGAAATGTAACACTAGTTGCGGGTATTGCCTTGCTCAAGGAGTCAAAAGGGTGTTTGGGAATTGCGATTTGCTTATTAAACTTTAAGAAAATAAATTTATGTTGTTTTATTAAAAAGAAGAAAAAAGATCAGATGTGTTGCTTTTAAATCCATTTAGTATTTCTGAACCCAATAAAAAGTGGCTGTAGACGAATAATTTTAGTAAAAATATTCTAGGGATGAAGTGTTTTCTCTTGATGTTTAAGTTCTGTAAAAAAACATATATATGGTTAATGAAAATAAATTAAGAGTGTTTTATAAAATTAATTTGTCATTATTATTTAAATTTAAAACTCAGAAATGTTTATTGGTTTTAGGGAAAAAAAAACTAAGTGATCTTATATTTTTTTTTTTTTAAGCAATACAAACCCCACATATAATTTTTTACAGCTAATTGTTATATTATTAGAATAACAAATATTAAATTGATAATATGTAATAGAACAGGTTGTGGTTCTTAAACTTTTGTATCACCTTTGATTTCAATAATAGAAATGGAATATTAACCAATAAATATTTGGTTAAGAGGTGTCATGTAAAAATATTAAAGAACATTAATTACATGATATCCTTCATTTTAATAAAAACTAATATTAAGTTCCTCGTGTTGCAGCATGAATGTGAAACCATACTGAGTAGCACCAATAGCGCACTACCACCAATAACAACTAACACTGAAAAAACACATACTAAAAATGAAATAAACAATGAAAAAATAAAACTAAACAAAGAGCATACATAAAAACGTTGAACCAAGCAAACGAAAAGTAAAACATATAAAACAGTAAGTAATTCGATTTAGAACCAGCTTGCTGCGATGAGGCCATTAAAGATGGAAAAATAAGTGTAAAAACGTTAAATCACCCACGCACACTGCATCATGCTAACTCGTGGATTTCAGACCAAAACGTAAAACGAAAAATTTATAAGGCATGAAAAGTATGGACCAAAATTGAAAGTTTAAAAAATATTATGGCTAACTTGTAAAATATGTAAAAACATTAGGTTAAAAAAAGTTAGAAATAAAAAAAAATTGTCAAAAGGTAGATGCAACCTATTAAAGCACGTGTTACAGCCCATGATGTATACCAAAGTTGATAATTTGTATATCCTAGTAATTAAGCATACGCCCGTTGTGGCAAAAACGCCACCCGGTTAATAAAACATTGACGTAAGCCCATGCGTTACAACATGGGTGTTAATAATATAAGAAATATTATCAATGATTCTTAGTCCAACTGTTTAAGCTGAGTTGCTCTTGATATGTAAATAAGAGGGAGGTCATGGGTTCAAGTCACTCTTTGAGTAATATGCTCAAAGTTGAGTCAGTGAGTTTTTCTAGCAATGGGCTTCTTTTTGAAGGGGTTAGGAGTGCGATCCCAGCTGGGACACAAATAGATTGGCCCGATCAAGATAACACCCATCCTCCGAAACAGAGTCACACATTTACCGTTCAAAAAAATAATATAAGAAATATTATATTTAAATATGAAACCATTAAAGTCCATTCTTTAAGTCCCCATGTAGTGTATTTTTTTTGTTAGTCCCGTCCATGTGTTTAATATATGGTTGTTAAAAAAAATATGGTGCACTTTTTTGATGTATATGATATGCAATGGAAGTTATAAACTTAATAGTATTTAGAAATTAGAATGCAATGAAAATGGGTTGTTTCATGCCCGGGCTTCTTCAAAATCCTAACGACTTGCAAAAGAATGCTCTGACAAGTTTGTTTTTCTTTTCGTTCACTGCTTCACTAGTCTTTGGTTTAACAGCCTCCCATAGACCTTGAGCGTCCAAAACTGATTCCATGATAACCACCCACGTGTTATAGTTTGTCTTTGTAAGTTTAGGACACCGAAGCAAAGTTGCAGTGGATTCTTTTGTTGGGATGATCATAGCATTCGCAGGTGGATTATTCACTTTTGCCATTGTGTACCTTAGTCTCCTCAAGAGAGAACAACTTTGATTTCGTCTAAAACCAAAATCGCGAACACCTCGAAAGCAAGAATGATAACTCCTTTGATTTCTCTTCTCTTCCCTATGCGAATAGCAACACAAAAGTCAAACTTATTAATTACTTATTTTTCTTGCAAATCAACAACCTTAGTTTTATTAATTTTCTTGTCTAATTTTAATTCCACAAACAACTTCAAAAAACTTTTAATTCCTCTTGCTTGCCTTACATCTTGGTCGATCACCACACAGGTTATCTACTTCGTTTATTCGCACCACACATGTCTGATTACTACCACGGAGGTCTTCTTGATCTTTTCCTTTACCACACAGGTCTGGTTTGTTCCTCCTTACTGCACCACACATGTACAATGATCCACACAGGTTGATATCTTACTAAACCACACAGATTTCTTGCTACTCAAGTTCGTTCGTTTGTTCTTCCTCTCCACACAGGATTCGACCTCCGGCTTCTAAGGTATGAGCTTTACACCAAGCTCTAATACGATAGTTTTCATTACAACGTGTTTAATTTGTTTTTTAGTTCTCATTAATCATTATTCGTGTTTTGATAATGTCTACTCACTAATCTTATTTGATAGTGTCTACTCACTAATCTAGAAGGATGCGAAGATCGATTGATTAACAGAATCATAACTCGTAAGATTGTTATTAGCATATTTGTATCTCATTAAAGATATAATTATGTTATTTAAAATAGCTTAGAAATATAAAATTTCCTGTTCTCAAAGAAAATATACACATCCCGTTCTTATTAAAAAAAATAACATAATGTGATAATCAATTTAAATAATATTACTTCCATATTGCTACATATGACTTACCTCTGAAAAATATTTGAGGAGTCTTAAAGAGCAGTATGTCTTTTGACATAAGGACATTAACTTGATGTAGAAATTAACCAACATAAACCAACATAACTTGATGTAGAAATTAAATGAAGAGACTTGTATTCCATATAAATAAAAAGTTCAAACATAATGAAATCCCTACCATGTATATTTTTCTAATTTCTTATAGCGTATTTAACACACACAAACACACTGACATAGCAAAAAAATATTTACACTCATAACTGAATGACAAACCTTATTTTTATCTCATATAATATATCACACTCATACATCAAGGTTTGAATATAATGATATGATGATAAACTTTCACCTTTATTTTATAGGATAAATTACTCCCAAAGAAATTCGGCTTATAACAATCACACGTGATGAAATTGTGATCATGGATATTGGATATATGTCAATCCAAAAGTTGCATATACGTTATAGCTCGTGAGTTCAATGCACTTGGCGTCCCTAAAGACTTGCTAGATTCATTACAATAATAATATCATCCGCCATTAAAAAATGTAGCATGTAACTTATTTTGCAATAAAAGTTATCTTGAAATGGATAAAAATAAACCAAACATTCAAATCAAAATCAAAACTAGAGACTGAAATCATCCATGATTGATGAGTAATAAACCAACTCAATCTCTCAAATTTCACCATCCCATAGTTCCTCAACGCTTCTATACTCGCCATAAGTATCATTCACCAGAAATTCTCCCCTAATGAGTCTTGCCTGCAAGAAACCCAACATTCAAATGTCAAGAACAAATTAACTATCTTTCAGTTTGATTATTATTACTATTATGATGATGATGAAATAGAAAGCTTGCCTGCTCAATTTTCGAAAACTCTGCGAACAAGTCATCAGGAATGGACCAATCAAACACATCAAAATTCTCTTTGATTCGAGCTTCATTTGTACTTTTTGGGAGCACACTATGACCCATCTGCAAACCCCATCGGAGCGCCACCTGCGCAGGAGTTTTGCCGACTTTCTCTGCAACCGCTGTCAGAATCGGATGCTGCAGAACATTGCTCTTGAGCCACTTTGTGCCCGGAGAACCAAGTGGTGAATACCCCTGCATATTCAAATGAAGTACAAAAGTTAAAAGTAATTTGATTATCAAACTAATTAGTATCAAATCTGTTGATTTTGATGACTTACAGAAAGGTGGACACCGTTAGCTTTACAAAATTCAAGCAGTTTAGTTTGCTGCCATATAGGATGGCACTCCACCTGGTTCACAACTGGTGGAATGCGTGCCACTGCTAATAAATCAGCCAGTTTCTTTGAGGAAAAGTTGCTAACACCTAAACCTCGAGTCATGCCGTTATCATAGCATGACTCCATAGCTTTCCATGTTGCAGGTATATCAGTCGGAATCAGGTTTTCAGGTTTGAACCCAGGTGTCCCCTTCTTTGTTCTTGCTGGCCAGTGAATCTTAAATAGATTGAATGATATATAAAACAAGGTTCATTAAATTAATAAAAATTTAAGACAAAGTAGAAAAGAGGGTATGAAAAGTTGGAAATGGAGAACACTTACAAGGTACAGATTGATATAATCAAGCTGCAAGTCTTTCAAAGTGTTTTCCAATGCTACAGGTACATCTTCTGGTGCATGATTATTGCACCTGTAAAGTTTAGGATTCTTGTGTTAGATAAAAATGGTGGAATCTTAATATAAGTATAGAAATGTGAAGTTAATTGTTATCGGATTATGACAAACCAGAGTTTTGAGGTGATCCACAAATCCTCTCGCTGCACTTCACCATCTTCGAAAAGCTTCTTCAAAGCTACACCGATCTTCAAATCCATAAAAGTAGGAGTTATGTTTTGAATAAAAATTATTACTAATTTTTTGGACCAGTGAAAAATTTTCTGCATTTTGATTGAGTTTCATTGTCTTAGTGTATTTTTTTTTCTTTTTAGTAAAAGTGGATGCTTATTCAAAATGCTAACGCAAAAATGGTGGGCTCTTTTGGTTTCAATGCATTCCTAGTATATTGCATAATTTGCTACAAAATATATGTGAAACAAGAGAATTCATTGGCTGAGATGGTGAACCAAAGCTCAATAAACAAACGTTCTTCATTTCATATGATCAACGTAGTGACAACCGCTGGACCAAGTGCATGCACATCATTATCAATGGTTCATCCAAGTGGAGAACCCTTTGCAAAACAAGGCCCATATGGCCAGTCATCATATGTACCACAATGAAACATAATTTGAGGGTGTACACACCATAGTGAAAGAAATTTTGAAAGTTTATCTACCACAATAGAACAAATTTTGAAAGAATATAAATTATGAATATTTATGCCACATACTAAATTTTACTGGTTATTCGGTAGCTAGTCACCATATGCATCAAAATAAAACATAATTTGAAAGTTTTATATATCAGTATGCTATTTAACTCTATAGTATATTTTATAACACTACAAACATACCTCCTTTTCGTTGCCGTAAATTTGAGCACAATCAATGTGGCGGTAACCAGCCTGCAGAAGAAAACCACATGATTAGCAGATAAGCATACACATACTCTCCCTGTGTTTTACATATTAATTCACAATTAACTCAAAGAATTGAAAATATAAATACCAATAAACACATAGGGAAGTGTTATCTTCAAAACTCTTATAGTTGTAAGACCCAAGAGAAACTTATTTTTTTAAGTATGTGTAAGACAATTTTATAAAAAACTTCTTTTACATATGTGTAAGACGGTTTTACTTTTTCACACGTGTTTACACATATCAATCTATCCTAATAATTCTTTACGTTTTTTAACACATGGCATTCTCACAGCCACTCTCCCGTTCTTTCTCTCTCTATATTCTAAATCCAAGTCCTTTTGAATCAATAATTTTTAACATATATTTTTTCATTAAATAAAACTAAGTATTTTGATTAAAAAAATATATTTTTCAAAATCAAAATTGTCTAAAACTATGAATTTTTTCTAAAACAACAGAACTTTTGTAAATTATGAAATATTTTAAAACTTATCTTATAAAAATAAAAGTTTTATATAAAAACATTTTTTACAAAACAAACTTGGAGTTTTTAAACAACAAGATATTGACAAAGAACGAATTTTTTTCAAAGCAATAATTTTTTAAAACAAAAGTTTTTAAAATAATAAAAATGTTATATCAGCAAATCAAAGTACTTACTTATTCGTAATTTCAATCATATTTTATATTTAACGTTTTATAGTTACTAACTATTTACTTGTAAATATTTAGTATTTTTCTTATTCAACCCGTATAATACATGAGTTAGTCTATTGAAAACACGTGTAAAAAAAGTTTCGTAAAAGAAGTTTCACGTTCTACAAAATTAAATGATTAACTTCCAATTTCATGACAATTATGAAAACTTTTTTTTTTTAACTGCCAACTAATTAAAACCCGGCTACTCGGGGTACCCAATGACGAATAGGCACCCCATCCGCCCACGAGCACAAACAGCGCTGGGTAACTCAAGCCCACCAACCACCAATTCCGGAGAAAAACCCGCCACCCGAAGGCCCACTACGGTAAAACCCGGCCCACCAACAACATAGTTACGAAGCTACCACTCACCCAAATGGTCGGTGGTAAAACAATTCTTATTTTCACACATGTTATTAAAATAGTTTTCTTATACATATGTAAACAGTTGCAAAAGAAATCGTAACAATTCGAAAAAGTAATAACAGTTCTTCTTTTGATCTTTCCCCTAACACACTAACACATATCTGTAACAAACACCAAACTAACTCATTTGACCCCAAACCCCAAATTGTAACATTCTCCACTTCCATTATCCAAATTCATCTCAAATCTCAACGAATATAATCCGCTTAAAGTAATCATCCAAAATCACACAAAAACAACACACATCAAGCTACCAATACATACATGCAAACGATACTACACTTAAAATCACCTTCTCCGGCGACTGTTATGTTAACTAAAATCAAATTCAAAAGGAGTATAGAAAGACGGCGAACCTTGACGGCGGCGTAAACAGCGTCGCCGACAACACCGGGCTCCGATTGCCACGTCCCCAGACCAACGGATGGAATCCGAGTGTTGTTTTTGAGATCAAAGAAGTGGATTCCGGTGGCCATTTTCAGACAACAGTTTAGTCAAGAGTCGGTGAAATGAAGGAGTAATTTGAGGAAGAAGAAACAAAAGCGAAAGTGATGAGTGCCATTGAATGAGTATAAATGGTCCACCTTTACGGGCTTCAAGTCATGGAAATATTATTATTTTATTTTGAAAGGAAAAGATACTCGAATCAACCAATCAGGAACATTTTAGAGTGTTTTCAGAGCTTACTCTTGGTTATGGCTTCAAACAAACTGAAAATTCAACGAACAGTTCGTGAACTGTTTGGAGGGAAGTTCGTTTATGTTTGTTCGTTTAGTAAATTAACGAACATGAAAACTTCGTTCGTTTAGTTAAACGAACAAACATGAACACAAGCCGTGTTCGTTCATTTATGTTTGTGAACGTTCGATAATGTGTTCGTTTATGTTAGTTAATGTTCGTTCGTGAACGTTCAATAATGTGTTCGTTTATGTTCGTTAATGTGTTTGATTATGTTCTTAATTTTTATGACAAATATGTCAAGTGTTTTTGGATATTTATGTTACGTGTTTATTTATTTTTTGTAAATTTTATGATGAAAATGCTGATTTAGTCTAAAATAAATATGTGATCATTTGCATTCGTTTGTGTTCATGGACTTCTTTGTGTTCGTCATGTTCATGAACATTTGTTTGTATTTGTTTGATTTGTTTGTATTCATTTGCGTTCGGTAAGTGTTCGGGAACAGTTCATGAATATGTTCATTTCCTTAATGAACGAACACGAACAAGGAAAACCGTTCGGTAAGTGTTCGTGAACAATTCATGAACAAGTTTATTTCTTAATGAACGAACACGAACAAGGCCTTGTTCGTGTTCGTTCGGTTCGTTTGCAGCCCTACTCTTGATATAATTTAACGGCGTAACTTTGTAAAATATTAATTAAGTTTTAGATTGTTTTAATTAGGTTATTTATAAAAAAAAAATTTACTTAATCAGATCATTAATGTTTTAGGCTTTTCTAATTAGATCATTTATAAATTACACAATATTTTTAAAAGTTTGAAATAGTTAAAAAAAGTTAACAATGTTTATTAAAAATCAAATTGTTTAAAAAAACTAAGAAAATATTAATGATCTAATTGAAACACTCTTAAAACTATAATGACCTGATTTCACAAATAAAAATATTAGTATATTACTGACTTGATTGAAACAAATATAAATATGAGTGACTTAATTGGAACATTTCTAAAACTTGTTTGTTATCTATGAATTTTTTTCTAATTCATCTAAAAACTATCATCCTTATATTTATATTTTATTTTTTTAAAATTTCTAACATCACATTCTTTATCTTTGTTTTTATTTTTTTTAATCATTTTTTCTCTTTCTTCCATCTCTAATATTAAGTATCAACTATTTTGTCTTATTATCTTTTTATTTTAACTGATTTCCAATAATTTCTTGTTAACCAGGTTCGGATGAAGATGTATCCATCTAAAAATAGACTTTTTGATTGCAAGTTAGGGTCACAAGAAGAACTGGATTACAATGAACACTCAAAGTGTATTCATTCTTTGAAACCACTTGGATTTGCAAATAATTTATTTGTATACTTAGCATAGTATCATCTCAACCTATATGATATACTGTGTATAAACAAAAACTTAGCCACAAGCTCAACCATAAGCAAATAAACTAGTGACTACCAAATTGGATAAACTATGAATAAATTTTTTTAAATATATCCACCATTCCAAACTGGACACAATGATATTAGTGCCTACAAGCTTTCTCAATTGTCCCAAACCGCATAAAATGAATTATACAATTGCTTTGGCTTGTTGCAGAGCATATCAACTTATATATGTACATATATACAGCAAGTACAATAAAACATCATTACCATGGCTCAAGAACCCTCATCTTCATTCCAAACCCATCTTCTGATAGAACCCTGTCAATATCTCACCTTTGATTTTCTTAATATGAATCTATCGGAAATCGATTAGTGGAGGAAGTTTAAGTAAAATAATCAAGAATTGAAACTTACATCGAAGGAATCATCAAGAACAGTTGAGGAAAAGGAGGGATATGAGAAGAAATTGGTGGGAGAATAGTATAGGTACAACATAAGGATCTACAGGAAGTTGGTATTTATAAAGAATCATGTACATCCCTTAAAAGTAAACTTTACATAACCTGATGGAGCACTTCAATGTTTATATTCTAAATTTTTTCTCAAAATTTAAAATACAAGGATAAATGCAATATAAAAAGCCTGATGTGGATGCGCTTAAGTGGAAAAAATAAAGATACCCAAATCAGTATTATATGAAATGGTTTTAAGTGGTTGTGATTTGTGAGGGAAGAAAATAGAAATTGTTACTGTTCATCTGTAAATTTAATGAAACATTGTTCGACCCTTATAAATTTTTTTAATATTTCTGAAAGTGGTTGTGAGTGTAGGAAAGAGAAAAAAAAAATATTAAAAAATACTATTTAATTAAAGTAGTGAAAAAAGTAGTAATTTTTAATATAATTATAAAAATAAAGATAAAAAATAAGACTTGAAAACGTGTCTAATTCTACTGCTACGAATGATATTTTCTATGAGTTGATGAGCAGTTAATCTTCAATTCCATTGCCCATAATTTGGATTTATTTTGTATGGAACACGTCTTAACTTCTTTAAATTCTTGTTGTTTAAAAGGACATTTTCTTTACTTGTACATTTTCTTCTATTTGCCCTTTTAATCTTGAATGCTATTGCACATAGTTATTTACTGTTCTTACTAATTTTATAAAGAGAAAATTACGTATCTAGCCATTTGACCAAATCAAATTACCAATATAAACACTAAAAAAATAAAATTTACTCAAAAATAAACCAATGAAAACACGACACGTGTCCAGTCCTCGCCTAATGGGCGAGGAAAACACATATTTCCTCGCTGACGTGGCCAATTTTAAAGGTTTTCCTTGTTGTCGTGGCCATTTCCTCGTTGACTAGACGAGGAAACATGATTTTCCTCGCCCAAAATTACAAAAATACCCCTTCTTGCTCAAAATTTTATTTTATTTATAAAATAAAACTTTTGAAAACTATTTACAAAAAATAAAAAATCCGTAGTATTTTTTTTAATATTTTTTTCATTGTTTGATTTTTTATAACTATTCCATGTAAGTAGTAGGTGAGTTAATTAACTTATAATAATTTTACACACCTATATAATTTAAGTTACAGTTTGTTAACGATGTGGAAGAGTGCCTACCTTTGAAAAGTAAATGTTTGAGAAATGTTTTTAGTTTGTCTAGTAATGTTACGTATGATGAATTAATGTATATTATTTCTAAAAAACTTACAAGTTAAAGTTCTATACGATTATCTTATAAAATGTGTACTTATACTTATGTTATTTGTATATCCGATGACAATTATTTATCTGGTCAAAATGGAATTTTTACATTGTTCATTACTGAAGAATGTGGTGTTCGTTTGACAGGCGACCAATGTTTTAGTTAAAAAATTTTTGCATGATATTTTTGGTGTTTGAAATATAACTAGTATTATGCCCCCGCGTTGCGGCGAGGGCGCAACACCATACTAAGTAGCATCAATGTCACACCGTTGCTAGCGACCCCAACACCGAAAAGACTCGCAAAACAAATGAAAAAAAAAACCAAAAAAAAACGTAGACGTACAAACATTGAACTATTCACGCCTTGTGCGGCCGTGTGGCTTGTTAGTGTGCAAAGATTAGACCAAAACGTAAAACACAACGTGACTATTAAACAGAAAAAGTAGAGATAAAAATGCTAAACCACATACGCATATTGTGACATGTTAACTTAAAAATTTTAGACCGAAACAAAAAAACGAAAAATATATAAAAGATGAAAAAATATGAGATCAAAGTTGAAAGTGAAAAAAATAATAATGTTAAATATAAAAGATGAAAGCTATTAGAGTTAAAAGTATAAGTTTTTAAAAAAACAAAAAAAACAAAAGTACAACCTATTAAGCATGATGTACAACTAAAAATGCATAACTAATTTGAAAATTAGTATAATAGTTCTTATCTCAAAGAAAATTGCAATAGACCCGTTATATTTAAATAAATTTAAACTAAATTTAGTTACTTCCATAAATATAATCATCTCATTTTCATATCATGTGTACAATGTAACGTCTTATTTATTTAGTTCAATCACTTTTATTTCGTTACCAAGATGTAACGTAACAATAAGATAGAAGTCATCATTTATTAAAAATTATGATATTATTAACATAATTATATAATCTCTTAATTTATAAACAACAATTAAACTTTTACGTAATATTATAGCGGGGCACCAGACTTTTCTTATTTAAGAAAGAATCTGAGGAAAGACCCCCACTTAATTGTGTAATTTATAAATAACTACTATACTTTTACTTAATATTATATAAAATATAATATTATATATTTTGTAATTAATAAATAACTATTATACTTTTACATAATTATTATATTTTTATGTCACATTTTTTTTAAATCTACCTTTAAAAATATTGTAGTTATTTTATAACAAAAAGAAATAATTATTCATGAGACAGTGACTCAATCCTTGTCTCGTTGAACGTTTCCTTGCCTCGTTTAACGTTTTCTCGCCTCGGAAA
Organism: Flaveria sonorensis; assembly: GCA_025506505.1. Lineage (NCBI taxonomy): Eukaryota > Viridiplantae > Streptophyta > Magnoliopsida > Asterales > Asteraceae > Flaveria > Flaveria sonorensis. The sequence goes on from CM046424.1 coordinate 60,982,739, forward strand.
CCTCATGCATGGTGTCAAGCGAGATGCAGGTCACAATCCATCACCTAGGAACTTGTGTTCTTCGCATAGACCACCTTTTAAGCGAGAAAATCATAGTTTTCCTCTCCTAGGGACTTGTGTTCCTCGCCAAGGTTTTTTTCAAATTTTCGAGACACGTAAGCGAGGAATTATTTTACCACGTCAGCGAGATTTTATGTAAATTCCTCGCCCTAAGCAAGGGTCAAAGGTGACAGGTCCATTTTATTAGAAACGAAAAGTCAAATGTTATTTTGTTAATTTGATTTGGTCTTTTGTTTAAATTTGTAATTTTCCCGTTGTCATCGACATTCTTACTATTATCCGTACTTATTTTTTTTTTTATCCTACACTTTATGTTATTTGTGTTTATATTTTATGCGTAGAAAAAATAAGCTGTTTTTTAATATGTTTACAATCATATTGACTTTAGAGTATCACCGTCAAACATGATTTTGATCATGTCATATAAGCACTCGGTGAGAAAATAACGGTCCTCAAAATCCTCCTTTCCACAGCTCCACAAAACTCGATATTAGATTTTCCTATCATCAAACAAACAACCAAAATTGAAACTTTTTTTAACAAATTAAGAAGATAATCATCAAAAACTGCCTTGGGTTTTTGTTTTTTTCAAAAGATTTTGATATCCTGTGGCCTCTGCCTTGGATACAACCAAGGCAGAGATCAAACGAAAACACAAGTTTTAGATTCACAACATTAAATCATGGCATTTCAAGATTTCGACCAGATTTCAGAACGTAGAAGGCTTGAAAGAAAACAAAGGTTGAAACAAAGAATCATCATAGGGGTCGTTGTAACAATTTTGCTTCTTTCAGGAGCTGTTGCGGCATTCTTAATATTCCTCAATAGCTCCCAACAAGACGAGACAGATGATGGTATGGATAACACGGATACCATCGACACTGACAAAACAGAAAACAATAACAACAACGACAACAAGGACAATTCAGCGTCCGATGCTCCTAATGACAAAGGAAACAAAGACGAAAAGGCTTTGCAAACCAAAAAGGCCGTTCAAACGATATGCGAATCAACCGATTACAAAGAAACATGCCAGAGCCGTCTTGAAAAATCGTTAAGCTTGACATTATCAGGACTACCTGGTCCTGATGATCTCATGAAAGCAGCTGTATCTGCAGCCTCCGATGAACTCGACAACGCCATTAACCAAACATCCACATTCATGAAAGTTGACACCGCACCCGATTACCAAAAAGCCACATTCAATGTCTGCAAGCAGGTTTTCGAGGACGCACAGAATGACTTCAACCATTCAAGAAACGCTGCCAAATTACCCGATTTAGGCAACTGGTTAAGCGCGGTGATGACGTATCAACAAACGTGCATCGACGCGATTACTGAAGATGCAACCAGGACCAGCATTGAGCAAACTTTAAAAATCAGCAAAGAGCTCACTAGCAACTCGTTAGCCATAGTTTCTTCACTTCATAAAGAAGCACCAACACCTGCACCCGTCACCCACCGCCGCCTGCTAACACGCATGCACGGTCTCCCCACATGGATGACACGCGACACAAGAAGGCTACTAAAAGCCGACGCCCCGAATCTATGTCTATCCCCAAACGCAACTGTCGCTAAAGACGATTCAGGTGATTTCACCACCATTTCAAACGCACTTGATGCGTTGCCTGCTAACTATCAAGGACGCTATGTTATTTACATAAAGGCTGGAGTATATGAAGAGAGTGTGATCGTCACTAAAGACATGGTAAACATCACAATGTACGGTGACGGATCACAGAAAACAATCATCACTGGGAATAAAAACGTTGTAGACGGAGTTCCTGCCTTTCTAACAGCAACATTCGGTATCAACCATCAACTACTGTTTAATAACCATCTTTACCAATTAGAAACAACTTCTAATATGAATGTTTGCAGCGGCTATAGGTGAAGGATTCATGGCTCAATCAATCGGTTTTCGGAACACCGCAGGTCCCGAAAAGCATCAAGCGGTGGCTCTAAGAGTTCAATCAGATCGATCAATATTCCTCAATTGCAGAATGGAGGGATACGAGCAGACTTTATACGTGCAAACTCACCGTCAATTTTATCGCGGATGCTACATATTGGGGACAATCGACTTCATATTTGGGGACGCTGCTGCAGTGTTCCAAACATGTGAAGTTATGATCAGAAAACCAATGGCGAATCAACACAACACGGTGACAGCTCAAGGTAGAATCGACAAACACGAAACAACAGGGATCGTGTTGCAGAAGTGTAGGATTTTCGCCGATTCGTCGTTGGAGGGTGAGAAGTCGGAGGTCCGGAGTTACCTTGGGCGACCGTTGAAGGAGTATTCGAGAACGATGGTGATGGAATCAGAGATTGGTGACGTGATTCATTCTGACGGGTGGTTTTCGGAGGGGGGTTTTGCAGTTGCGAGGGTTTATTACGCGGAGTATAAGAACATCGGTGGTGGATCTCCGGTGAAGGATAGGGTGAAGTGGGGTGGTTATCATCCGGAGGTTAAGAAGGAGGAGGCGGTGAGGTTCACGGCGGGAGAGTTTATACAGGGGGAACGGTGGCTGAAGGACACCGGTGTTCCTGTTCGTCTAGGGTCTTACAGCTAGTTAGTGAAGAAGATGACAGTAGTGGTGGTGGTGGTGGTGGTATATACTGATATACATTCGGGTAGGTGTGATTGTATAGTGAACCATGTTTAAAAGTAGTTTACATAGATGTGTTTTTTGGTTGGTAGAGTTACTATTTGTATCACTATAGCTAAATATGGTTTCATAACTTTAAATATTACTAGATTAATTTTTATAGATAGTTTATGTATATTACTTTAGGCAAAGGTTATCTTGAAAATTATTTTTTTAGTACCCTATGAATATTTTTTTTATATATTACGTATGTATAAAAAATAGTTTTAACAAAAAATAAAATAATAATTTTTGATTTTATGAGAACTCCAGTAACATTTTTTACACATGTGTGATATAGTTCTAATTTTTATGCGTGTTTACATATTACCCCATGTGTGAGAATGTGTACAAAAAAAGTTCTCAAAGGTTTCATGAAATATAGAGATTTTCATTTGATCACTTCCTTTTGCTTTAAAACTTATAAAATATTACATAAACATTCATTGATAAATTGCATGATTAAAAAGCAATCATGTATTATGTTTTGAAAATTCATGTTTCGGATGTGTATGATATTTTTTTTCTGAACGATAAAGTCTGCTATCAAGAAGCCTTCACAAGTTCACCTTGAAGATAAAACACATCACTTACATGATAAAAACAAGACATCTTGGTACAACATGAATTAGAACAACTCAAAGTAATGTTTCAGGCTCTGTAATCTATCCATTGAAATAGTTGTGAATTAATATCATCAATAATATTTAATTAAGATGCCTTCACCTTGTTTAAAAAACCACCATGTTTCTATCCTCCAAACGAACCATAGAATCACGTAAACTTTTTACGTTTTTTTAAATACACAACACTGATTGCAAGTGTGCAACATTAACCAATTGCTGAACTGACGAAGCTGAAGCTCTTGAATAACATCCAGGCATGTAATTTTGGCAACTTCACAATTTGAGCCTCAAAATGTGGTTCAATTGGGTGTCAGTCTCAAAATAGGAAGTATTGATTTTTTAGCCTAATTAGATTTTGTTCACACAATATAAAAAACAATAACTAATTTATATACATACATTATAAATATTTCACTGAAACATGACAATTACTACATGTATATTCTAATATATATTAATCCTGTAGGTCGGTGCCTACAGGAATTTTTTTGAATTTTACAAATTACCACTAAAATTTATGTCTTTTTTACTTAGATGGGAATGATATGAAGTGAGATAGTCAAGTTGGCACTTTTTTGTTTCATATTAGTTTTAAAATGAATTTTGATAAATCACATGAAATGAGATGAGATGAGATGATTTCATATAAATTTTAAACATGATATAAAATAGTCGGGTTAGATATAAAATGTTTTTATGTTTGTTAATTTTTACGTATATTTTGAGTTGTTTTACATTGAGACGTTAGTTTTATTTTAAAACATGTAGGATTAAATATGATATGTTTTCATTCGATTGTATAATCCAAGTTATTATACATTTTGACATAAAATTAGTTTGAAAACGAGTCAGGGTGATCGTAATCTATACTTATCACGCCTAATGTGATTTCACAACACGTGACTTTTTATATATATATTTTGAGTTAGTCTACGTTTCGATATACATTCTTCTTGAAAAAGAGTTTGGTCTAGTATGATACGTTTTCATTGAAAGGTATAAATTCGATTTAATCTACATTTCGATGTAAATTTAGTTCGAAAAATAGTCGGGTTGATTATACTCTATATTATATTACATCGCGCACAATGTCACAGCAACACGTGGCGGTTTAAATCTAGTTATAACTAATTTAGTAAAGTCGGTGGCATGCCATCAAACAATCATCACGTAGGTACTATCGATGAGGCACAAACTACAAGCAATTTTTGCATGTTTATTATTTTCATTTATAGCCTTAGATATTGTATTCAAATTTACACACTCTCGAACATATTAAAAGAAAGAGTTAATTACACGATTGGTTCTGTGGTATGTTCATATTGCAGGATTGTTCCCAACTTTTAAAAAATTACAGGTTTGGTCCTAACTGTTTATCAAACCATAACACAATTGGTCTCTGACACTAACTTTTGTTAAGTTGTTCAGTTAAGTAGAAATGAAAAGCCAAAAATACCCCTAACTTAATGTGACATCCGTCACTATCAAGTCCGTTAATTGACTCGAAGTTTGTCAATTCTCCTCGTGCATTTATTATCTTGCGTAATTAATCGTCTTCAAATTGAAACTTGTCGTATTTGCTTTGCGTGATAATCCAAATATTATGATAAGATGAATTAGACAAATATCACATAAATGATAATTAACACAATTAATCTTTAATAGTATAATTAGTTCCATTATTATCATTATTGATATTATTATTAATATTATTACTATTACTATTAATATTTTTAAGATTATTATTATTAATATTATTAATAATAATATAATTATCATTATTATAATTAAAGTTAGGGTTTAAAGTGTAATTTAACTAAACAAAGGGGAATAATTAATTGAAAGTTTGGGGTTCAAATTGTAAATATTAAAATTATATATTTTAAAACCCTCGACCCCCCCCCCCCTCTCGCAGCCGTAACCCTATTACACGATGGTCGTGGTGGTCGGACTATGGTGGCGGAGAAGATACGGTGGTGGTGGTGGTCACATATATATACACTAAATATTAGTGTATATATATAACTATTTATTAAAAAAAGTTGGGTCCCACGTATATTATATGTATTTTATATATTTTTTTTTTGAGTTCATGGGTATTTTTGTATTTTCACCTTCACTTAACTAAAAAACTTAATAGAAGTTAGTGTCAGAGACCAACTGTGTTACGGTTTGGCAAACACTTGAGATCAAATCTGTACTTTCTCAAAAGTAGGGACCAATGTTATAATATGGCATATCGTAGGGACCAATCGTTAAATTAACCCTAACAAAAGGTTTGGTGGTAGAGTTGGTCCGCACCCCTTAAAGTAGTAGATGTGGGTGTGATCCCGTTGCTCACCTACCTGACCGGTTTTTTGCTTCCGATATTTTATTTTATTTTAACTTTTTCTTCATTTAAAAAAAACGTCAATCCATTAAAAAGATTAATATTTTACAGATGGGCAAGCTTTTTTTACAAAATTATATGAATGTTTAGATGTTTTTGATGAGTTTATTTTTTTATTTAAGGTTTTGAATATTATCAACGTCATCTTAGCAACACACGAGTTTACGTAAAGGTTTTGCTTTTTATAATGTAAAGTATCGAAAGCATTGAATTTCAATGTTTAACTTGCCGCAAGACGCGAGTTTGTATAAGATTTTGCTTATCATAATTTGATTGATTCATAAAACTAGATGTATACAATTCAATATCAAATATAATAAATTAAATATAATTTATAATATGATGGACGTATATAATCTACCTTTAACTTAATATTTTCTTTAAACTAATTTACAATCAACTACTATTAACCGATTATACTAACACCTTGCAGGATTTAAATACTTGACCCCTTAAAATCGTAATGTCATCAAGATACTTAAATTAATCACTCATCAACTATTATTCTAAGATTTAGAAGAGAAATGCTTCTAGTAAAATCATTTAAATTTAAAGGATCTTTGGCTTAACGGAATCTAGATGATCGGAAAAGATGTTTGTTTTCAAGATGCCATGATTAAGTTTCATAATAAAAAAAATTAATTTTAATTTTGCTCTTTAAGATTTGATTAAAATAATTATTTTTTTTAAAAGATTAAAAAATCACTTTATCTTCAAAAGTTTAATTATTTTGGATAAAGTTGAAACACATAATGAACTTTGAATGAAATTGAAATAAGTTATGAAATTTTTGAAGGTAAATAAATATTTTAATATTAAAAAAAATAATTATTTTTAACAAAATGGAACTTAACTAAAAAAAAACTCAAGAGTAATTGATGTTAAATTTAAAAGTAAAATCGAATTCTTGATTCTTTCTGCGTACGCTTTTTATTGGCGCCTAGTGATCCTTTCAAATGCTTCTCTTGCTTCCCCTTTAGCTTCATCACAGTTTCTTCAATCTCTGAAACACAATATCTTCTTCTGATCTCAAATCGATCTCAAAATGGAGCAGAGGCAGAGAAACCAGAAGACGGTTCAAGAACAACAACTACAGCAGGATGAACAATTAGACGATATGCAGCATGGCCCTTTTCCAGTCGAACAACTTCAGGTATGTCATTATTTTTTCAATCGAATCTTCACTTTCTTTGCTTACTTTTGATCAAACGAGGGTTCTTGTTATGGGTTTCTTTCAATATTGGTAATGGTGTTCGTATTCTTGTTTTCGCCCAAAATATTCTACGCGAAATTAGGGTTTCTAGATCGAAATTGCGAAATGGGGATTCGAATTTACCCCGATAACTGGTTTATCTTGCAGAAGAAGTGAAGAACTGTGTTATTTTTATTTGGGTTCAGGGTTTTCTTCGTTTTCTGATTATTCTGATACTAGGGTTTCAATTATAATTTGTGCTTCTTGATGTGTTTTTCAAGATTTGACTAAATTGTTCAATTCACACTTATGGGTGTCGGATAAAGATCAAAACAAACAATAGAATTATGGGTTTGTAATAATTTGCTTTATTATTAACATTGATGGTATTTCAGAGGCTAATTTTGAATTTAACTGAATCCTAAAGGCTTCTGGAATTGCTGCACTCGACATAAAGAAACTGAAAGACGCTGGTTTATGTACAGTTGAATCTGTAGCATACTCTCCTCGAAAAGAGCTTCTGCAAATCAAAGGAATCAGTGAAGCTAAAGTTGATAAAATCGTTGAAGCAGGTATGTCAAGATGTTGATTTGGTTCTTGAGGTGTACTTTTACTGAAATCTTTGAAGTTAATATTGGTTTGTTTTGCATTTCGACAGCTTCAAAACTGGTTCCTTTGGGTTTCACCAGTGCAGGCCAACTCCATGCGCAGAGACAAGAAATAATTCAGATATCTTCTGGGTCTAGAGAACTTGACAAGATATTAGACGGTGCATACCTTTTAGTTTATAGATTTTTAGTAAGACGTTGTTTAATTAATTGTAAAATCGCATTATTTGATTTTTAATAGGAGGAATTGAGACCGGATCTATTACTGAGATATATGGTGAGTTCCGTTCTGGGAAGACTCAGCTTTGTCACACTCTATGTGTAACCTGCCAAGTAAGAACACGTCTTTTGATTTCTTGAATGATTGTGTGTTTTACAAATGATTACAAATTGATTACAAGTATGTTAACTTTTGGGCTTTTATTTAGCTTCCATTAGATCAAGGTGGTGGCGAAGGGAAGGCAATGTACATTGATGCTGAGGGTACATTTAGGCCACAAAGACTCTTACAGATAGCAGACAGGTGGTGGACAATGGACAATGTATTCATGATCGGTGTGTGTTTTAAATCTTTAATTGTACATTTTTTTTCTTATCATGCATTTATCATGTTGCAGGTTTGGGTTGAATGGCAATGATGTATTGGAGAACGTAGCATATGCAAGAGCTTATAACACAGATCATCAATCAAGGCTGTTGCTTGAAGCGGCTTCCATGATGGTTGAAACCAGGTTTTCTTCATTTATTTACTTTTTTGAGGCGCTTCTTTATGCTCTTGCATAATTCAGTCTGCACTTCTATTTGACATATAAGGTTTGTGACATGTGTCTTGTATGTGATTATGTGATGTTGAATAATCAAAATTAGAAACTAGTTGTAATAACCAAATGATAGAAAATAGTGTTTGGATGTGCTTTTATCGTTTCAAAATGCTAACAATCAATTGTTTAAATGTTACAAGTTATTATTGTTTATGAACTGACAGATTAAAAGACAAAAAAGACATTTATGTGAAAGGACGATAAACATATTTAGAAATGATAGTAGAAGTCCCTCAAATTAGGTCAAAAGAATGAGTAAGTATATAGTTATTTACCTTAGATACTCAGATTACTTGTAACTAATATGATTCTGTTTATCTAAACTAACTAGTTGACCCCTAACAATCAAATAATGAATAGCAGAGTCTGATTATTATGAATTTAAGTTGCAATAATTACATAATCAGTATCAGTCTGCAATTCAAAACATCCTAATATCGAGTGGTTTAGGACTTCTAAGAGAAAAAGGAGTTCATCCAAAGAATATTATTAGTATGTGGGTACTGTATATTAATGATTCTATTAGAAAAGAATATATAAACTATAATGGCTAATTATTGTGCTGATATGAAGGTTTGCACTTATGATAGTGGACAGTGCAACTGCCCTCTACAGAACTGATTTCTCTGGTAGAGGGGAACTATCAGCCCGCCAAATGCATCTTGCAAAGTTCTTGAGGAGCCTTCAGAAGTTAGCAGATGAGGTAATACGCTTTCATGAATCTCTTGCTCAAGTTAAAGTGATTAGATGATCTTTGGTAATTCGATTGGTATTGATTAGTTTTCTTGATCAGTTCGGTGTAGCTGTGGTGATCACTAATCAAGTGGTGGCTCAAGTAGATGGTTCTGCCATGTTTGCTGGGCCTCAAATCAAACCCATTGGCGGTAACATCATGGCTCATGCTTCTACAACCAGGTATGTTTATATACTGTAAAATGATCATCTTTTTTAGCCATAAATGTGTAAATTAAGGTGGGTTACCTGTACGTCGACAACAGGTTAGCTTTGAGGAAAGGTAGGGGAGAAGAACGGATTTGTAAAGTAATTAGTTCCCCGTGTTTAGCTGAAGCGGAAGCAAGATTCCAGATTTCTACAGAAGGTGTTAATGATGTCAAGGACTGAAAGCAAGTCTCGTTTTCTGTTTCAAATATTACTCAAAGTTTTGGAATGTATTAGCTTTTCATCTCTGAAATTTGTCATTTTTGCCACTCAAAAGAGTTGAAGAGCAAAAATTTGGATAAAGGTTTAATATGAAGTGTGGATTCTACAGTTGACACAAAATTGCATTTATACATGACTGGTTTTCATGTGGACCAAAAATATTACCACATGACTACACGAGTGCATATAAATTTCAAAAGACAATGGGTTACTTAATCCTGTTAGACTCGACCGGTTTGTTTCTTTGTGCCTTTTCACCATCTTTGATGTCTCAGTCTCCTGACCTTGCTTGTTTGAAGGTATATACCTCGTTCGTCTCTTTCCTGCATTTTAGTCGCACTATTTACGCACGACTATTGAAACTTCATCGAGATGGTTATGGTATGTTTTGTGAAAGAAAGAAATACAGAGAGAATAAGAAGCAATTAGCTCAATTTCATCATATAGTTTCATTCCTCAAGACCTCAGCTGGTATCAAGTACTAACAATAGTTAGTTAATCTCTTCCAAGTTACAAGCTGACCCTAAACTATTCCATATTTACAAAGTAATCCTTGAACTATCCTTTATTAACACGTAATATAGATCTTCTATAAGTACCTCAACTTTTCTGTACGAATCTGTGACACCTCATAATTTCAGGTTAACACCGTTACTGCCATCTAACCTCTCTCCGATAATTGCTTTAAAAATAAATCGATTTTCTTATTATTATAAATAAGTAACTCTAAACCTAATTAAACTTAATTAACCCAAACTACAACTCAAGCAAACTCGAGGGAATAATTAAATTAAAGTCCGGGGTGCAAGTGTAAAAACGAATATTATATACCCTTTTTCTAACTCTCGGTCAACCATCGAACCTCCTCACCCGAAACCCTACGGCCGCAGCTTCCATTTACCCGTGAGCCACCTTCAACCCCCCTTAGTCGTCATCGGTTGCCGTCGCCCCTCAGTCGTCTCGTTTCGCAGGTAAGCAGACGTAACGCACTTCGTTTCGTTTCGTCTCGCGAAGTTCGGTTTCGTTTCGGGTTCGGTGTTACATATGAATGTCTGTGTTTGCTCGGGTGTGTTGTTCCTGGTTTGGCGACTGCCGGTGTGTGTGTGTTAGATGATCGTGTGAGTATATGTGTGCGTATGTACCGACCGTGTATGTGTATTTTGGTTGGGTGTCATGTGTGTATCAATTGTGTGTGTGCGTGTGCAGCCATATATATATATATACATACGGTGTGTGTTTAAATCGGGTATCAATACGTATATATATAGACGGTGGTACACTGCGGTGTACCGTAGCATGTATATATATTGATGTGTGTGTGCCCGATGCATGTATCTCCTGCATCGTGTTTTTTTTGGGCGTATGGCCCTCCCTTGGGGGCGCATGGTGGCAGATAGTGGGCGCATGGCAGCCCCTTGGGAGTCGGGCTGCGGTTTGGTGCATCTTTTGGGTGTGAGCCGTGTATATAATATATATATGTATAAATATGTGTTTGGGTGCGTGCGGTTTTATTTTGTATGCGTGTTATATATGTATGTTTTGGTGTGTGGTTGTATGCTGGAGCGTGTGTGTGAAATTGATCCATGTATATGTGTGTGTGTGCGGTTTGGGGTGTGTGCATCGTGAGGATGCACATCTTGGTTATATATGTGCATGCGCTGTGGTATATGTATGCGTGTATGCCTTCTGCCGAGGTGTTGTGTGTGAATGGGAATATCGATAACTGACACCGTAACCGAACCGTGAACGCGAAACCGTACGAACCATTGTTAATATTTAATATTAATTATATAATAAACGTGCATCCAGGTTCTTAGGAATCATAATTTTGGGTCCTACTGTTAATTGCTTATTTGCTGCGCATTTAAGGTGAGTTCTCAGCCCCGCTTTACCTGTTTTCATTGGGGGAAAGAAACGTGTGTTCAAACGTATTTTCATTTGATCAATATTACTGTAATGATCGCATGTTTACTAGTGTTGTACCAACTTAAGTCCTCACATTTCGAACCGTTAATATACGTTCTTCAGCAAGGTAATTCTGAGTAGATCTACTGGGTTTGACAAACCCCACCCGGGCTAGTCGCGCTAGCACAACTGCATGTCAAACGGGTGTTTAATTGACCTAATTTCTGCTGCTGTGGTTTGGTGGCCACAGCCGAGGCATTCATTTACATTGTCAGCTTCGGTTGCGAACTTCATACACTATGTAACTTGTTAAGTAGGCTAGCTACCTACGGATATTACTTTGTTTACTGTATCGGTTATTACTTGTTCTGTTTATCAAAATTTGTGGACTCACCAACCTTGTGTTGACACTTTAGCATGTTTCTTTCAGGTTCACAAGATGCGCACGTTTAGGATCAACATTCATGCATTCATCGTCACACGTGATATATTTATAACTTTCCAATGAACTTATTAACTGGTTTGCGCGTGTTGCGCCATTTAAAGTTTTAAGACTTATTTATGCTTCCGCAATTTATTTATATGGTTATCTTGGTAACACTGCTTTTGGGATATTTTAAACGTTAACAAATAACTATGCATTGTAATTAAAGTGTCGTTTGGTGTAACTAGTGGCTGAGATCCTGGTATGTCACACGCCTAACGGTAATACCCCGTTAGTGAAAATTGAGGGTGTGACAGAATCTTCATTGTAGTCGTAACAGAAAAATCAATACTTGGATGATGAATTAGTTGAGCTAAAAATATGATATTTATATAGGTGGGGTTATTATAAAAAGAAGATCTAAACTAAAAAGTTTATGAATGATTGTATGCTTATGTCCTTCTATTGTTTTATATAAAAGAGTATTTTGGTTATTGTGTCAAATATATTAGTTTATTGTGTCATATATTTTACATCATTTATTATATGTATTAATCATTATATTTACGTTTTCGATCATTTTGTGTCATTTTTGTCATTAATTCTATAGATTATATAGAATTGTTATTTATCATTGTGTTTTACTATTAGAAATACATAATGTATACTTTCGCCAAGATATTTTTCAAAACTCATAGTATTGAATATAATACAATGTCTTATTTTTATCATTGTTTTTTTTTACTTTATATGAACCTCTTGTAGTCTAACATTGTATTTTACAATTATAAGTACACAATGATGCTATTTTACCAATGTATCTTTCAAAACTTATAATGTGTAAGATAACATAATAACGATCAAAAGACACAATGAGACATTGTGTTATTTTATCATTGTTTTTAATGTATTAGATTATTTAGTTGTTAATTTATTATCGTGTTATACATATTAAAGATACACAACAATGTTATTCTACCATTATATTTTTCTTAACTCTATTATTTTAAAAAAACACAACAGTATTCAAGAAAACACAATAACTAACAAAAAGACACAATAAACTGCACTAAAGAGATAATTACGAGATACGAGCTTAAAAACATAAAAAATATTATCTTCTTATATAACAATAGTGTACTCGTTCAAAAAGAAAAAAACACTTGTTTTTATGGTGTACTTTTTATAAAAAAATAATATCATACATAAGAGTTATGAACTTTTAAAAAATGGGGGGAACTTGCAAAAAGTCAACAAAAATGACTTTTTCTAAAATACCATTCTAACAAACTTTTTCTTTCAATTTGATATTAACCATTAATTTAGGAAATTAATGATTGAGATTATTTCTGACATTTTTTATTTTTTGAGGATTTTTTATTTGAACCTTTCTCTATTTATTAACCTGTTAAAAGGGAATCATTGATGGCTAATGCTAAGGACGTTTTTAATACATTGCCCTCTTTTTTTTCTCGTCAGTAGTGTTAACATTTGGCGTTTAATTTTTTGTATATATATTGAGTTCGTCCTCTTTTTTCCTTATATATATATATATATATATATATATATATATATATATATATATATATATATATATATATGTTCAAGTTCCACCACTGGTTCCGAGTATAATTCAGTGTTAGCATTGATATGCACTCACTTGGCAATAGGTAATGCTTTTAATAAAAGAGTAAACTGTCATTTTAATCCTTGTTGTTTTGTCGAATTTACCATTTCAATCCAAAACCTTTTTTTTGCCGTTTCAGTCACTATAGTTTATCAAATATTGTCATTTTTATTCAATCCACTAGCTTCGTTAAGATCTCCGTTAAATATGAAGCTATTTTAGTCTTTTTTAACACTCTAATTATCTAATTAAAACAAATTAATCAATTAACATTCAATTAAAACTAAAAAACATACGAAGCGACTAGTGAGACGGGACTCTTTGATTTAAAAGATTCGATTAACTCTAACTCATGTTGTTCGATTGAGGTTTGCTGTGAGATTTCAATTAATTCTCACGTTTTGTTCTAACGTGTACTTTTATTCGATTGACTTTAAAAGATTTGGTTAATTTTCACGATTAACTCTAAAATATAAATTTATTCACGACAACACCTCCAACGGTTATATTTTGAATCGTTGAACCCCCACCCCCCAACGGCTAGTTGCCAAAAAAATTTTTTCACTATAAATACAACCTAAAACTCACAAAATATACACACCAATTCAAAAAAATCTCTTCTACTTACTCTACTCAATAACAGTTTTTAAAAAATATCCCGTGATATTTATTTTGTTTTCTCCTCATCCTCTTTGGATGGTTTCAGTTCTGATGGGTTGGAATTTTTTAGTTTTCTTGTCAAACACGTTGACGAGGCTGAAATTTCAAGAAAAAAGATCTTGAAACATGAATGTCTATGTCTGCTAGGACATTTAAAAGTGCACTTTGAAAGTTTCACTGCAATTCAAAAAGTGCACTTCGGTAATACGTCAACTCGCAACAGGTAATTCACCCGACACATACGACGAATACTTAGCTATGTCTGTTAGGACTTCTCGTGAATGTCTTGAATGTTTTTGCAACGCTATTATTGATTTATACGGTGATGAATATTTAGAAATGCCTAATAGTCATCACATTGCATTATTGTACGCTACACTGTAAATATAGACATGACCTTCCGGGTATGCTAGGTAGTATTGATTGCACTCATTGGGAATGAAGAAATCGTCCTACACATTTACGAGGACAATATCATCGAGGTGATCACGATGGTCCAACGGCGATTCTCGAAGCTGTGGCGTCGCAAGATTTGTAGATTTGGCATGATTATTTTGGTATAGCCGGTTCTAACAACGACATTAATGTTCTCAATCAATCTCCAATCTTCATGCGAGAACCGAATGGAACTGCCTCGATATGTCCGTTTGATGTTAACGAACATCGATATAAACGTGGTTACTATCTAGCCGATGGTATATATCCTTCCTGGTCAACTTTTGTGAAGTCATATTCTAATCCAGTTGAATACAAATAAAAGAAATTTAAAAGGTGCAAGAATCCACAAGAAAAGACGTCGAACAAGCTTTCGGTGTTTTAAAAGCAAGATGATAAATAATTGCTCGACCGGCTAGAGTGATGAAGGTCGAGAGGATGAGAAGTCAAATGTACCCGTGCATTATACTCCACAATATGATTATAAATAATGACGGCAATGCTATTTCTCTCGTGCACATTCGAGATCCACCGACGAATCTAGTTGAGAACGAAAATACATCTTTAGATTTGCGCGATGAGAACACACATTTTAGACTTAGATTCGATCTCGTGGAACACGTTGCAGAGAATGCAGATATCACGGTTTCGGATGACGAAGAATAATTTGTTTTTTATTATTATTATTATTATTATTATTATTATTATTATTATTATTATTATTTTACTTGTATTTTTTTAATTTTAAACTAGTTTTTTTTATTTTAATGTAGTACATCCATTCAAGTTCTAAAAATCACTATAGGGTTCAAAACCCGTAAAATCGTCTAAAAATACGAGTTCACTGTTATAAAAAATAGAGTTTAATTACATTCACAGACACTTATCAACGAAGTATAATATTTCTAATAATATACATCTAATATAAGTTATCGAGATGTAAATTCTACAGCATTAAAGTCTTAAGTATTTAAATCCTCTTAATAACAAGTCTAATAGTATTTTAATCATTTTCATTTAGTTTGATGCAGGTCGTCAAATATTATTTTAATCAAATTCTAATTATATATGAAAAGTAAACAAGATAATTTAGCTAATCTAAACCGACAAAAGATAAGAAATTGTTTTTAAGAAAAGTAAACCAGATACTAAATGTTATCCTTTGTGAGAGTTAGTAAGACATCCTATTAGAATACACAATACTCCCATTTCATAACTTCTAATTTTTGAAAAAAAAGTCAAAAGAGATAGATAAATTATGTCTTATTATAATGTCTTGTTTGGAAGGTCTCGATCACAAAGAGGCCATGAGAATATTTTATCAGACAATCAAGAATGGCACTAAACACCTATTTCTCCAAACACCACCAAAATATATATTTACACATACGCATACAATATATATAAATATATAGGATGGTGAAAATAACATACTCACATATATATATTTTTTAAAAATTGCACTGGCACTAAATATATAAGTAAAAATATAACGTGTTACATTTAAAAAATAATTTTTAATTTTAAATACGTACAGAGTCAATTTTAAAATAATGTACAATACAAAAGGTAAAGCAAAACATTTAAAATGATCTTTTAGTTTAGAGTTAATTACAAGATTGGTTCATGTAGTATGCTCATATTACAATATTAGTCTCAACTTTTGAGAAGTTATAGGTTTAGTCCTAACTGTTTATCAACCCGTCACACTATTGGTCCTTAGAGTGGATGTCTGTTAGTTTTTAAAGTTAATTTTTTTGAAATGACTATTCTACCCCTTTTAATATTATTTATTATTATTATTATTATAATTTAATATGTAATGAATATAATATATGGCCATGTGGGACCCACACATCCACATCTCCTTCTTCCCCTCGTCCACAACCTGCAACTCACGTAGCACCGCCGCCGACCACCATCTCTCATCACCATGGCCACCGCGAACCGCCGACTACATCACCATTCCTGAACCACCGTCACTGACCCAATTTTTCCCGCAACCACCCCATCTCACCTCACCTTCTTCGTCCATAAGAAGCCATTGTCGCCCCCGCCGATCTCCACCACCATCTCACTGGAATCTACTACCACCACATCATTAGAGTCGGGGGTTGGGGTTGAGGTTGGTGTGTGATCTTGGTGGACGATGGTGGTTAGAGTGGCAACGATGGTGGTGCAGGAGGGAAGGGGTGGATGAGAAGATGACGATGATGGTGTGTTGATGTTGGTGGCATCGCCGGACTTGTGGCGGCAGGGGGTCGCCGGACTTCTGGCGGCGGTGGGGTTGCCGGACTTGCGGCAGCGGGTCGTCGTCGACGGGGAAGGGGAGGGATGGATTTGTTTTTTTTGTGTATTATATATATAAATATATTTAATTGATTATTTAATAAAGTGGGTCCTACATATAATAATTTATGTATACAGATTATTAAATTATGTTGGGGGTATTTTGGTCTTTTCACATCTATTTAACTAAGGAACCTAACAGAAGTTAGTGTCAAGAACCAATCCTGTTACGATTTAATAAACAGTTAGGACCAAACCTGTAATTTTTTAAAAGTTAAAATCAATATTGCAATATGAATAAAACACAGATACCAATCATGTAATTAACTCTTTAGTTTATATGTATCATGTTTGCGCATCAATTGTTTTAAAAGAATGCACCTAAGTCAAAAAAAAAAAAAAAATTCCATTATAATACAAATATATTTTTCAATTCACTTTTATATGTTTTTTTTTTTATAGTGAAAGCCAGCACAATATTATAAGGTTTCTTATTTCACCCTATCTCTCTTTTTAAAAGGGCTTTACGTATATAAGGATCTTTAATTCAGATGGATATTTGTTTGGGTTAGGGTTTATGTGAAATGACAGAAAAAAGAAAATGGAGTATTTTTTTCGATATATTATACATCTGAAAGTTACGAAGCATAGAATTCACATGTGACACATATACATTCAGTTTATAACTATTGCTAGCTATGTCTCTTTAGTTATAAGTGGTTTTCGACATAACATTGTAATGGCTTACATTACCATTCATATATCAAAATGAAAAATCACCGTTGCAATCTTGCAACAAAATTTTATAAAAACCATGATTTTCTTATATATATTATATCAATAATCTAGTCAAATAAAGAGAACCAAATACTCCAATTTATACTAAAACTTTTAATAAGAATTATATTTGGATTAAAAAATTGATGAAGCTAGAGTCAAATTAAAAAAAATCATAAGTGACAATCATGTTTAACTTCCTACTAATCATAATACTTTAACATCCTTTCTAAGCTAATTCTCCTACTAATTAATATTATATATCCCCCATCACTTTCCAGCTTCAAACAGTTATATATAATAAACCAACCTCCACTCCACCCTCTATATTTCCCTCATCATCTCCAAACCCAAAAAACCTCTGCTTTCACACCCTCAAAAACCAATGGCAAAAGGAGGAAAACTAACAAAGATCAAATCAGTGCTAAAAAAGTGGCATTCTTTTAGCAACAACAAGCCTATTGGTCACAACAAAGGCCCTACAACTGCACCCACTTCAGATGAAGATGACTACAACAATATTAGCCACTCTAATGCTGTCTATGTGGGCAAGTCGAGGCGCCGCTACCTTATAAGCACCGATGTGGCCCGACATCCGCTGTTCCAGGAGCTCGTGGACCGGTCTGGCGTCGTTGGTGACTCGGTTGTGACGATTGAATGTGAGGTTGTGTTGTTTGAACACTTGTTGTGGATGATTGATAATGCAGACCCTCAACCTGATGCTTTACATGAGCTTGTGGATTTTTATGCCTGTTGATGGATGTTTTTTGGTTTTTTGTTTGTTATTGTATTTTGGTGTTGGATTTATTCATGTTCTACCACTGATTTTGTTCTTGGATGACAAGCAATCCAATAACTTTTTTATATTCTTTTGATTGATCATATAGTGGTAGTTCATAATTTTCTATGTATACTGCTGTTGATTACAAAATTGAGTTTTTGTAATACATGTGACATAAATAATATTCTATGGACATCAAACATTTCATTTTATTGGTGTGTAAATCATCTCATGAGTGCTAGCTAGAAAGCTCGCTTCTTTCTTACGACAAAATTCGACGGAAATACATACAAAATGACTTTTACTGACATTTTTCTAACAAAACTGTTTTCGTTAGAAAACCGTCTTATGAAAAAAATTTAACCAATTTCTGACAACTAACAGTTTTTAAGCAATGTACATTACAATAGTTTGGAAATATGTGAGAAAATGTTAAACATACATAAATTTATAATAAGTTGAAACGACGAAACTTAAAAATCAACATCTTTAAGAAGCGAATGATTTATCGGAAGCATACGGTTGATTCGAAAATGTCACAACTCTAGTCGATGAAATTGTTTCGACAAAGGCCTTGCCTATAGATTCTTTGATATTTTGCGATTTTATATTATTTTGTTCAAAGAAATAAAATATTTTATTCAACATGCTATAAAAGGTCGTGGCTTTATAAAAAATCTAATGATGATTCGGAAATTACTTAGAGATATATTAATATGTGACTAGGGTATCGTTTAGTGAAAGATATCTATCTAGTATGATTTGTTGTGCGTTGGTGTCATTACAATCACATACTGTTGGATTGAATGCGACAATAGTGACCAAAAGTTGAGTTGTTACATGGTAGAGATTAAAAGAAGGTTTGAAAATTGATATAAATAAATAGAAAGTTAACTATTAATTAATTAAAATGTGAAGGTGGGCAAATGATTGGATTGGTTGGATGCTTTTTGTTTAATTCAATATAATCAACGCATATGTACCAAACAGCAGAAGCAGACCCCTTCTTTCTCTTATCTTACTTTTTTCCTTTTAATTATTAATCAATTTATTTAGAGAAATGTGAAACCCAACATGGAAGAAATCACATTAGATAATATAATGAAAAAACGCGTTTTTATCTGTAATTTTTCCTTTATTAATTGTGGTTTGTGTTTCTAAAAACTACAAAACATATCACTTTTATCAACGGGTCCGTTTGTGAATATAGGATTCGTCGATGAAGGGTTGTAAGAAAACTCGTGTTGATGATAGTTTTACTAATGGATGATAACACCGATGGATAAACGAAGAAAATTTAACGATAGACATATCAATGGATTTTTTCGACAGATATTAATGACAATTAATTAAGTAAGTGATTTCAGTTTCTTAAGAAAATTTGCTGGATGATAAGTGGCAAATTAAGATGTTTCTAAAAGAAATCGCTATAGGAGATTCATTTGTAAATCCATTGCTAAGTTTCTACAGAATTTTTCCATTTTTTCAATCTATGAATATATATACAAAATCACATAACCATAATAAAAAACAAATCAATCCAAAAATTTGTAGGAGTTCACAAAACTATTCATCTTTTTATAAATTCAAGAATCATTTAAGTCTATGCATGTAAGAGAAATTATAAAAATAAAATATAGACTAGACACCATGGTGAAAGACAACTAATAATCAAGTAACTCCATTACAGAAGCAACAGATGCAGTATCAATTATTTTATATGAGATTTTCTAAACTACAACTAAAATATTAATATTCTCCTTTTTTATATTTCATTCAGAAATCTGTAGGTAATCTTGATATCAATATAAAACTATTTTTTCTTCGATATAAAAGACCCCCGAGGTTTTTTTATACTTTTTATGAGTAATTTTACATTATAATAATCAAGTTTTAAAACTGTTTCAATTAAACTACTCAAGTTCAATAAATGTTTTAATTAAGATACTCAACTTTTATGTTTTAACATGTTTTAGCATGTTTTTTTTATTTCAATTAAAAAGTATTTTTTTTCTTTATGCTGATGTGGAGTGATAACATGATTATAGTTTTTTTTTTAATATAATTTGCATATGTTTTTAATTATTTCATATAATTACACATATTGAAAATCCTAACTTCAACATCTTCTCTATTTTTTTCTTGACACAAAAAATTGTGACGGTGGCATTCAATGATCTTGTTTGAGCAAAATATAAACGAGTGACCTAATTGTAATACTTTTGAAAATCTGGTTATTATTCTATGTTGGTAACCCTGGATTCAAGTTCAAGACAACTCAATAATATTCGGTGTTGATTGTTGAAGAGCTTAGGTTCAAACTGTAGATACTTTGTGTTTATGTGATCAACAACTTGGACGGTCTGAAACCTGCGTGCCTTTAAATCGAAAGTATTTGGGGTTCACACCAAATGTTTAATCGGATAAAACTTAGATTTTTAAAAAGATATATGATTTGTGAGTGCGAAATTGTGAACCATCAGAATGAAAAGGATGATCAAATGAATTTTTATTTCTGCAAGGATAAGGCCAACCCAAACTGCCATTTGACAGTTTTATTTTTAAAATAAAAAAATACGTCTTAAAACTACGCCAATGGTACCTAAATTTCAGGATTCGATCCCAACCAGAGACTTTGCTCCTTGGACCCTGCTTCTGATGGCGTTGCCCCCTGAAACTCTCGTTGCTTAAGGGCTTCGCCCATAACAACATATGAGATTATAATACCTAATATCATAATAAACTCAAAAAGTTATGTACTTTGATCCTGTGTGGATTCAAACTCCTAAAAATGATAATTTCTTCGTCTTTTGTAGCAATTTCGTTGCCTAAACTCCAAAGTAATAGAAGAGAAGGAAGAAAGGGTGGTAAGAGTTTCTAAATATCTAAATTAAGGACTCATGCGATCATCTTATTCTCTTGAGTTCTCTTCGAAACGATAAAAAAAAAGGCTACCATAAAAATAAATCCTTTGATCATCATCTTCTTCAGTCAGTCGTTTTGGTACGTGCACAAGAGGGATTTCCTACACGTGCCGTTGAAAATATTTTATACTAAGTTTTATTTATTAATTTTAGCTTGTAGTTTATTATTTATCTTTGTTTTAGAAAAAAAGAAAAAAAGAGATAAAAAAAGTGAATGAAAATTGGTAAAGTGAAAGTAGAAAAAATATATTAATGTGATGTTAAGTTGAACCAAAGGAAGGTAAGATACGTGAAAGGAAACAATTACGGATAGTCCTAGGGCCGTTCCTGAGAATAGTAAAAATATTTTGGGCCCTGACCAAGTAGTAAAAAAAGTGAATCCTATAAAATAAAGTCAATAAAACATATGTAAAATCTTATAATATAATAATAATTATTATACCAATAAATTAAAATATTGTAGCAAAATAATTTAATTTACTTAAGAAATCGTGATGCTCTCCTAAAATTGTTAGAATTGGTTTAAATGGGATAAATGATAGTGAACTAATTAAAATGTTAATGAGCTATAATGATTCACTTATTATTGGGTGTGTTAATAACCTATAGGTCATTTTTAATATACATACATATATAATATAATTTTTTTAGAAATTTTTGGCCTCTGAAAAGATCGGGCCGTGAGCGATCGTCCACCCCAGGCCGGCCCTGGATCTAAAGGATCACACTATATAAGTTTTGAATATCATGTTTTTTAATAATTAGTTTTGATATTTTTACAAAATCTTCACAACGTTATTTCCTCAAAGTTCATAAACATATTAACAATAAAACTCTGAGAAAAATCGACAAATAGATATATTACTATGCATACTGATAATGATGACACTAAATAAAAGGCATTAGGGTTTGTTTAATTTGGTTGATGGATCATCAACATAAGCAAATTTGGATTATGTAGCAATCAAGGGTTAATGATGTTTTAATTAGTATGCTAAATTCCAAAATCATAAAACAAGCAAACATACATACATGCATGTGATATGTGATGTGATGTAAGCATTCTTCTGCTGTGGGCTCTATGTGTCTACCAACACAAACACACAATACAAAAAGAATGTTTCAAGTGTGGTCAAGGGGAATGAATTCGGTGGATAGGTCATGTTCCTTCATATTGCTATTGTCGTTACTTAGTGTCTACATCTAAAATTAAGTTACATTGCATTTGATAATACTTGGATAGATGCAACTAATATCTACATTAGAAATCGAGTCAAATACATTAAAAAAATTAAAAAAAAAAACATTTGAACTAGACTCAAGTATTTATAACTTCTAGGCAAGATTATTGTTTTTTAACAATAGTTGTGTTTTTATATTTACTATATTAACTTTTTATGAAATTGAAATGTATGACAAACAAAGAAAGTAGATTAATCCAACTTGTTTCGATTTGCCTTTAATATTTTTATGACTCGACTGAGTTTGAACCCGCTAACACAATGTTTCTAATATTTATGTGTCTTTTAAATGCCAACTTTACATATTTTGTTTGTTTTCTTTATCATACACATTTCATATAGAATCTCCAACTGCACTTGTGGGTTTCAACTACTATTTGACTTCGTTGTAAGGGGATGGTTCAGGTCGCATGAGTCAAATTAGGCTCTAGTCGATTTCATCCTGTTGCGCCAAGCTCATATATGATTTGTTAGCTCGAGAAGCCATATTGATGCAACTTTGGGCGTAGTTCAAGGAGATCAGGAGCTCAAATAGCTCCACAATATCCATGAAAACAGTAGTATATAGTCCAACTTTATTGTAAGAGCTCACAAGTATTTACAACCACTATGTTTGATGAAGAAAACTCGACATATTAAATAAAAATATGGACGCGTATTATTAAGAGGTTTAATAGCTAGCAAGAAGCTGAGTCGTGCTCGTTATATTTTTTAATAGTCACTTGATTTCAACTCGTCAAACTTTTCAAACATAAACCTGACGGAACTAGTGTCGAAATCCAGATGAGCAACATATTTACATAATAAACACTCGTATTCATTTGTAGCACTAGTTTGGGGCTTGGGCATTACACTTCTCAGTTCTCAGTATTATAGGATGTAAGCAAATTGAACTCCCTTTTTCTTTGGAAATTGGACTTATGTAATAAATGAATTAACAATTGGGCTGACTATTTTGGGAATGAAGGCCCAAATTCCATATCTTAACTAATTTTTTTTTAGTATCGTCTTGCAGCCGGGCGGGGCTGGGCTACTATTTAGATTTAGAATTTTTATAAAGGCTGAGGAAAACAAGTTGGGCTTTGATCGGTATTTAAGTGTCAATTGTCAAAAGACTCAAAACTGGATTATAATATGAATTTGTAAATTATTTTCAATAAAATAAAAAAATATTTAATTAAATATAATATGAATACTAGAATACTAAATGAATCAAAAATGAAAAAAGTTAAAAAAAAAGGTAAAAGAATTTAAAATCCAATCTGACCACCGGTCTGATTTACCGTTCCGACCGATCCTGTTCAAAATGAAAACATTCCGAATAGGCATAACCCGACTGGTAAATAAACCAAATAGAGCTCAATCTAGGCTCAACTCGTTTGCAACCTATCTAAAAGACTAAAACCATGTAAACTTTCAAGATGATGCCTCCACTTCCTCCAGACGAGCCTGATGATCGATTTTTAACATTTATATCTCATAAATCAACATTTGACTGATATCTAAAGTAATACTTAAAGTTTTCTAGTTGACAGAAGCAATAACTCATGTCATATTGAACTCAAGCTAATATACCCATAATCTTCACCAAATATTTTCATCTCTCATCTATCTAATATATAAAGCTCATATGAGGTGTAAGCATCATGTTACTTATATAATACAGATCTCTCCATGATCCACAAATCTTTAAGCACATGCACCCATCAATCACATGATCCCTAATCCTATATTATATTATCTCTATTTAAAATAAAAGCATACACCACCTATTATCTTACTCTTTACCTTAAAGCATCCTCATTATCAGTGTCCCTTTACAAGCATTCACACCCCCAACAATTTAAATGATTTTACAACAAATCCTAAATACTTTTGTCCCACAAAGGTACATGTAACATGAACATTGATGGTTCTTTGACATCGTTAGTAGACTAGATTACAAGAACACATGACCGAAAGATGATTGATTTTGAGTAAATTGCATTTCAATGAAAAGGTTAAACTAAGTAACCTAGGAAACAACAATTTAAATGACTTTACAACTAAGCCTAAATAATTTTGTTCCACAAAGGTACATGTAACATGAACATTGATGGTTCTTTAACATGTTACAAGACAATATTACAAGCACACATAACCGAAAGATGATCGATTTTGAGTAAAATAGAACTTGCATTGCGCGATGAATACATCTAAAGTTCAAATGCTAAAAGAATCCAATAACACAACAAACCAACATGACAAAGTTAAACTGAACCTAGAAAACAACAAGTTTTTCTACAACTATTTCTTCGATTCTCTTCCGCTTGAATACTTTAAAGAGAGAAGAACGAAAACACACATAAAAGAATGTCAAATCGCGTACCATAAAATTAACCTGCACAGTTGATGTTTTCATCTTTATGACTTCAATCATACCTGCAAAACCACATGTAAACAAAATCAAGATTATCTTTCTTGATCACATTGTACTTATAACCATATAATTGAATGAACTCAACTATTCAACTGCAGTTAACAAGCATACCTTTTGATGATGTTCCATACAATTCAGAAGGTACTTAAAGGTCTCAATCTCACAAGGGATCGTAAGCGCGCCGCTATGGCTAAACCCGAACTCCTCTTCAACCTTTTCAAGCAGAACTTTGAACAAAGGGTCACTAAGATAGCTTGTTGGTATAATAAACCTTCGAAGCTCAGGTCCAACATAAACTGCTAAATACCCTTTGGGCACATCATTAGGTAGATCAGGGCTCTGACAACCATCTTCAACATCTGAATCAGAGTACACATTGTAGCCCTTCAATCTCATGCTGATTGCAGGGTTGATTCCTGCAGCAGAACGATTGCTAACAGGAGTTTCATCAGAATCATCGTTCCCTTTGGCCCCAATTGTCACAAGTTGCCATCTTTGGATGATTTCTTTGAGTTTCACAATCTGTCGAATGCCATTCAGTTTAGCTCCCCCATTGTCCTCCATTCTTGCGATCTTCAAAACCTAGATCTTTAGGTAACAGATGTCAATTGAATACCCATTTGGGATTAAACCATCATTAGACGAAAAGGTACCTGACGGTGGTCGGCGGTGGCGGTGGACGGCGGACGGCGGTGGCGGAGGAAAACAGAGGAATGCGTTGTGATTGAAGAATTGGGGTGGAAATTGGAAGAAACAGAGGGATCTGATGGGGATATAATGTAAGATTTGGTCAAATGAACAAGAACAATAGAGGAATTTGATGCGTAAGAAACTGAATATCGGGATCGTTTTGGGTTATTCCTATGTAATGGAATGGAAAGATGAAATGCTAATATGCTATTGGTGTTGTATTGTTGTTATTTTGCGTTGTTTCTCGGAGTATAGTATTATTATTTCTACACGCCTGTGGCTTTTATGCGTATCAAACTTGAAAACTTTTTTTCTTGGGTGGAAAGTAAAGTTTTAAATATTTTGAATTGAATAATAATATATATGGGTTACCAAGAGTGTTTGGTGTTGATTACGTTTTGTTTATCATAGTTTTTTTATTTGTCATAATCCTGGTATTTGTGTCAATTAATTTTAACATAGAAATAGATAGGGTTAGACGCTTAAAGTTGATTACATAATGAGTCAAATATGAAACATTAAATACATCATTGTAGGGGGTTAAGGGTCCAATGAATGAAGGTTCAAAAGTGAGAAATATTATCGTAACAAGTTAGGCAAATCATGGAACAGGTTTAAATGAGTCGTTGTAATTAATAGTATATTGAATATTTTATATAAAACATCATTTTTAAATTTTAATGGCATGACTCATGCCAAATTAAAGAGAATAAATTTGTAATTTATGATATAGTTTTTTATATAAAATAGATTAAAATATTAGGGAATAAAAATATATAGATACCGTTTTTTGTTTAGATTTAAATAAAGAAATCAAGTACGTGTATTTCTTATTTTACACGTGGAAAAACATATCTAATAATATATATTAATTAAAATTTTATCAATACTTCAATTTTAACCATTAAACTAATCCAACTTTAAGATGTATGTTATGCCTCATAAGAAACAAACAACTTAAATATATGATTCAAAGAATGTTCTAATATAAGTAGTTATATTTGATACTATGATCATGCCCTTTTTATCATCCTTAGAACTTCCACAATATATTTTGTGTGGGTGCAGGCGTACATCTATGTGGAAGGGAGTAGGTTGAGCCGGAAGATGAAGGTGGTCGCTATGGAGGAGAAGAAAGAGGAGAGAGAAGACAACATGTGTTTTCACGTACGATTCTACGAAAAAAGAAGCATTCTATGAAAGAGAGACATAGATGAGAGAGAAAGGAAAAGATCCATTACTTAGGTTACAATCTTATGAGTTTTTTTTAGAGGAGGGGGTTTTTTAAGACCCCATCCCCTAATTGAAGATCTTTTATTTTTGTATTTAGAACTTGATTTTGAAAAATTAATATGTGGTCACTGGTCAGTAGAATTGATCAGGCATGTTGGTCGTGATAACAAGAATTTTGAAACTAAACTCTTTCATGTTAGACTATGCTGTGGTAGGTTTCTAGACATTTATGAGTTTGTTACAATGAGTTGCTTGTAACACTGAACTAAAAAAGTTCTACATATAATGTCTTTATAAGTTATAACTAGACATGTAACAATGTGAATCTTCTTTAATAATTATACGTTTAAATAAAGTCATCGGGCCCTACTAATTAGAAAAAGTGAGGGTTTTACAATATGCCATCATCCTCATCCCTCACATTCCTTCGCCTTCAACAGCTTATCCTACTCCGATGGTGTGCAAGAAATCATAATAAACGAACCGTAACCGAAAAAACCGATAAAACCAACCTAAAAAACCGAAACCAATAAGAAACAGGCGGTTTTATTTGATGTTTTTTTAAAAACCGATTTATTCGGTCTGGTTTGGTTTTGCTTGTAATCAAAACCGAAAAAACCGAACCGAAACCATACATATCAAACTTTTAAATTTAGAGGTGCATTCATACATTTATAAATATGATTAGCCTATTACTTACTTATTTAACTTATATTATCTAATTTTTTCTTGAATATTTAGATTTCAAGAATAATCTTTAAACTTCTTTGTTTAAATTGTTTTATTGAAATTTTTGTTATTGTATTTTATAAATTGTAATTAATTTTAATGTCAAGTAATTTATAAAAATATATAGATTATATTTAAATATCAACAAAAAATGTAAGCCTAAAGATTTTAGTTTATATCCATTGATTTGGACCAAAATTTTCTCTAAAAACATGAAGCTCAAATGGTAAAACAGAAAAAAACTGAAACCGAAATGAAAACCGAAAACCAAAAACCATTAAAACCGAAACCAAATGGTTTTAAAAACCTAGAAACCGAAATATCGATTTTTGGTTTTGATTTAGGTTAAAACTGAACCAAACCGAACCATGCACACCTCTACATACCCCATGTTATCGAGTGAAATAGGGAATCAATACTAGCCATACATTTTAGTTCCAAAAAATTCAAAAAGAAGGAAAAAAAACACCTTAATTCATTGCAATTAAGAAAAAAAAAAACGTTAAGTTGATTTCACTTGTTAAATGGACTTTTTTTTGTGAAACATATTGATTTCATTTGTAAAATGTGACTTTTTTTTTTTTAATTTTGTTTACTTTTCTTTTCATTTTTACGTTGAAAAAAACACCCAACGTTTTCATCCTTAGTTGCAGTTGATCCAAAGCAACACTTGTTTTGTTGGTTACTTGATGTCACCTCTTCATTTCCCATTTATTAAAGTATAAAGAAATTAACGCAATGATAACTTATTTTATTAACCATAATTATATTAATATTTTGTCAAATTACATTATTTTTTGATGACAAATAGTGATGATGTTGCTCGTTGTTTAAATAAAGAATCAATCTATAATACATATGCCATTACTCCGTACTCAATCATTTATTAAATACCAAAAATAATTTGTTGACAGATCACTTATTTGAGGTTATTATTTCTATAGCATGGTACATGATTTAAATATAACTCAAAATCAATATAATATATCTTTTTTTAGGAGGAATAAAGTAACCAGCGTCTCTTGTTTATATCTTCCATTCTTACCTATTATTAGCTCTATAATAAGAATTTTAGTACACTAGTTGTACCTCATTTATATATAATATGTCTTTTAGAATTTGTTCATTAAATTTTATTTACTACTATTATCATTAATTTATTTACTACTTTTATCATTAATTTGTTAGGATATGTCTTTTATCATTAAATTTTATTTACTACTTTTGAAAAATATTTAAAACTTTATTTTACTAAATGAATTCGAAAAATCATTAGGATGTTATTAGAATGTCAAAAATTTTATTAATAAGTATATTAAGCTTTTTAAAAAATAACTCACGCTCTTATGACTTCAAAATACTATTAGTTATGTTGTTGAAGAAATTTGTTATGCCATTCAACAAATTTGTATACATATGCATGCCTCAAGAACAACCTACTTTAATGCTTTAAAGCGGATCTTACGGTATTAAAGGTACATTGAATCATGGACTTCATATCACAAAATTACCCATCTGTCCCTACTTTCTTATATCAATTGAGCATGTTGTCCGGATACAAGACATCGGGTTATTGTGTATATTTAGAAGATAATAGGGGAGAGTAGAGGTGCGCAAACTGGGTTTTTTTTTTCAAACCGGGTCGGGTTCAATCCGAACCGGGTTCAGGTCAACATTTTTGGAACCGGGTTTAACCAAAACCGGGTCGGTTCCCAAACCGGTTTCGGGCCAATAAAACCCAACCCGGTAGGAATAGGTCCGGATCGGTTCCAAACCGGTTCGGGTCCAAAAACCGGTTCCAAAAAACCGGTATATTTTTTTAATTTCAATAAATAATATTTAAAGTATACAATTTATTTAAAAGTAGATTAAATAAAACAACTACAAATATATTTTTATTGAGTGGTATTTCTTTAAAAAGTATATTACAAATAAACTTAAAATAAACACTTACATGGATTTTTAAACAAAACAAAAGATACATCTTGCGAATACAAGTTTTTTAAATTTAATCGTCTTCGTCGGTTTGTGTGCCAATGCGTTTTTAAGCACGTTTTTGGGCTTTTGAGTGTTGTGATTAAACCATTACACCCAATACCTATTTATACTATCATATAAGGGCAAAATGGTCAAAAAACTTCAAAAAAATGCTTCAAACGGCTATATTACCGTTTGAAAAAGTTTTTTTTAACGGTAAAAAACCGGTTCCATACCGGTTTTTTGGACTGGTTCGTAAACCGGGTTGGATAAAAACCGGTTCCAAACCGGTTTGGGCTATAAATATACAAACCGGTTCCAAACCGCCGGTTTTTTCCGGGTTGGAACTGGTTTGGCTTACCACCGGGTCGAAACCAGTGGCGGAGCTTGAACAATCCCGTAGGGGGGGCGGGGGCGAAATTAATTTTTTTAGGGGGGGCGAACTCGATATTTATATAAAAATTTACACTACCGGACCAAAAATTTACACTACCGGACTAAAATTTAATACTACCGTCGAAAAAAGAGGGGGGCGGGCCCCCCCCCCCCCCCCGGTCTCCACTATCCTCTGCCACTGGTCGAAACCGGTTCGGTTCCGGTTCGGGTTACCGGTTTTGGTCGGGGAACCGGTTCGGTTGTGCACCACCTCTAGGAGAGAGTGATTGAAGGAGATAGTGAATGTTGAAATGTTTGGTAATTGTTATATCATTGCCACCATTAATTGTTTTATTTTTGTTTGTTTATAACCAGGAGGTTTCCTTAGCGTTGCGGCGGGGCCGATATATGTATAGTTTTAATAATTGTGTATAATATAATCAGATACAATAGGAAGTGTATTTATAGACTTTTAACAGGAGAGTGGGAGCATTTGGTTTAGTTGCACTGTTGTAGTAGGAAAGAAATCAACTTGCAGTACTGCAGTCCAATTCAATTGCCCAATCGTGAAAAATTATACACATGGTCTTCACAAAATGTATAGAAAGTTTTTCTTGAAAATTTCTGCAGAAAGCATCTGATGCAACTAAGCGGCTAACGTACAAAATGTTGCCTCTGGTATGTTGGGGAACAAAACTGCATCTTAATAAAGCACAACCTGTGGCACAAACAAGTTAGTCATGATTTTTTGATCATTAGGTTTGTGACCTTTTATATTTTAAATAATTATTCAAAATATTCATAGTTGTTCTAATGTACATGTTGTAGGAAAATTAGTAAGCGTACGCAAGTTTACGACCACTAGAACAAACTGAAAGATGTAAGTTACATTTGGTAATCACATTATATTTACAATTTCACAATGATCTTCCTAAAAACTCCAAAAAACGCAAGCTTTAGTCAGATGGTTCTTCCAATACTCTAGCTAACAAAATGAATATTATAAGTTGTGACAGACGATGTAAGTTCAAATCTTCCAATACTCTAGCTAACAAAACGACATACTATAAGTTGTGACAGATGATTATAACAATTTAAATATTGACCTCAAGGCTATATTGACCGCTATACCTCAAATCTATTACTATACCTTGTTTACCCATTTGACCCACCATCAATAAGATAATCCAGATTGAACTGCATATGAAGACATTTATAGTGAAAAGTAAAAAAAAGAAATACGATAAATTGAACATACTTTGTTGGTTCAGGGCCATGGCTTCACAGCTCGTACAACTAATTAGCAACCATGTAGCGAGCACGTCAAGACTTCTCTTGTTTTAAAAAATCAACATTCAAATAGGAATAATATATGCTTGTAGGAAACAATATTAGATGTAGAAACAGAGACACTTTATTATGATAACAATTTCCCAGAAGTGAAAAAGCTTCAAAATATATTACTTAAAAGGTGTCACCATTGAATGTGAGTTTTGTTGAAAAAGTCTATTCTAGTATGCATAAACATGCAAATGAGTCATTTGGGTCATATTCGTATATTTAGATTAGTTGGATTATGATCTTCATGGGTCATGACATCAAATCACACCTGTTATTGTGCAATCGAAGAGCATCCTTTTTTAGAACATTCAGCCATGCCGTATTTAAGCTTAAACATTTTCTTCTTCTGCCCTCCACAATAAAAAAGAAAAGAAAAGAAACACATATGAACATAATTGGTCAACCTTTTATTTAGAAAAGCCAAACATACAACAGAGTTAGGAATAGGTTGGTGACCTTTTTTTACAAAATAGAAAAGCAAAGACTTAATATAGTTAGGAATAGGATTTATCAACCTTTTATTAATAATCTTGAGTCTTTTTCAACAATGTGAGCATAATACATGAATACTCAAGAACAAACTATCAATTTTTGACATTTAGATGGTTGGATATGAAATATCAAACTCTTATCGCCAAAGAAAAAAATAATTAAAGCTAAGTTTAAATCTGCAAACAGATTATCTAAACCAAGTCCAAGTACAACATCCATGATACCCACTGCTAGTCATTTGGCCATGAACATTAATGCATTTTATATACGTGCTAGCAGATGTGAAAGATGTTTATTTTTAGCTCTTTATGTAAATTCAATGTTTTGGATATTCTTTTAACTTATTGTGCAAACACCAAATACCAAAATGTACCCAAGTACCTTCGTTCGAGATGCACAAAATTCATCCTACTTATTTGATCCGCTTGAAGAACTTGATTCCTTGTTAATGGGAGATGGGAAGGAAGGCAAAAAAAAGGAACAAAACCTAAGCATTATGAGATAGCAAAAGCCTAAACCAAAATCAAACCCTAGAAACTGAAATCTCCAGGATGATCAAATAAATCCAATCAATCACAATTTTAATCTACCATAGTGAATTGACGCTCGCTCCTAACATAACAGGCTATATAAATAAAAACCTGGATTAGTTCCATGAAGAAGTAAACATCTTTGGCATAAATGTCATCAGCCACATTGCAATCATCTCTTCAGCAAAGGTGTGATTAATCAGAGAGGCTCAAGTGTTCATATCAAGAAATCCTAAAATCATTAAGCAAATAATATTAAAATATATGGCAATCAATCGAAAAAATCAAAACAAAGAAACTACACATACAATTCAATCAAAATAACTAAATTGGGTTAAACTTAAACGAATAAAACATCAGAACTAATCAGTAACCTTTTGTTTCAAACTGGAAAAGCAATTTGTAATAGTAAGAATGAAGTTGCTTCTTGGGGGGTACAAACATATGGAAGAAGGAGAGTTTCAAAAAATAAATAAGCAATAAAAAGTTGCACTCCATGCATAGAATATAGTAATTCACTGTTTACGTTACGTTAGTTTCAAATGTAATTGTTCTAATAATTTCTTTTCTTTCATATGTGAGAATTGTGCCGAGGAGAAGTTGGCAATAGGCTAGTGGGCTTAGCTAGATTAGGAGAGCGGTGGGCTGCTCGTTTTGGGCTTCTGCGTGTGGGCTTGAAGAAAGGCAGTGGAGCCGAGGCCTAAGTTGATAATACAACCTCTAGGGTTCGAGTCTCGTTCGAAGACTAATTTTTCTAGAGACGCTCTTAACAATAGTCTCCATTCTTCGTCTTTGACCGTCTTCTTCATTTTACAACTCATCGTAGCAGGTTTGTTCATCAGTACAAAATAGTTTTCATTATTTAGCTTTATATGTACCGACTTCAGATTTTTGATAATAAATCTATAATAATTATACTACTGTAGTAAACATTGGTAACAAAAGTAAAATTAAGTAGTGATTAAATTAATGGTAATGATTATTATTGGTCAACAACTAATAACTTTGATATTTTGAATTTGTCAAATTATATTAGTAAGAAGATGTTGAGTTTGAGGTGTGTAAAAACTTAAGGAGACGTTTTTCTTTTTGAAATTGGCGTTATGTTAGGAGATGGTTAATGTCGATATCAAGAGTTGGTGGTTTTTACTTTTATAATGTGAGGATTAGAGGAACAATATAAAAAAAATATGATATTTATTAGCGACCGTCACATGTTTTTTGAAATTAAACTCTTGCTTAAAAAAAAAATTTAGAATCAAACCTGTAAAACATGGTACGAGTATAAACCAACTCACCGCGGAAATAACAACTAATTATTAAAACACAAAATAACGATAAACACGTGTGTGAGTGTGTGACTGTGTGTAATAGTATGTTTGGTGTTAGTTTATTGAATTAAGAAATTTGAATTTAAAAGAAAGGCACTATGAATATGACAATAAAAAAATAACAACGATTAAAATCATTTAATCACTCATTTAAATATTCCTGATTATCAACTTATGATTGTATTGATAATAGGGATATGATTATAGTAAAAAAAGTTTTTAATCTAAAAAGTTTAATAAGTATTGTGGGTTTGACACGTGTTATTCTATTATATTAAATAGGATAATATTTTGGTCATTGTGTCAAATATATCAGCTTATTGTGTCGTATGCGTTTATTGTATCATATATTTTACATCATTTGTTATATGTATTCATCATTGTATTTTTCGTTTTTGATTATTTTGAGTCATTATTGTCAATTTTTTATAGATTATATAAAATTATTATCTATCATTGTGTTTTACAATTAAAACTTTACAATAATATACTTTTACTAATAAAAAATCTTAGTGTTGACACAATATGTTATTTTTATCATAATTTTTTATACATTATATACACTTG
Source organism: Flaveria sonorensis (assembly GCA_025506505.1). Taxonomy (NCBI): domain Eukaryota; kingdom Viridiplantae; phylum Streptophyta; class Magnoliopsida; order Asterales; family Asteraceae; genus Flaveria; species Flaveria sonorensis. The sequence goes on from CM046424.1 coordinate 61,016,994, forward strand.
TTGTTATTTATCATTGTGTTTTACAATTAGAAATACACAATGATATTTTTTCACCAATGTATTTTTTAAAGCTCATAGTATTCAACGATAAAAAAACAATGAGTTATTATGTGACGTTGTATTATTTTATCATTGTTTTTAATGTATTACATTAATTAGTTGTTAATTTACTATTGTGTTTTACATATTAGAGATATACAATAATATTATTTCATCATTATATTTTTTAAAATTCACCATTAAAAAAAACACAATAGTATTAAGAAAAACACAATAACTAACAAAAAGACACAATAAACTGTATTAAAGACACAATGACAAGATATGATTAAAGACTTAAAAAAAATTAAAATTGTATATGATAATACTAAACTTGTTTTAAGATAAAAAACACTTGTTTTTATAGTGTAATTTTTATAAAAAATTTAATGTCGTACATAAAAGTTATGAATGTTTAAAAAAATAAAAGAACTTGCAAAAAGTTAATAGAAATGACTATTCCTAAAATTGATCTCAACTATTGGTTAAGAAGATAGATAATTTAGATTAATTTTTACATTTTTAGTTTTAGAGCTATTTATATTTGAACATTTCCCTAATGCTATGTTCCCGAGTTTACTTAACGAGAAAAAAGAAACGAAACATTTTCTTTTCTTTTCTTCTCTTTTCTCTTCTTTTCTCTTCTTTCCTTTCTTTTCTTTTCTCTCAATTTCCTTCCGATTTGAAAAGATTGTTTTTAGCTTTTATTTTCCTTCCATTTCATTTCTTTTCTCTCCATAAGTGAACTCGGGAACACAACTTTTTTGTTTTCCTTCCATTAGAAAAAACTCAGGAACACAACTTCTTATTTATTTCATTCCGTTTCTTTTTTTTTTTCTCTCCTTAAATGAACTTGAGAACATAGCGTAATTGTAGTACCATACGCATAGAAGGTTATATATATCTTTGTTTTTATTTTTAATTTTTTGTATTAAATACGATATTTTTACGTGTTTTACAATTTAACCATTGTAATTTTTCACTTTCAATTTTAGGCCCTTATATTTTTCATCTTTTATAAAATTTTCGATTTACGGTCTAAACTTTGAGAGTTAACCCGTGCGCGTGCGGTTCAATGTCGTTACGCTTATTTTTTCCCATTTAACATCACCGTCGCAACGTGCGGGTTTTGGATCGACTTATTGTTTAACGTTTTACGTCTACTTTCCATTTGGTTTTATTTTTTAATACGAGTTTTTCCGGTGTTAGTGTCCTTGAAAATGGTGTGAGATTGGTGCTATTTGGCATAATTTTACGCTCACTTTCGCAACACGAGTGACTTAATACTAATTTATCATATTTACTAAAAACGAACAAAATAGCGAGAAGCATGAGAAAGAACTTGATGGCTTAATACTAATTTATCATATTTACCAAAAGATGAGTGGTAAACGCACCGTTTTATGGGGGAAACGTATTATGTACTAGGTAGGCGTTAAAGTTAGACGCATTGTTGATAAGACTTAACGCATTGTTTTAAGTAGTTGCTAAAACTTTACCAATTTTGTTTTAAAAAAAAGAATAGAGAATTGATGAGAACCATAAGATTTCCTTTATGAATTCGCTGAAATCCTAGAACAAACATGCGGTGATGATGAAATTTCACAAGAAGATGATATAAGTTTTTAGGTAACTAAATTAGGTGAAGATTAGATCCATAATTAGACAGATGACTTTATTCATCCATCCATCTGTATCTTACTTTTGAGTACGTTGGTTGAAACTTGGCTATTATATATTTCTTCCACACTATTCTAACACAGGCCAGCTACAGTATGAATTGAAATAAATACATATATTATTATTATTATTATTAGTATTATTATTATTATTAATTTTTAACATCAATCTAATGTACTACTCATATTACATCATTGTCCGCTACAATAAAACGAACCCTTAATTAATTTCAAGAGGAAAGACGTTAGTTTACAGATCAAGATATCGTCAGATAAAAATGAAAAAACCTTGTAGTTCTTGTGATTCTTATTATTACTATGATAGAATATATATAACATCTAGATCGAATAACAACAACTGCTGTTGATCTAGTCAGTTTGAGTAGACGAGAAGCAAAATAATACCAAAGTAGCATATATTACCATTCCACCTGTCTTTTTCTACCATCTCGTTCATGTCGGTTCAAACTTAACTATCACATTCAAAAACATGCATGCCTCACAAGATCAACTCTCACTTATTTTTCTCTTAAATAAGGAAATACAAATGCCAAATCAATAAACAATTATTGATGCCTAGGATACTATACCAAATACGGTTATTCGTGGGTATCTATCTATTTTTAAACACATTATGGGGATTCATAAGTTACATCCAATATAGTTAATTTTTTTTTCTTAAGTCTGAATTTCGGTTATATATGAAAATCTAAATCCCCAAAATAACTAATGATTCTTATTACAGTGTGTATATATTTGTGTGAGATAGATATCATTAAAACATTAAGACAACTTGAATTTTAACATTCAAAACTTTAAACTATTGATCGATAATAATAATCATTAAGATTATGTGAGATAATTTTTATTTTTTATTGCCAATGATAATTAACTCACATAATCATCATAGATTATAACTTTTTTAACAATAGTTTTGACATCACTATCAAAGATTAAATTCAACTTTACTTCACTCACATTGATGATTAATAGGGATGGCAAACGAGTCTAATAGTGTTAAACGGATCAGACATGACATAACACGATTAACACATGAACCAAACATGAATACGGCTTCTTTAACTAATTGTGACAATTATCCAAGCAAAACACGAACCTGTTAAATGTGTTACAGGTACACGACCTTTTAACACGAATAAATATTACCTGTTAAGTAATACGGATAACATGACACGACATGACGTGTTTAACACGATTAACAAAAATAAAATAAAATAAAAACTCATAGAATTCTTCAACCCAAAACGTACAATCTATAATATTCTTGAACTCAAAATATACAATCCATAATATCCTTAAACCCAATCGGTAACTTGATTCAATCTTTGATAATAATCGGAAGGTACAATAATAACCAAAATGTTATTTGAATAAAAGCTTGTAGAAGGTTATTTAGAAACCTTTGAATCGAACCGAAAGGTACAAATGGGACAATACCTAATTGTTAATTTTAAAATTTAAAATTTACATATTTAATTACTTATACAGGTCTAATAGTGTTAACCCATTTATGAATTATGATTCATATCCGTTTAGCTCAAACTCAACCATGATTAACTTCGTGTCGAATCATATTGTTTAAACAGTCCGTGATAGATATTGTCAGCCCTAATGATTGTGGGCGAAATGAAAACATATTTTTATTGTAAGTGAAATTAAATATAAATTTGAAGTAACTATGTGAGTAAGATATTAATTATTTTACAGAAATTTAATTAAGTCATGTTTTTGAATATTGTTTTAGCGTAAAATTAACTCATAAAGTACGGAATTAAGAGTAGTACATTTTCTTTCTTAACGGCAAGTCGGCAATTAAGAATAGTACATATGCACCGCAATGTACACACATAACAAGTACAATAGGACATGGTCGTACTCCACAAACGCCATCATTTAGCAAGGTAATTTTCATATCTTTATAAAATCAACACTTTTAACTAATATTTAAGGGTTAGGTTATAAAGAGCTCATTTGTTACTTATCATACTTCCCCTATTTAATAAATAACTTCAAAACTTGTCGTACTTAAGGAAAAATAGTTAGTTCTAGAAAAAAAAATTCTTCTTATAAAAGAAACACTTTTGTATAAAACTATATAAAAATGTATCTAGAAAAATGAAAAAATATTCTATCAACACTTGCTATAAAACATATTATGAAATTAAATAAATAAAACTTAACAGTTAGGTTTAACATATTGGAGGGGATAATATGCTAACAAAAAATTTATTACTTTTTATTATTTTATAGAGTTAAAAAATAGATATAGCAAATAAAACAGTTGGTGGGGTGGGGGGGGGGGGGGGGGGGGGGGGGGGATAAAGCATGTGTCAAAAAAATTTAATGCGTCGTTTAAAATTATTAATCAGTTGAATTTATGGATAGTTTGAATAACAAAACAATTACCTAAAACTCTTTTTCTTACAGCAACTTCTTACCTAAATCTTTAAATCTGGTTCATATATATAATCTCGAAAACAATAAAAAGACTCACAATTAAAATAAAGTCTATCAGAAAAATTTCTTATAATGGTCTTCAGTTATAATAACCTTAATGGATTTAAGTTTTGACTAACATTTTAAAATTACAAAATTACTCTTTTACACATTATAACAAGAAATCTTGATTCACATAGTCTCACCAATATGTTTGCAATAGTATAATTTAAATGAGATTTCGTTTTAATTAAAAATACAATAGCAAAACCGTTAGAAAAATGTTACGTGTTAAAGGAGGCAAGGTCCATCATTGATTCGAAGTGTTTAACGATTAATTACTTAATTAACTGAAAGCTCACTGCCAACTTCATTTGATCATAAAATACCATATAATATTTGTTGTATCACGTCATCAGTTTCCTTTTAATTCAATTTATAACTCACATCTTAATTTCCTTCCATCGGCACGTCTTTTACACATCCCATTTTACATCAAAGTAGAACACCAATTTGCAAAGTAACAGAAGAAATTAAGGCGAACTCATTCCTATGGGTTTAAAAAAGGGGGAATTTTTCTCTTCAGATGTGTAATTTGGTTCTTTGACGACCAACGTATTTGTGACTCGTGAGATACATATGTGTAAGTGTGTAACTTGTATATAGAAAATACCCAGAAAGATGTAACATTTATATACATAACTCTATCGCTTATCATGCTCAGATGCTCTTCATCCATGATAAGCTATGTATATGTAGCTAGTGTTGTAGGTGTTTTCAAGTTACATATATGTTATCAACTTACAGTAGCTAGAACTTAAAATTTTTGTGTGTTTTCTATGATTGTTACATATCGTAAACAAGAAGCATATGTAAACATGTGTTTTTGTTGTTTTATAAGGCCGTAATTTGTGAGAATGGAGAGGAGAGAAAATAGTGAGTTTATGGATATGGTTATTTAAAAATGGTGGTTTGTAATATGGTTGTTTAATTTTTCCTATTTTACCCTTAAGAACTTATTTATAGTCGACAATCTTTAATTTAATAACCTAAACGTCACATTTGATATCTAGTGTCAAGATGAGTTCTATTGGTTTTTCATGACTTTGGGTTTTCTCATGAACCGTTCTCCGTGTGCATGCGTGTATGCATTCTTACAAATTTTGTGTAATCAATTAAGTGGTAAATGAAAACCTTTTTAGGTCTTTTGAAAGAGAGATTTGTTTTGAAGGTGATGCTCATACAATAGAATTAACTATTTGCGTAAACATATATACGAAAGTTTATAAGCAAAGAAACATCTAATAAGTAACAACTAACAATTTTATATGTATTAAAATTAATAAGCCTTAAATCACAACATCTAATTAATTGTTTTTATTAATTTCACCCATTTAATAAAGTAAAAAATATAACTTTTACCGAGATTGTTTAACATGTCGACTATCAATAATATGATATGAAATAAATAACAAAGTCGATCTTATTGTTTTCTTCTTCTTTCAATATATGGTTTCTAGAAAACGAAGAATAAAATGCAACAACCAGTATTAATAATAAAGGATGTCATGAGTTGAAAGAGTGGGAGACACGACTTCATATGGAAAATTAAAGAAATAAGAAACAATTAATGTTAGCTACCAAATTAACATTTTTATAATAAATATTGGTACGTAACATAGCATGCACCAATTAATTACAACCAATATATATATGTAAATCTCAGCCTCCCAGCAAAATTCATTACATCTCACCATAAGTAATATATATATATATATAGATACATGTAAGTAGGAAAATGATAAAATAAAAAAAAATCTATAAATTGGATATGGATCATTGAGAACACTAATAATTATTGAGAGCACTAATATAATGACTAAGTATGAGTCGGTTTTAAGATTGTAATTGGTTGTATGTTATAATGTTAAATATAACTGGAAGGATAAAAGAGGAAATTCAGTTACCATTGTTGATTTTTTTTCACTTAAATGTAGGTACAACAATTTTTTAAAATCTTCAATGACTTTTTACTCATATTTCATTTAGAAACTACGCTATCAAACTAAAAGTTTTATTCACTTTAATTTAATAATAATATCGCAATATAAAAATAATCTAAAAAGTGTTGCACTATTGATTGCAATGGTTCATCTAATTTTATATTGTCCGTTGTATGAAATGTTTTGATTATAACGATGTCTCCAACAATTAACATAACATTTCCAAAACCATATATAATCGCCTTAAGTTCACAAAACGTACACATGTCACAATGTGAATCCTTTGCATGCTTTGTACAATTTTCTAATTTTTACCTATGTATATCTAGATGCAAACACAAACTCACTCACATATATGTATGATTGCGTTCAATGCAAATCAATTTTAAACGAAGAACCTATGAGATTCACATAAACAACTTTATTAGTGCTAACCGAATATAGTGAGGAACATAAAAGAAATATGGTTTAACAAGCTGCATAATCATTTATGTATCACATTTATTGAAACATGTATAAATTTTACGTGTTTTAGTAAACTCTATTCAAAATTGTTTATATATTAACAGCCATTATATATACGACAAATCAAATAAAAAGCTTTTTTTTATAGAAGTACTAGGAATTGCATTTTTTATTTTTTTGCTCATTGGAAGATATACAAATATAATTACAATACAGTATTAATATTGTACTATGCAGAAAAGTGGCCAAGTTACATGCATATTGAACTACTAGTTTCAAGCATCATATGCGGGTGTATCAAGCTATCTAATTTGTATGGTTTCATAATTAGTGATACACCTTGCAAACTTATAGTCATATTTGATTTATTTCGATCTAGATGACTTGTCACGAAGCTTTTTACCAAAAAAGATATTATACAAGTCATACAACTCTTACAACTCACCATAGTGTTCAAGACCATTCTCTAAAGATCATGATTCTTTAATCCAAAAGTTAAATGCCAAATTTTAATAGCACCATTAGAAGAAATCTTAATTGGGGGGAGAAATAGTAAACATGAGATAGTATAGGGACTGATTGTGTCAAACATTCATATTTCAAATTTGAAATAGAAGTGGTGGGTGTATTGTTTGTTTATAACAGCAAGGTGGAGGTTGAAAAGATTGGGGGTTAAAGAAACAAGACTCAACTACTCTCAACACACACAAGCGTTGAATTCGTGTGCTCACATCTCATCGGTTGATAGGTGCTTTTGATTTCATTTCAACACATTTTGATGCAATTTCACGCTTAATCACCTATGATCACCACCCAATCATGACCTCTGATTCTCCGGCGAGTAGTTGCTCCGACGGAAGATCCAATTTCCGCCGGATTTCGCACAATTCCGATGAAGCTTACGCTGTCGGAGGCGCAATGCTTCCGATATTCCTCAACGATCTCCGGCGGAACAATGATGACGGCCTGGTGGAAGTCACGTTGGAATTGGAAGACGATTCGATCATCTTATGCAGCGTCACTCCGACGTCGAACAATAATCATGTTTCGTCGCCGTCGCCGCGCGCTGGAGCGGCGTCCAGGCTCCGTCGGAAGTTCTCGTGGCTGACGTCGTCGTCGTCGCGAGCTTCGTCGTCTGATGCGAGTGTGGATCGAGCGATCGCGTCGCGAGATGCTCGGAGAATGAAGGCTCAGCTGATTCGCACCAAATCTAGCGCGCAACGAGCCCTAGGAGGTCTTCGATTCATCAGCAAAACGACTAACACTGATGTTAATGAGCTGTGGAAGAACGTCGAGTCGCGATTCGAGTGTCTGGTTAAGGATGATGGATTATTAGCTCGAGAGGATTTCGCTGAATGCATAGGTGAAAGTCAAAATTGATCATCAACGGTTACGGTAGTGAATTTATTTTGTTGAATTGTGACGTTTTTAGTGTGTGATTTGTGTAGGAATGGCGGATTCGAAGGAGTTTGCGTTGGGTGTGTTTGATGCATTGGCGAGAAGACGACAGCAGAAATTGGGGAAGATTACGAAAGCAGAGCTTCATGACTTTTGGTTACAGATTTCAGATCAGAGCTTTGATGCTCGTCTGCAGATCTTCTTCGACATGTATGTATCCCTGTATAACTATCTATTGATCCATTGATGTCAACTGAAATCTTGAAATTGTTGCTGTTTATCTTAAAGTTTGTAAAATTTCTGGTTCGCGGGAAATATGAAGAACATACTTTAAAGTCAAACATTAACAGGCTCTTTGACCTTGTGAAATGACTACTCGGCCCTTTGATTTCTTCATCCGAATTTCGAGTGTTCATGGCGTTTTCATTTAATTTTCACTAAGTTGGTTTCAAGATTATTACTAGCAGAGCTATTTCTGTATTTTTTTTGAAGCAAACGGGAAAAAAACCACAAGAACCAATTACAAAGGCTTATAATTAGTTTAATCCAAATTTAGAATTGAGATTTTGGTTTAAGGGTATTTTGGTCATTTTAAATGACCATGTGCCCAAAGTGGACTGCAAGGATGCAGTTTCTGTATATAAATAATAAAAGTCGACAGCGTATAATTGTTTTTTGATGGTTTCAAAACAATGATGTTATAATCTACCTTCTTTCATATTAAAAATTAAACTTTGTGACGCTATCTTGAATTTTATTTGGCTTGTTCCCAACCAATAGAAATTATTTTATTAAATCATGAATACCGTACTAGCTTACGATACATATAGAGGGTTAAAGGTAGATAATTAGTGGTCGCTAGATTCAAACCATTGACTCGACACTTAACGCTTACCACTCTGTCATTTTTAATAAGGGCGATAAGCAAACTAATACACTTTTGAGATGACAATAAGCAAACTAAAACCAATTTCTTGAGCTGCACTTATGATGAAGTTGACCAAGTTGTGATTTTTGTTTACTGCTAATCAAGATTTAATGATTCTTTTTATGTTTTTTTGTTCCTTATAAACCCAGGGCCGACAGCAACGAAGATGGAAGAATCACAAGGGATGAGATACAAGAGGTATGTCTATATTTGGTACAAATGATTCTTTCTTTATCAATCTTTTTTTTATTATCTAATTTTTCCTGATCATCTTGTTAGGTAGATTTACAGGTTGATGATTTTGATTTTAGACCTTACTTCATTTCTCATTTTATCTTATTTTTATATATGCAGCTGCTTGTTCTTAGCGCGGCAGCAAACAGATTGTCGAAGTTGAAAGAACAAGCTGAGGAATACGCTTCTTTAATTATGGAAGAACTAGACCCTGAAAATCTTGGCTATATTGAGGTACAATAGCTACAAAAACTCACTTTATGATCAAGCCAATGCAATGATTATAAGTTCATTTCATACCCAACTAGACAGATTTTTTTTTATAGTTTGGGACTCTTTTTACGAAAGTCTTCACATGAGAAGCTAGTGTGAAATTCGTTTTACAAATGGAGTTATCACCACTTGCAATAACAATGACAAACGATTTCTATTAATTTTTTTTTTCACTTACGTTTGCCAGTGTGGTGTTACTTGCTAACAAGACATAACCATTCGTATTGGCAATTACATTGATCACCATCACTCCTAATGGTGATTAGTTGAATCTTGGAATTTACCCCACTCGTCACCAATGGAAGTGATGATTTCCCACTCATTGCCATTGGCAATGGTGGTGACTAGTATTGTTTTAAACTTTTGGTCAAGGTGACATGACATAGCTCAACTGATCGTCATTAGGAGTGATGGTGGTCAAAGTCACCGCTATTACGGCTGGTGATGTCTTGTTACGTAACACCATGTTGACAAACGCCTGTGAATTTTATTTAAATAAAAATCGGTAGTCATCGCCAATGCAAGAGGTGATGACCCTATTTGTGAAAAAAATTCAACACCAGCCCCCCATGTGAAAGACTTTCTTAAAATAAGTCCCATTTCTAAAAAAAATATAGACAAGATAGTTTACAATGAACTTAATAAAAACTATAGTATTGAAAGTTTTTTTTTCCAGTTATGGCAGTTGGAAACACTTCTACTACAAAGGGAAGCTTACATGAACTACAGTAGACCTCTGAGCATAGCAAGCGGTGGATGGAGTCAGAATTTGAATTCACTGAAGCCTAAAAGTGTTGTTCATCGGATAACTCATTTCATAAAGTGGGTTATGATTGAAAACTGGCAAAGAACTTGGATTTTACTGCTATGGTTTTTAACCATGGCTTGTTTATTTACATGGAAATTTAAGCAGTATAAAAACAAAGCTGCTTTTCATGTAATGGGGTATTGTTTGACCACTGCAAAAGGGGCTGCTGAAACACTTAAACTCAATATGGCTCTTGTTCTTTTACCTGTTTGTAGAAACATGTTAACGTTCTTAAGGTCTACACGCGCCCGCCTATTCATTCCTTTCGATGACAACATAAATTTTCACAAGGTAACTGATCTTTGTGGTGTTGTATTTGCATGCCATGAACTTGATATAATCCAATTGGACTGCAGATTATTGCTTCTGCAATAGCAGTGGGAATCGCTTTGCATGCTGGGAATCATATGATTTGTGACTTTCCTCGGCTGGTAAACTCTTCACCTGAAAAGTTTGCTCTAATAGCATCAGATTTCCATAACAAAAAACCAACATACAAGGAATTAATATTCGGGGTTGAAGGTTTGACTGGAATCACAATGCTGATACTAATGTCGTTTGCATTCACATTAGCTTCGCGATATTTCAGAAGAAATGTTTTAAAGCTGCCATCACCATTCAACCGGTTAACAGGTTTTAATGCATTCTGGTTTTCTCATCATCTTTTCGGTTTGGTGTACATACTGCTTTTGGTTCATGGATCATTCTTGTTCTTGGTTCATAACTGGAGCCAGAAAACGGTAAGATGTTTGCTTTCTTGTTCTTGGTTATAAAAATCACATTGTTTTTTCACCAAGGATATTTGTTCCAATTTGCCAGACATGGATGTACATCTCGGTTCCAATCTTAATATATGCAGCCGAGAGAAGTCTAAGAACAGGACGTTCAGAACACTACTCCCCTAAAATCCTAAAGGTGAGAACATACTATAAATCAAGAAGTCACGTTATTTATTAAAAATCTAACATAAAAGCTACCATACATGTTATTTTTCTCAGGTTTCCAGCCTACCAGGAGATGTATTCAGCATTATTATGTCTAAACCTAACGGATTTAAATATCGAAGTGGGCAGTATATATTTCTGCAGTGCCCTTCAATCTCTCCATTTGAATGGTATATAAGTATATAACTAGATATCACATAATGTCTACATTTATACATCATTTTCAATACTAGTGTTGTTTCTCTAAAATCTTTTTTGATAATGTTCTAGGCATCCGTTTTCAATAACTTCATCACCAGGAGATGATTACTTGAGTGTTCACATCAGGACTGTTGGAGACTGGACCCAAGAGCTGAAGCAAGTATTAACCGATGATAGTGGTTCTTCATGCACGATTGGGAGAGCCAAATTTAGGAAGCTAGGGGAAGTTGATTCAAAAGGGTAATCTTATCTGGCATAAAGAAATTGTCTATTATATGCATGATGAATATTGAAAACTAAGTGAAAAGTTGCATAGTGCAGTTTACCAAAGCTATTGTTGGATGGGCCTTATGGTGCACCAGCACAAGACTACAGGAACTATGATGTGTTACTTCTTGTGGGGCTAGGAATCGGAGCTACACCTTTTATAAGCATTCTTAGAGATTTATTAAACATTAATCGGTTAGTAGAAGACCAAACGGATTCAAACACAGAAACGAGTATATCAGGGGATAGCCTTACAAGTCTAGCATCTTCAAGTTTGGCATCATCAAACGAAAAGAAGAAACCAAGAAGGACTAAAAGCGCAAATTTTTATTGGGTCACTAGGGAGCCCGGCTCGTTTGAATGGTTCAAAGGAGTAATGAATGAAGTTGCTGAAATGGATCACAAAGTAATTAACATACCTGTTTAAATCTGGATATATATCATCACAATCTTATAACCAACTTGATTATGATTAATTTGAAACAGGGTCAAATTGAGATGCACAATTATCTTACAAGTGTTTATGAGGAGGGTGATGCAAGATCAACTTTAATCACTATGGTTCAAGCACTTACTCATGCTAAACATGGAGTTGACATCCTATCTGGCACTAGAGTATGATAAACCTAACTAACCAACTAACTTTCTTCCCTACTAAATTAATATAATATGCTAGAATTAAATTAATAAGAAGCATAAGTATTGTTGCAGGTAAGGACACATTTTGCTAGGCCGAATTGGAGAGAGGTGTTCACCAAGGTAGCATCAAAACATCCGAATACAACCATAGGTAAATAAATCTCTAAAATCGCGATGAATTTAATCAAACTGTGAGTCAAAGTTTATAAAAGCTGTTGGTTTTGCAGGAGTGTTTTATTGTGGGATGCCAGTGTTGGCCAAGGAGCTGAAGAAACTATCATATGAGATGAGCCACAAGACATCGACACGATTTGAGTTCCACAAGGAGTATTTCTGAATTAAAAGCGCCCGTAATGTTATACCTACTTATATACATACATATATATATATTTTTTACAAATTCGAATTAAAAAAGAATGTAAATCTGTACACTATACATCAGCTAGTGTAGTTACAAGTTACAACATGTATAATTAGAGCGATACAATTAAGAACAAGCAATAAATGTACTCACTCCAATTAGTCTTGAAAAGATTTTAACTGAGAACCACACTAACAAGTGGTTAGTTCATATGAATTTGGCCTTTGTGGATGAACCATGCATGTGAACTTGGCCCCAAATGTCAGAATGTACTGTATTTGGGTTCAAACAATTGGCTCCAGTCAAAAGCAGAACAAGAAACATGAAGATGTGGGGTTAGGTCAGATCATACAACATGGATGACATCCATATAACAAGTAAAGCTATCAAGAATATATTTTTCGTTTAACACTTCTTTATCCACTAAAAAACGAACGTATCCTTCAAAAACGCCCACACACAGGCTGATCCAATTACTAACTGGTTATATAACTATTTCATACTGTAGCTATTAATTTTTTAACCACCCTGACCCGTACCCGGAGCTGGACCCGACCCATCTGACCTTTATTCAGTCCACTGTTAATGGCCAACAAATGCAGGTGGGCATTTAAAAAAAGTAACCTCACAGCCTCTCCTTTGCTTGTCCTTTCTTTCTTCATATAGAAACATATTTATTCATATATTACATAATACACTCATCTTTATGCTTGGCTAATTATTGAGTTTCTTCCAACCAACTACAACTTCACACTTTGCTAACTTACTTCACTTCAATCTCTCCATGGCTGCTTGCATCTTCTTCATCATTCTCACTCTCACTTCCTCTGCAACCGCCACGGTCTCCCCATCACCGAACCTAGTCCAAACATCATGCAAACACGCCACCTTCCCTAAGGTCTGCATCCACACACTCTCTACATACACAGGATCCGCCACCACACCTCGTGAACTGGCACAGGCTGCGATCAAAGTCAGCATATCTCGAGCCACCAAGGCGATGGACTATCTCTCGGGATTACGAGAGGAAGCCAACGAGCGAGAGAAAGGGGCGGTGGAGGACTGTGCTAGCCAGATAGCAGACTCGGTTGATGATCTTAGGAGCACTTTGGGTGAACTCAAGGAGCTTAAAAGAGGCACGTTCAGGTGGCATATGAGCAATGCTGAGACATGGGTCAGTGCAGCATTGACCAATGAAGACACATGTCTCGATGGGTTCAAAGAGATCGAAGGTAAGGTTCGATCTGATGTCAAACGGAAGGTCACGAGTGTTGCTAAAGTCACCAGTAACGCGCTCTATCTCATCAACAGTCTTGATCACCCCTGATCGCGCTTTAACCACATTGTATACTCATCATTATTATTATTATTACTACCATCATCGGTTGATATGTAATATGATAGTCTGAACCGATGAATGTTATGCAATATATGTGGTTCTTGCTTGTTATATGTATACATATAGGTCATTGTGTAACTAATCTTCTAGTTCGTTGTATGAAATAAAATAATTTGTTTAGTTGTATATAGATTAAATGGTGACAGAATTATTGGTACGGTACAATAATTTCAGGCATCTGGCAAAATTTACTGAAAAGGTGCAAATAATATAATATTGTAGAAAAGATGAGTTGTGTGCCAAACCGGTTATTTTTCCAAACCAGGTCAAAGAAAGTCAAACCGATCCTTGGTGGAACCTCTGGATGGAATTAGAAACCGAATTTTGGAGAGGAAAATGATTAGTTCGGTCCAGTATAAATCCGGATTTCTGACCGGTTTGTTTAGGGTTAAACCGGTTTGAATGAGACAGATTATAAATGGATTACAAATCAACGGGTCGTGTTTAAACCCTAACCGGTGTTTGCCATACCTTTTCTGGTTCGGGTATACTTGTCGATTCTTGTTCACCTCTAGTACTACGTACTATCTCCCGTACACAAATGAATTAAATTTGGTTCACCTTGATATCGAGTCTTTATTTCTTTTGGCCCACCAACAAACTCGTATATATGTATGTTAGGTTAACTCGATATTATTACAAATATAGGTGGTTGAAATAAAAAGAGATAACCCACCAGCATTTATTATCCTTTTTATTCTTAAAAAAATTTGGTAAACAACAAATGCAATAGTTATGAGTTATGACTACAACTATACTATTTATACGATAGAAACAAAGACGAAAATTAACCGCTTGACGTGTTTTAACTCATTTTTGTTTATTTTGACACATAAATGATAAATTGTAACCCCATCACCGCATTCTTGGGTAGTTGGGTTGTCACATCCGGTTATAATACAAAAAACAATAGAAAGCTGTATATAAGTCATAAGATTATGATTTGTATCCATCCAACCCAATAAGTGTAGAGTTATTGAATTTTAATAATCTTAACTTTCATTTATTGGTTGAATTAATTTCAATTCAGTTAATATTTACAGATACTATCAACTTTAAGCTTATTTTCCTCTAACGATCTCTTACTAACTGAGAGTTAACACCGTTAGTTTTTTGATGACGTGAAGTATTTATATGACCAAAACATTAAATAGAAAATTGAAATCAAACATCAGGTCCGTCAATCTGAAAATTTTGTACCCTGAAACCCGTCAATCAACACCTAATATAAACCACTTGATTCTTTAGAGGTAGATTTCAAGTTATGATAGAGGCTAGACACCAAAAAAAGGACCCTGATGGAGGTTAGGCGGCACCAGAGTTGAAAAATGACTCAAAGTTTGACTCATTTCATAAAAAAAAAAAGAAAAATTAAAAAGGGTTAACTTTTAGTTAGTAAGAGATTATTGGAGAAAAATAAGTTTAAAATTAGGAGTGTCTGTAAAAATTTTCTGAGTTGGAATTAATCCTGGTCATTTATTGAAAATTAGGATTATTGAAATACAAAACCATAAGATTAACATGCCTAAACTATAATCAAAATTTCAAAATAAATGCTTCAAGTTAAAAAAAAAACTATAAAGTAGTTTATTGCATTGCTTGTATAGTTGCGACAGCTTCCACTACACCAACCCTTGTGAGGTGACATTGATTTTGTGGAGGGTTTTATGAGCGGCCAGAAATTTTAACACCTCAACTTGAGTAGGGCTGACGTGTCACGTAATACAATAATCAGAGTCAATATTGATGAATTAGTTAACATACTTATTCTAAAAACTTCAAATCCATACAATATTTCAAAAAAAAAAATACTAAGTCTTGAAAATAGAAATTTCTACTAGGTCTTCAAAAAAAATTATTATTTCTTTTATTCAAATACTCTTCTTTTGGTTTCTTGAATTACTCTCTTTTCACACGTTCCCATGATCCCTTTCAGTACCTGCCGTGTAAACAAGAAAACAACAAAAACAAACACGACTGAACCAAAAATTGCTCAGTAACAAAAAGAACAATAGCAGTTAAAGAAAAAACGAAAAAAGATACAATATTACAATGCTACATTTTCAATAACCCGTATCATAAGGAAATACCCGTTAAGCCAGTAACCTTAAGAAAATTCAAGTAACAATAAACAATGTGTGCGTCTTTTAGCACATTTAACAGTAAACAATGTGTGCATCTTTCAGCACATGTAGGTGCGTCTTTCAGCACGTGTAGGTGCCTCTTTCAGCACGTGTAGGTGCGTCTTTCAACACAAGTAGGTGCATCTTTCAGCACGTGTAAACAATGTGTTCGGGTATTGACATCAAATAAAAGTCCTAATCAAGTCAAATACATTTTTGAGTAAGCACTCTAGGTTTCGCTTAAACTTCTGAAATATTAGGTATATAGAAACATACGACAATGAGTTCAAGGAAAATAAATTGTATCGCATGCATAACAATGTTAACGGTTTAACTTAGTTTTAATAACAATACTATCATATGACTAAAAATCAAATAACGAGTCAAGTAACGAATACAAGGGGACTTCAAAGTAGAGGTCGAGACAAAAGATATTTACTCTATAAGAGTAAAAGATCGGAATACACTAACAAAGAAGGGGACGATATAAACATATACACGTTATGATTTAAAAAGAACAAGAATCCGTACCTTAGCTTAGCTTATACAAAGTTAGCATAAATGGTCGACAATCTTACTTATTTAATTTTCAATTTAATGTCTATAGTCCTCTATATTCTGTCTAATGTCATCTTTAATTATTTGAAATTTAGTAGACACTAAATTAAATAACGTACCATGGGTTCACATGAGTAAAAAACAATTTATTATAAAGGCATTCGTTTATTTAGTTATGAAACATCAAGAGTCATTTATTTAGTCTTATCGATTTATTGAGAATAATAATAATAAACATCAGATTTAAGTTTATTTTAAATTATAGTAGATTATTCAAAATTAGAATTAAAATAATTTGTGTGCATGTATGTATGTGATTCCATATATCAACATGCATGTCATCTATATCAAATACTTTGCATTTTTTTAGCCATTAATCAAGTTGCAGAAAACTACTTCCATGATGATCTTCACTTCAAATAATAATCTAAATATGTCGTTCTTTAAGTTCAGGTGTATGGGAGTATTAATGTTGCTCAATTAATCATGCCTCATCGAAAACAATTATAAGAATCACAAAGAGTACAAACAACCGAAACGGAAGGTCGACGACGTTACCTTATGAACGTATAAAAAAAAAACTAGTCAAATGTAGTTGATCGTGATGACGATGTTTGTGCGATGGCTCGGGTGATAGAACAATGCTGGCAGAATGAAGAGGCTGGCGTGTGATCGGTTTGCGAAAAACTGACAATAATGAGGTTAACGAAAGTGGTGTAGGAACTCGGTGGTTTTTTTTTTTCTTTCTTGGTGAGATTCAATAATTGTTTGATGCTTATTAAAGAGTCTTATGAGAGGATTTAAAATTTAAAAATCAATAAGTTGGTTACAAAGATAAGCATGAATTTCAAAAGATTTGTTTGTCAAATTTGTTGAGAACAAAACGTGGATTATTAGGACGATTATGATTTTTTTTCTCTTCTTTTATTTAGTATGTTTATTTGTTTTATTTGTCACTATAACGATATTATTACTATTATTATTATTATGATTATTGTTATTATTATTATATAGGATATTTCAGAAATATTATTTACTACTACATAGAAGTAGCTAGACAGTAGAAAAAAATATGCAAGTACATGAATAATGTAAGACTTTACAACTCATTCATACATACGATGTTCGCTTACTATTTATACAGATAAACCGCAAATAAGAAAGTTATCGGTAGAATCAAAGATCTTGTTACGCAATTTGTTTAAAAGCTCAAAATTAGATTCGTTCCAATATCTTTAGATAACCCAATCAAGTAGTCATGAGGATAGCCTCTATCAAGTCTCTCTTTGGTTTTGTTGTTGGTTCTAGGCAGTGGTGGAGCTTGAACATTCTCGTAGAGGGAGCGGGGACGAAATTTATTTTTTTTAGGGGGGCGAACTCGATATTTATATAAAAATTTACACTATCGGACAAAAAATTTACACTACCGGACTAAAATTTAACACTACCGACGAAAAAAATAGGTGGGGGGGGGCACCCGGCCCCCACTATCCTTCGCCTGTGGTTCTAGGGGTGTAAACGAGCTGAGCCGAGCTAGAGCTCGTTTAGACTTGAGCTTAGCTCGTTTTGGTTTTAGAAAGCTCGAGCTCGGTTCGTTTATAGTTTTTTTTCTAAAGTCCAAGCTTAGATCGTGGGAAAATTTTCAAGCTCGAGCTCGGCTCGTTTATTGTTAAATTATTAAATTTTGATTTTTTTATAACTACTTTAATATTTATTTATAATCGTGTTTTTTATATATAACATAATATATTATTTAATTATTTTTATCATAATAATATATATAATAATATGATTTATGTAAATAAAAAATTATACAAACAAAAAATACGTTTAGGCTGGCGAGCCGGCTTGAGCTCGAAATCCGAAGCTCCGGGCTCGAGCTCGTTTAGTAAATGAGTCATAATGTGAGCTTGATCTCGTTTAAGCCCGGCTCGATTCGATCTTTTTTCAAGCCGATACTGAGTAGCTTACGAGCCGACATGTCTCGTTTACACCCCTAGCTGATTCGTGTCAAGCCGACATGATAGCCTCTACCAAGTCTCTCTTTAGTTTTGATGTTGATTCATGTCAAGCCAACCCGACAAAACCAAAGAGATTTTAGAAGAAGAAAAGGACATATCCAACCACTTTTCAATCACACTCCAAGTCCTTTAAGGCTAGATCACACATTCCAAAAATACGCTCTACCGATTCCACTTCTTTGACACGAGACAGACAAAATCAAACAATATAAGTTATCAAATAACTAACAATTTAGCATCATATTGCTATCTATTTAGCATCAAATCATAACAATAACATAAATCAGATTCATTTTATTGTATGTGAGGCGGTGTGCTATCCAAATGTTATCATGGATATATATGCATTTATGTCATGTAGGTTGTTGGGCGCAATAAAAAGTGAATGCTGCTTATACTTTGACAAACCCTTGTTTCGATTTACTTAATTATTCGATATAAGAACTGATTTATAATAAGGTAAACTAAACAATATAGGTCATGTGTTACATGCTAGTGACGCACCTTGTGGCCTCAATGAATATTTGGCCTCAATGAATATTTTCAGATACTTTATTGACCTTTAAAGATTCGTACATTATTTTTTCACCTTCTTCATCTTTAATTCTCTAAACAAAGTTTTTAATTTTTCCAGAGGTAAAATGTCTACAGTTTGCATCTGTAGAAGAAAATGGATAAAACCTCTGCAGTCTGCAAAAATAAACCGTTTGGTTTTTAACTTCTGTAAACAAGTTTCCAACAAACCATACCATCTTAAATCACAAATCAAACCACATTCAACCAAGAAAAATAAAAGTTTAGATTAGTAACTCAAATTAACACATTTCATAGAAACAAAGAACTTGAGACTTCTAAACAAATCAAAAGAATCAAATTTAGCTCACATTCAACCACATCCACATGTATGAAAATAAATTTAAATAACAAAGCATGTTACCTGATGGGGCGCGAGGCTATGGTGAGGTTAGGGTTCGCGAGATGGGGCCGACGAGTGGACATGGGCTGCGCGAGGTTAGGGTTCGCGACTGGAGGTGGCTGACGAGTGAAGGTGACCGACGGTGCAAGCGGCAACGACGTGTTGCAGCGGCGGCGAGTGGAGGTGGCCAGCGAGTGGAGGTGGGGGATGGGAGGCGGCTGGCAAGGGGTGATGGTAAGAGGGTTTTGTCAAAAGGGTTGAGAAGTTGAGAAAATGTTTGAGATCGAAGATCTATGAAGTTATATTTTTATGTCTGCACTAAGAAGACCACGCGCAGACGTTTTTTAATGAAATCTCTACGAAAAAGCAAACAGTCTGCAGACATGTTTACGCGTGGTCTGCAGGGTGCAGACATGAGAGGTTTCGCAGATCTTTTTTAAGAAAACAAACACCACCGTAATAATTTTAACATGCTCTTCCTATGTTCCGGAAACTCCACCAGAAAACCTTCTGGAAAGCTCTTCGGACTCGCAAGATATCCAAATATAAGTTGTCTAAACCCTAGGTAAAAATTGCACACGACTTCTATTATATGTTATTATTTTTAAATGGGGCAATAAGAGCCTGAAAAAATTTTGGGGTATTCATTTAGGATTTTGAAACAACGGTTACATATCGCTTGTCAAGTGATATTTAGTCTATAATTCTTGAAGTATTTCATTTCTGTAATAACTTTTTGTAATAGAAAATTAAGAATGTTTATACTATTTTAAAGCATATGCTTGACTGGGTTAACTAACTAATAGGCTATCAATTGCAAAAACTTAAAGTTGAGGTGCGATAACTATAAGGATTCGTTGGATTATTTTCAGACTCAATTTTCATAGGTTTTATTTGAAACATCAAAGATGGTGCTTTTTTATTTGTATACAGTCTTAATTAAATATTTCATCCATTGTGAAAGGTTGATACAATAATAAACTTTTTAAACGGCTAATAATGAGAAGGTGTCTGTTAGTTTTTAACCGTTTCGTCATATGTTTCTTATCTATTTGCTCTCAATGTATGATTACATGAATTTTTAAGCCGGCAAAACCTTGTTGTCTTGGCTAGTAACGCTTGTTTGACATCTTTTTTTTTCCTTATTGTTTTTGGAACAGCAGGGTGGAATTTCATTAGACTAGTAAGATGCTAGACCTGCAAAATTACAAACACCAATGGAAATAGTGAGATATTACATATTACAACCGTAAATTAAAAGAGTTTCAATCCTTCCCATCCACTATTTCTTTTCTAGCTCTGTTTATTACCCATAAGAATGATATTAACTTTATTGATTGGTGGAATTTTGTCATAATCTAATTAGTCCTTTTTATAGAAGGTCTAATTACGTCAAAAGGTTTCATCTTAGTAATTTTTTGGGTCAAAATTTCAATTTCTGTTATAAGAATTCTTTTTAAATGGTTAAAATTAATATTAAATATTATTTATTTTATTATTTTTATTTTTTGTTTCGCATAGTAACCACCAACGTTCATGGCCCAACCACCGACGTTTCATCCTCTTTTGGATAGCAACCCAAGCCGTCACCCTCTTTTCCGTCGTCCACTTCGTCGATCTCAGCCGAATTTTTGTTTAACTCTTTTTCTCTTTTTTTTTAGAATAACATGTTAATGGTTAGAAGTTAATTACACCAATTTAGTAATAATTCGTCAATACCAAATTTTAAACCTTAGACCTCCAAAAAATACAAAACCTCCCACCTTTCTCTTGAACCACTAGGTGATGTAAGGGGTTTGGAATGATTTTTATCATGGTTAAAACTTTAATGTATTTAATGTGTTTAAGTATAAAGGATTGTATGGAATAAGTTAACTACGATGATTTGGTATTTTGTAGGTTAAAAACAATGAGTTGACGTGGTTTGGAGAATGCACATGGATGAGAAATGGAGAACATGATAAATGAGGTGAAAGAGGACTTAAACACGAGAACGTGGCCGAAAACGGGGAAGAAAAAGCAGTCCGAATGAACCATTTATGAAGAAAAGAAGATTAAAAGAAAGAAGAGAAAAAAGTTTCTGGTCGCGAGAGGGGGCAGCCCTACGGTGAGCCCTACGGCGGTGGAAGAGAAGAATGAGTAAAAGAAGGCAGAATGAGGCAAATGTAGCCTACGGTGAAAAGGTGCCCTACGACGACCAATGGCGAAAAAACATTAATAAAAGACGGAATTTTTAGGCTTAGGTCATCACTTTTTCCCTAAGCCACCTCCAAGGTTCCTGAACGATTCTGAACGATTCCAGAGGCTCCCAGAGCCAATTTCAAGGCTCAAAATCTTGTTTTTATAATTCGGTTTGATTCTTTAACGTTAGATGCAATGTTTACCTTCGATTTTGATTTGTTTTTCGTTTTCATGTCCGGCTAATCTACCCGTGATCTTCTCCGGGTGTTAGGGTTTATACTATGACTTGTTCTTGATGGTTTTTATTGAGTTAATGTTTGAACATGGTAGTTTAAGCCGAGTAACATTATTTATTGTTTAGAGATTCTAAAGTACATGTGTTGCTTTCAATTCAATTGTTCCGTTTTGATTGTTTTAGATTTCTTTTCATCTGGAAACATCAATTTTGGATGGGGTTGGGTAATATAAACGTAGGATATGATTCGAGTAGTTCATTAACAACAATATCATTCAATCTATTGTCTTTAACCAAATCAACCCGGTTATGTCTATGTGACCACTTTTAACTATCAAACAAGTCTAAGTTGGAAACCTTAACCCGGAGGGGATTACTCTTTCCCATAATTGTTTACGATCAATTTTACTTTTCAACTTCAAGTACTTTTTGAAATTTGGTTAAGTTACAAATATTTTTAATAAAGCTTTCAACTTTATGAATTGAACCACACTTTTCACATATTCCATGTGAATCGACCCGACTTACCCTAGCTATCTTAGGTGAGTTTCGACCATTATAAATTATGTTTTGATTAGGCCTGACAACCCACATCACTAGACCAAAAGATTATTGGCATTTTTCACCAATAAAAACTTGACTATATTCTTAAAACGAATAAGTCTTCTTATTCATAGTTTTCATGACCGATCTTCGGTATTTAATAACCATGAGCGTTTTTACAGTACAAACAATTAAACAATCATTTTAGGCTTTCAAATTATAAGGCTTCTTAAAATTGAAAAAAAAAAACTATTTTTATCTATATTTAAAACTGAAAAAATATGTGATAATTCAATCAATATTTGTGTTTTTGGAAATAAACAAGAAGAGAAAAAAAATAATTAAAGGCTTATCAAGATCGACTTACGAAACTTGATTTATCGAGATCGACTTATCAAACTTACATTGTTCATTAAAAGTTCATCGATTGTTAATTGTTCATGATTAGGTTTATCAATTCTAAATTCTTTTTTGCAATTAATCCACTAATTACTAACTATTATTTAAATCTTGATTTATGCTCAATTGTTTTATGCTACCATCGTTTTTTTGCCAATTTAATTTATTGTTATTTGTTTTAATTTTAATCTACATTTCCTATTAATTTTTTACTTTATATTAATCTATTATTTTTTGTTTATCATTTAAATTATTTTTTTTGTAATCAATTTTGTTTCAGTTGATTAAGTTGTTTTCTACATAAATTGTTTTTTTTTTTTTGTAAAACTATAAAAAAATTTGTTTATGTGATCAGTTTGATTCCCAGTTTTTTAAGAAAAATATATAGACAATGACCCTAAATTTTTGTTTTGTTTTAGATCCCAGAAATGTTAATGACACTTGATTTTTATTCACTAAAACACAGTTATGTGCTACTATTGACCTAACCACGAGATTAATAGCACAACATGAAAATAATACAAGATTGGTTGAGCATTTTACCCGAATTTTTTAAATTTTGAAGATGGATTTTGAAACAACTTTATGCTCTCTAACTGTTATTTTTGGTCGTATAAGTTTGAATAGATATGTGTTTTTTATTTATTTCATGGAGATGCAATAAATGTGCACAATTGATTTGCACAGTTTATGGTGAGTATCGAAGGTTTTGCACACGCATTGTCGTGTGGTTAAACACGGATTTCGAAGGTTTGCACACGCAATATTGAATCATAATTAAGTTTCAAAATAGGCCCTCCATGTTAGTGTGTTGTTATATTTATGGATTATACTTTTCAAAAGTGATGTGATTTGCAATATTCATCATATTGCATGCGGCACAATAGGTCGTTGTAAAACAAGTATTTAGTAGGGTCGGGCCCCGTCCACTATGATGTAAAATATGAAAAATAGTTAACACGTTATTACTATATATTTTAACGAGAACGCAGAAAGATATGTTGGTTAACTCCAATCGTTTAAAAAATTACCGATTTAATTTAGGTTAAACAGATTTTGATAAAAAATAAAACTATCTTGATATTAGTCCTTTTTAAAGGCAACATAGACAGATTTTATCTTGTCTAAGTAAGTCCTTACATCTATAAGCTTATTCGTTGTTCTAATTTTTGGGCTTAGGTATTTAGTTTTCAATAGGATATTAGGATCAACAATTAGACAAACTTTTTTATGGGCTTAAGTTTCACAACAATTGTTAATATGGTAATCCTATAAAAAATCTAGAGTAAATTACTATTTTGGCCCCTGAGGTTAGGGTGGGTCATTTAACTCTATCAGCCCAAAAAGGAATATTTTGACATATCCACCCCTAACGTTTCGTTTCTTAACTGTTTTAGCCACTGATACTAACTCTGTTAACTTTTTTCTGTTAAGTATAAAGGTATTATGGTCATTTTACACCTTAAGAACTGTTTATGTCAATTTTAAATCTTTAAGATTATTTATGTACATTTAGAAAATAAACAATACAACCATCACACCACCACTTATATCGTGCATCACGTATAAGAAAACTACAATGTCATAAAACTTGGCTCTACGGCTCCGCGCTTGTGGTCATAGACACACCTAATAAGAAGTGGGAGGGGTCAACCGACCTTATAAAATATTTTTGTTAATGTGTAACATATATCAATAGTTCTCAATCGAGCCTGTGTTCTTCTAATGTCGACCTCACGAAAACTTTATGATCCTTAAACCAAAGTAATTTAAAAAAATGAACTTCTAAAAATTAAATTAAAAGCCTATTTATGTGATAATAAGCATAAAATCTAATCACCACTTAAAGCATTAATGTGATGAAATGGTTTTCGGCAGATGAAATCACGTAGACAACCACTATATAAGATGATTCACATCAGCTTCTTCATAACTATTCTTATTTTAATTAAATGATACTTAACTATTTCTTTTATATTATTTTTTTTATTGTTTCATTTATAACCACTTATGGAAAAATCTAAAATAATAGATCTGGAGGATGAATGGTGACCCCCAAATATGGGGGATTATTATGGTTTTTTCTAAAATTATAGATTATAAAAATAAAGATGAGAAACCTAATATATGTGTCAAATTTTATTTTTTTATGTTTTTTTATAAATTAAAGATGTAGATATGAATAAAAATGCTGATGTGAATTCTATAATATAATTTTTTATATTAATTTCTAATGAAATCATATTTTATTACTCGTTTTAAAATGTTACTGTATCTTGTTTATGAGACATACTCGGACCCAAAATGAAAATTACAACATGAAGTTGAGATACATTCCCAAACTTAGAAAAAATTGACCTCCGAATAAAAAAATCATGGATCCACCCGTGGTTGTAGTCCACATCCAATTGACACCAATTGTTAACACAAAAACCTATTTGATATATTAGAAACATTAACATTAACTCATTTGGTGTCACTATAAAATAGAGACTTTATACTGATTCAGGTTTAAAATTCTTAGGTAAATAATCTAAAATTAATAATCTACGTAGGTTTACACATGCGAAAATATTAAAAGGAAGTAAACAAATCAAGTTATAAGAATTTATAGGGAGAATTAGATATATTCTTTTATAAACTTGTAAAATTACAAACTTTTTAAAACACAAGTTTTTAATACATAATGTACAATGACCTTCAATCATAATTTGAGAAAATATATAATTTTACAACTTTAAAAAAGAAAAACTGCCCCTATTATTTAATAATGAAACAGCAATTCGTTTCTCTTAGCAAGAATGTATGAAGGACAATTATCATAAGATGGATAAAATGGAGGGAGGAAAAATATAAAATTGAAAAAGTTCTCAAAGAAAGAAGATTCTTTATGGTTCATTAAGGAGCCATAGATTAAACAGCATCTGTGGCCTTTTTCGGTCCAGAAAATGATTATATGAAATAGCCATTTAGCACACGTGCTCTTTAGCTCCTCTTTTTCGGCCGCGTAAATCAAACTCGAAATCAACTTGTTAAAAGCTAGCATGGTGTCAAGGTTAAACGAGCTCATGTACGCAAAAGCATTGATGGACGTAAGATTTTTTCCAATTGGATCATTTTTAGTGCTTGGATGTCTTTTAATTTGATGTTCAATTCTCCGCTTAAGACAAGCCAAGCCACATAAGTAATGATAACTTAGAGTACCAAATAGTGAAACAAAGTGCTACAATAAGATTTTCGAGATAACAAAGACCAATACATCATTTAAAAACTATTTAGAAAATATAACCGAGGTGATTAATCGAACTTGATACTCTTATTTTAGCTTTTCACTTTTTTTCCCAAATGGAACATGTGTACACTAGATCCACCTATGTGAAAAGCAAAGAAAACCACAAAAACCAATAACATAATTCAGATTTTTTTTGTTATTTTAATTATTAAATGTTATTTAAGTATTAATTTGGTACATATATGTTCAACATACATACGAGAATGAAAAGTCTTACGTATATGTAACAATATGTAGAATGAAAAATGGTTACGTATACGTAACCTATGTGTGACATATTTGTAAAACAATGCTACGGTTTTCATTTGATCCATACCTTTATTTATATATACTCACACATATACATAGAAGGTAGTGATAAAAAAATATTAAATTATGTGACCGATTTTATTGGTTTTTTTCTAGTTTTCTCATAACATTGTGGTTTTCCTAGGATCCCTCCTCTCTCTCTCTCCATATATATATATATATATATATATATATATATATATATATATATATATATATATATATATATATATATATATATTATTTTCACGATTTTCAATTACAAACATGGTTTTCATTTGATCCATTTACTATATATATATATATATATATATATAGAGAGAGAGAGAGAGAAAGTTTACAGTAAAAAGTGTTTTTTTCGTGCGAAGCGTACGGAGTTATAACACAAGAATGGACGTTACGAGTGAAATTATAATGCAATGGTAATAGTTAATCGCACAAAGATGGAATTATCACGCAAATGTGAAATTATTACGCAAAAAGATATTCTTGCATGATAATTCTATCTCTGCGTAATAATTCCACGCGAGTGTAATTTGTCTTGCGTAACTATCGCTTTGTTTTGCATGATTGTTATTGTTCTTGCGTGATAATTTCATCCCAAAATTTTGTACACTTCGCACGAAAAAAAACACTATGTATAGTAACCGGCCCCTATATATATATATATATATATATATATATATTATAAAAGAAAGTTTTGTGCGGACACTTAACATAATTCTGGACATTCTAATTTTAATTTTCTTATTTTTTTTTACTATTAAATAATTACATTAACTAGTAATGATATGATTTAATTTTTTTGATTAAAAATAGTTTATAAAGAAATTAAAAAGAGGTCTTTTATAAATGTAATTTCTAAACACATAAAATTTTAAAAAATAAGAAACTTTTTTAAAGCATCAGATTTCTTTTTAAAAATAGAAATATTTTTCAATTGGTGTTTTTAAGAAATAAATTTTGTAAACCAAAATAATTAAAACTTAAGAAAATTGTTAAAATGACATTTTTAAAACGGTTAGTTTTGGAACAAGATGTTTCTTTTGCAAAACAAAAAAATAAAAAATAAAAAAATAAAAGTTCAAAAAAATAATATCATTATTTTATTACTTATAGTCATTATTTATATATAATTTTAATTATATATTATCTTAAATGTTGTCTTGTAATGAATAAGTTTTTATTATTAACTATTTAATATTTTATTTATTCACAATGTGTAAAACACAAGGTACTAATATAGTGTTTTATTACTTAGCTTTTAGAGTTTAGCTTTTGGGTTTTTAACTTGGTTTCAAACATATGGTGTTTCCATCTTAATGCGTCTTTTCAGCTAGTCACTGCGTATTTCTTTTAATGATCGTCATTATGTCTTATTACTCGTAATTATTCTTCACTTTGTGTTTTTTACTTCATTGTGTCTTTATATGCATATATTTATAAATAGTTAAATAATATTCAAGGAGCGATTCAGTTGAACTCGAGGTCGAAAGTTATTCACGCGTCGAGTTCAAACTCAAACTTTAATATAAGCTCTAGCTTTGTTAAGTCAATCGATCCACTCAATTAGAAAGCATCCGCTAATCATACATATATAGGTATGCATATATTTAATTATGTAAAAATCAAATAAGAATTCTTAAATTTTATAAGAACTCTAATAACACACGAAAAACAATCAAAATTATTATTTCAACTATAATAGTAACATCATTATTAAAATACAACATTCTTAAATTAGTTTATATGTGTTAATTTACATGTATCCATATATTTATAAAAATTACACATGTGTAAATGGTAAGGTTATAAATCATGTATACAGTTTTAAAATATACGAATATATGTAAAATTAAAACATAAAATAATTTATTTAACAATGTGAATTTTAATAATAATAATAATAATAATAATAATAATAATAATAATAATAATAATAATAATAATAATAATTTAGATAAAATTATGATTTTTATTGTTTTTCGTAAGTTCCGACAAAAAAAATAGAAGATTTTATTTGAACTTTTCCCGTTTCGCGTTTATCATAACTAATTTCAGAGGCTAAGATAGTTATATCTGTTTTTCATGTTTAAGTATTAGTTGATTATAAGAATGTTCTTTCGTTTAATATGTTAATTTGGACTGTGCAAAAAATATAAAGGTTTTGTGAGTTTCTATTATGATTTTGACTTTCGAGTATTGACAAAAGAATTCCAAAACAACGCGTTCGTTGACTTATTTCTTTATATACTTTTTTAAGTCAGCCTACTATTTCGTCTTCTTCTACTTACTCCTCTAGAACACACACGTATATATACTCATGCAGATGCAGATATAAACTAACACCAACGAACTCCAACTTTCAGTGACAATGAAACCTGCATCAGCAACGAGATCAGAGTCGTCGTCGAATGAGCGAAAGTACAGAGGCGTGCGATTGAGGAAATGGGGCAAATGGGTGTCGGAGATCCGACTACCCAACAGCCGTGAGAGGATCTGGCTGGGCTCATACGACTCGCCGCAGAAAGCTGCTAGAGCTTTCGATGCGGCGGCGTACTGTCTTCGCGGCCATGCCGCGAAGCTTAATTTCCCTGACCAGCCTCCCAATATTCCGGGTGGAACTACCCTCACTTCCACCCAGATACAGGAGGCGGCCGCTAGATATGCCACAGAAGTTCCTGACGCCCCCGTCATACCCATGCAGCCAGAGGCACACATCTCCACCACCGCCTCCGAATCTACATTGTCGTTCATTAACTTTAGTGATGATAACAGCAACAACGACAACGACAATAATGTGATGGATTATGATATATTTCCGGGGTTCGATGACTACTTCATGCAGCCACCACCAATGGTATCTCCTCAGCTTCCTGATGACGATGAGCAGAATTCAAACGATGGGGATATCTCTCAAGGCCCATCATTCCTATGGAACTATTAATGATCAGTTGATCAGTAATACCATGCATGAATCATATATACATGCATATATAGTACTATATACAATTATGCATACATGCATACGTACATACATACACCTGAAAAAAGTGTATGTAATCTGGAAAAGTATAATAAGTTGCCGGAGTTACTGACGTTTACCTATGGTGGTGCTCGTATCAGTATATCATACGTAAACATCGGATAATGTTATCATGTGCTATATATATGCACGATACCAATATAATTGGTATATATAACCCTATCCATATATATATAGTTATATAAATAGTTATAGCTGTGGTCCTTTTAATTTTTTCCCCAAGGGTTTTGTGTCTCACAACTTTATGGGTTGGGTTTAAATCATGTAAGGTGTGATATATTTTTATCTTATAAGAAGATTAAAGAATTGTTGTTAGAAAAATGTGTGTTTCTTTTAATTTTCCTTAATTACACTGTTGAATTGAAAAACGTTAGTGGTGACTTTAGATGTTGTCTTATATTAAAATAATTAGCAAAAAGGGAAGAAAAGAAAAAGAACACGTGCAATTTATCTCTCATAATATCTCTGTCATATCGATCACTTGTAGCACCTCCAACTCTCCTTATCATCGTCCCTACCTGACCTCCTCCCTTTTCAGCTGTCGTGGTCCGCCTCCGGCCACCTGATCATCTTTCATTTGCGGTGACTAACGATCTTTATACTCGATTTGTGGCCTGTATAGTAAGTTCTTTCTCGTGATGACAAAGGTTTTCTTTGAATTTATAGTTTTATTTCAATGTGGAAATATGAAACTATTCTTTTATTTGTTGGATTTAATCGAGATATATTCTCATCTTCTTTATATATTGTTTCACTGCAAAAATAATAAGTATAACCTACGGTAAAACAGTTTAAGTTAGAGGGACCTTGGTAGAATTGTTGGCATATGATATCGCTAAAACTACTTCGCAAATCCCCAGTGGCGGACCTAGGAATTTGTTTTATGAGGGTTTGGATATTTTTGATGGTTAATTTATAAGATATAGTTAAAAATAAATTTTTTCGTTGCAATTCGGGTCGGGTCAGGTTCATTGGCTATAGCAAATATGAACTAAATATTACTGTTGCTAATTTCTTGCCAACTTGCCGATCGATTTTTTCATCGTAGAGACAATTGAGAAAAAAGTATGAATATTAAAATTAAAATGTATAAAATTATATGAAGTGTTAAAAACCCTTATTTTAATATAATAGATAATTGTTTTATGCAAGTCCCTTTCTAATGCAAAAGTTGAGAGGTCATTTCTCTATAGTCGTATTCTTGTTCTTTTTGATAGAATTAAGTAATTATTCAATAAGAGTTGAGGGATGATATATGAGTGATAACGTTTATTGTTATTTATTAACTAGTGTTTTCTGTCGCGTTACGTACGCAGTAGTTTGATTAATTTTTCTTGTCTTACGCTGTAGTGTATATAGTACAAGGATCAATTGTGTCAATTTAGTTTTTGTAAGGTGTAGACTTGTAATAGTTCACCTATTAATAGTTCGTTAATAGGCGGACGATTTAACCGTTTTCTTTTGTACTTTCAAACTGATAGAGTTCTTGTTCTTTCCTTTTGTAATCGTTCGTACTTTCATAGTGAAATTATTGGCATTCTTTTGTTGATTGGTATGTAATCGAATGCTTCGAGTTCATAATCTTCGGTGTAGATTGATTTAATCTTTCTACAATTGGTAAAAGAGCCTGGTTCGGCTCGTGGGTTGAAGATTCAAGTGTTGAAGTGAAATTCTATTGAAGGATGGGATCAACGAAGTTCGAAATCGAGAAATTCGATGGCAAGAATGATTTTGGGCTATGGAGAGTGAAGATGCGAGCGCTGTTGGTGCATCAGGGCGTTGTTGATGCGCTGAAAGGAGAAAATGGCTTGCCAGCGACTCTATCAGCAAAAGAAAAGAAGGATATCTTGGAAAAGGCTCACAGTGCCATTATTCTGAGTCTCGGAGACAGAGTTCTCAGGGAGGTATCAAAGGAGACATCAACCAGTGGGGTGTGGTCAAAACTTGAAGGACTGTACATGACTAAGTCTCTAGCTAATCGGCTGTATCTCAAGAAAAGGCTCTATACGTTTCAATTGGCTCCTGGTAAGTCAATTGAGGATTATGTGGATGAATTTAATAAGTTGGTGATTGATCTTGAGAACATTGATGTTGAATTAGAAGATGAATATCAAGCAGACATCTTCTTGGCTTCATTGCCACAAACGTATAAGCACTTTGTTGACACTCTCATGTTTGGGAGGGAGTCAATGTCAATAGAAGAGGTACTGGCTGTAATAAATTCAAAAGAATTAAAGCGAAGGTCTGATGTCAAGGATGATGCTGGTGATGGCTTATTTGTGAGGGGAAGACCTGAATCTAGAACTTCTAGAGGCAGGTCAACTTCAAGATCGAAGTCCAAATTCAAGAGGAGATGTTATATCTGTAATTCTGATAAACATCTGAAAAGAGAATGCCCAGATAAACAGAAGAAACAAGCCAACCCTCAACAGCATAGAACTCAAGGTAGTATGTCTGTTGATAGTAGCCTTGATGGTTATGATAGTGCGGATGTCTTGATGGTGTTTAAAGGTTAGGTAGATCAAGATTGGATCATGGACTCTGGGTGCTCCTATCATATGACCCCTAGAAGGGAATTCTTCTCAAAATTAGAGATGATGGAGTTAGGAAATGTACAACTAGGTGACGACAGACCATGTATGATCAAAGGCATTAGTTCTATCATACTCAAGTTGGAGAGTGGGGTGGAGTTCACTCTTGATCAGGTTAGGTACATACCAGAACTCAAGAGGAACCTCATCTCACTAGATACTCTGGAAAGCCAAGGCTGTAATATAAGTCTCAAGAATGGGAAGGTAAAAGTAATCAATGTTATCAGGCTCAAGAAAGGAGAACAACATATATGTTCTTGATGGTACTGTCATATGTGGTGTTGCATCAGTTGCTGATGTCAATAGGATGAACACTACAGTGTTGTGGCACAAGAGGATGGGCCACATAAGTGATCAGGGATTTACAGAACTGAGGAAGCAAGAAATCATCACAGGAGTTAGTGGCTGTGATGTGGGATTCTGTGAGCATTGTGTGTTTGGCAAGTCAACAAGAGTCAAGTTTAGCAGGGGAGTTCATGAGACAAGGGATGTTCTTGAATACATTCATGCTGACTTATAGGGGCCTGCAAGAACTAATTCTTTTAGTGGAGGAAGATACTTCTTGTCTATCATTGATGATAGATCAAGAATGATTTGGGTATATATCCTTAAACATAAGGATGAAGCATTCTTAAGGTTTAAAGAATAGAAGCAGCTGGTTGAAACACAGACATGTAAAAGGGTTAAGAAACAAAGAATTGACAATGGTATGGAGTTTTACAGTTCTTTGTTTAATCAGTTTTGTAAGGAACATGGTATTAGTAGGCATGTTACTGTGCCATACACCCCTCAGCAAAATGGATTAGCTAAGAGGATGAATAGGACCTTGCTTAACAAGGTCAGGTGCATGTTATCTGATTCAGGAATGCCAAAGTCCTTTTGGGCAGAGGCAGTGACAACTACATACTATCTTGTAAACTGGTCTCCTTCATCAGTTATCAATATGAAGACTCCTATAGAGATGTGGACTGGTGTTAAACCTGATTGCATTCATTTGAGGGTGGTTTTTTAGCCTATGCTCATGTTAAAAAAGACAAACTTGATCCTAAAGCTCAAAGATGTATGTTGTTGGGCTACCCTGAGAGTGTAAAAGGCTACCGTTTATGGAGGCTTGATGATGGTAGTCCTAAGGTAATAATCAGCAGAGATGTAATCTTCAGGGAAGAGGTAGTGTATAGAGATCTGTTTGATAAGAAGAAAGAACAGGAGGAACTGGTAGGTGATGTTCAAATTGAGGTGGAGTTCAAATCTTCCAAAGGCAGTTCCAAAGCGTCCGAAGTTTTTTTCAAAGCTTTCGAAGGTTTTTCCAAAGCTTCCGAAGGTAGATTCAAATCTTCCGAAGATATTCCAAAATCTTCTGAAAGTATTCTAAAACTTCCGAAGGTATTAAAGTTTCTTCCGAAGATACTTTTGAAGTAGGGGAAAGCTCACAACAGGGTTCATACTCTTCACATTCACTAGGTGACTATAGTTTGGCTAGAGATAGAGCCAGAAGGCAGCCTGTGATGCCTTCTGGATATAGAACTAATGAAGATATATCTGCATTTGTTTTCAGTGTAGCTGCAAAAAAGTGTGTAATCATTTGCTTCGAGTTTATAATCTTTGGTGTAGATTTGTTTAATCTTTCTACATACGCGACGTGACTTTGTTCGTTGTTAGTTCAGCTCAAATCTCAAATCAAAAACCACAAATAAGCAAATATCGATAACGGTTTTGATAATACTTATACCGCCAATGATGATTTTCACTTATAATCAGTTCAGTTCGTCGCAGTACAGCAACAATAACTACACTAGCTATAGCCTACGATACAAAAAACACTCTATTTTGAATACAACTTCGTTTTGAAAAAAGTTATATTAGAGCATTGACAAAAAAAATAAAGATAACATCATTTCGTATTTTTTTAAATTAATAACTGGAAAATATTATAGAAATACGAAATTATTAGAAAATGAAAACGGATTTAAAGCGTATTTGTGGTAGCATTAACACAAATGTCATTTCACTAGAAATCTTGTGGGTGGTCATATGACAAAAAAACTAAAACTTAGGTGGCCAAACTTGAAAACCATAAAATCTTTTGTGATGCTCAACTTGGTTTATAATATATAACTAGTATTAATACCCCGCGTTGCGACGGGTGCATAAAACTTTGAAAAAATAACGAACAAAAGTTGTCGCAAACCTAATTATATACGTAACTTTATATTAAAAAAATAAAACAGTTATATATAAAAACTAATAAGATGAATTAAAAAAAGAAAAAACTAAAAATTGGTTAATGCGTTAAAAAACATAAATATAAGGTGTAAAGTTGTATGTAACTAAACATAAATGGGTAAAAAGAAATAAAAAATTATGCCATAAGACAAACCAAGAAAGTTTATGCTGATAGACAAATAAACTCATGCATATGAGTTTTAAAGGTATAGTAATATATTATAATAATTGTATGCCTTCAATTCATAATTTATAATTCATGGAGATTCCATAAAATAATAAATGGAAGTTACTGTTGGAACTTTGAATTATAGTTATGGGTACGCGTGTGCTTATTTATATTTGGATATGATATGGATATAAAAGATATGGTCAAATTAGTAACACTAGTTTTTCCTTCTCGCGACGTGTGTGAAATGAGTCATTTACCATTCTCCTTACGCAGCTTGACTTTGTTTGTTATATCTCTTCAACTTATTAGAAACTATAAAAGCGAATATCGATTCTGATGATACAAATACCGGCAACTAGAGTGTAAACGAGGCAAAATGGCTCGCAAGTTACTTGGGATCGGCTCTAATGTGATCAAAATTACTCTATTATTAATTAACATGGGAAATGACTAGTAGTTTTTTAGGTTTTTCCGAATTAACACAATACTTTTCTTTTTTTAATTGATTCCATTTTAGTTTTGATTTTTTCAATTTAGCCACGTTTGTTTTAAATATTTTCACGTTTAACTTTAACTTTTGGTTTTTGGCTTTGTCTACTAAAGTTTTAGATTTTAAAGCTAGGCCACCTAACTATTTACGTTGAAGTTTTACTTTCCCGAGTTTTGTTTAGTAATTTTACAGTTTGTCCGCCGATTTGTTTTTATTTTATTTTTGTTTTTTTATTGTTTTTACTATGACGACTAAAGTTTATGATTTTAAAGTTTGACCACCGGTTTTGTAAATTTACCCATTAAATTTTAGGATCTTGGAGTTTGACCTTAAACTACTCACAGTGTGGGTTTTTTTTTTTTTTTTTTGTTGAGTTTACCCATTGAATTTTAGTATTTTTATAATTTCATCACCACACTTCGGTTTTATAGTTTCCTTTTAGATTTTAGACTTTGGTCTTCTAAATATTTACATTGAAGTTTTATTTATTCGAGTTTTGTCACTAAGAGCATTCACACTAGCATCCACATCGCGATCCCTCGTATTTACATTAAAAACACTATTTTTTTACTTTCTTTTTCAATTAAATAATATTTTTTTATATTTTTATTATTACATTTTCTCTCTCCTCTATTCACAACCATTTTAAAAATATTAAAAACTTATGGGGTTGTACCGTGTTTTCCCAAATATGAGAAATCATGGTACAATCCCCATAAATTTTCTCTTTTATTCACTCACAATCACTCACAATCATCCCTCATAATATATGGCACACACTCATGTTAAAAATGAAGAACCTACTGTGAATGCTCTAGGTAATTATACAGTTTGCCCACCGATTTGTATTATTTATTATTTTTTTTGTGTTTTTACTATAAATGCTAAAGTTTATGATCTTAAAGTTTGACCACTAATTTGTTTTTGTAACTTTAGCCATTAAATTTTATGATCTTAGAGTTTGACCCTAAACTACTCATAATGAGATTGTTTTTTGAGTTTATCCACTAAAGTTTAGTAGTTTTATAGTTTTATCACCAAACTTCAATTTTATAGCTTCCGACAAACCGAAAAGTAAATGACCAAAGTAATGCTACATTGCATGTGGGAAACATAACTAGCTTCCCGTCACGTTTTTTTAGAGTCTGATCATTAAAGTTTATTATTTTAGAGTTTTACCACAAGACTTCGTTTTATAGTTTCCGACGAGCATGCTCGATAACGACCAAAGTAACGTAGCCTTGTGTGTAGAAAGCTGACCGGACCCAGCCGCATAGCGCGTAGGGACAAAACCTAGTTATATATATTTTAAATAAATATCTCTCCACATTTTGAATAGTTTAATTACTTTATCTATCCGGTTCATATTTGAAATCTATAGTTTTTAGGAGATGATAATTAAAAATAATTTAATTAAACTAGATTATTTAAATGATTAAATATTTATATGTTATTTAAAAGTGATATACGTATTTGAGTTGTACTAATGATTCTTAGGTCAAGTGGTTAACATGAGGTACTTGAGTAATGAAGATGATCGGATGGGTCAATGCTCCGTCAGTGATCTAATTAGCCGTTAAAAAAAATATTTGAGTTGTGAATACATATTTCACATGAATTAGATTGGAGTATGAATTAATTTGTTTGACTCAATTTGTAGGTCAAAGTTTAAAAGAAAAAGATGCATGCACATGAGATTTGAGAAATCCAGCCGCCGTTAGCAAGGGGATGACGCGGGAAATTATAACAACCTGGATCTTTCATTATAAAAACAAGGGAAGCAAACGATAGAAAAAAAGAGGAGACCAAAACAAAGAAATTGATTTAAAGAACATGATCGGATTCGAAGTCATCTTGCAGCCCAGAGTGAAGATCTATCATCCGGTTAACGTGTATTCACGTTAATTGGCTCGGTTTGCTAGACAATTTTTGTTTTCTTTCAATTCAGATTATGTATGCGACTGAGTTGTTATGTTCTTGACTCTGCTTAGCTAGTGAATTTTTATCATCTAGGTTTTGGATAATCATTGATATGGCTTGACCATTTTTTAAGTTTAATTATAATATGACATGAATGTTATTGAAAATATTTGTTCTTTATGAATTTTTAATGGTTATGAGTGTTGGTTTTGTGATTGATGATCCAGTCTTGTTCTCATGTTTACTAGTTGATTGATTTTGTATCTTTTTTACTAGTTTTGCATTTCTAGATTGTTTACTTTGTGTTTATGATCATTCAACGATTAGGGTAGAGATAGCTATCGTGGAATAGAGTTTGGTTGTTGGTTGAATTGGTGTTCTGTCGAGTTTTTAGACCGAGTGGTGATAAACTTTGTTGGATTCCTCCTTTGTCATTGTGTGTTAGGATTAGATTGCACTAGTATGGTTTTATCCTTTTATTCGTGATTAAAGTGTTTTAAGGTTATTAATTGGTTTTGAATAGATTTATTCCTGTGTTCTAGGGTTGTAGGTAATAGTCTTTCATAGCATTGTGATTATTGAAACTGAGAGGAGATACATCATCAGCATTTTAGGTTTGGTGAGATCGAGGGTGATCCATTCTTTTATCCCGTGAGCTTTACACGACCCTTAGGATCATTTAGGTGTATTCGTAAGCTTATGCGAGGCTTCGCATAGCTTGATGATTTCTAGATGTCATATTTTTAAGATATGGTGTCATGTGATTAGTTATTCCTAAAATTAGTTAAGTTAGTCAATTAGATTCTTTGCCTAGGTGGTTTACTTCTCCCACCTTGGTTTCCCCTCGACTTTGGTTGTTTTGTCGATTGTTTCCTTAGTTTCTTTCATTCTTAGTTTAATATTCTTAAGGTTTATTAGTTTAGTAATTTTTAATTAATTAATTAAAAATCAATTATTTAGACAGGTTAGGAATTGATATAAGGCTAAGTATTGAGAGTTGCATATCAGTATTCGTGGATTGACACTCGGACTTGACTTAGTTATATTGTATACGTCAGCCACACTTGTCTGTTTTGTGTGATCTAGTTTACACGATTCCTTACGATTAGGTTGTGATTAGTTATCCTTATTTTATATATATAAATCACACATCATGCTTGAAAAAAACTTAAATCAAACCAAGCTTAAACGAGATCAAGCTCGAGCCGGCTCGCAAGTCTAAACGAGCTTTTTATTATATATCTCATATTATAATTAAATATTATGATAAAAATAATTAAATAATACATATTATGTTATATATGAAAAGTATGATTACAAATAAATATAAATATATTTATAAAAATTAAAATTTAATAATTTAACAATAAACGAGCCAAGTTCGAGCTTGAAAAATTTCTGACGAGCCGAGCGCGAGTTTTAGAAATAAATTTATAAACGAGCCGAGCTCGAGCTTTCTAAAACCAAAACGAGCTGAGCTCGGGCTCCGCTCACGTTGTTTACACCCCTACAGGCAACGGGGTTATTTTCTTATGATTAGTTCGGTTCATCATGCTACCACAATAATAACTGCATTTGCTATAGCTTATGATACCAAAAACTTATACAAAAAAAATTATATTGGAATGTTGACAAAAATAACTAAAGAATGTCGCACATTTCGTTTTTTCCTTCACCTAACGTTCACAAAAGTTACTTCCTTGCGCCACATGATAAATGTCAAATGATCAATCAAAAATAAGATATAAGTGAATGCCCTAATCGTTTTTAACTAGCAAGTATAAGTAAGGTGTCAAACCATGATTTGAGTAATGTTGTTGATTAAGTAACTAACTAAACTAGACATCAAAGTTTGCAATGATTGTTTGACTTAAGTTTGCAAATTGAAATCACATAGACATAACTTTTTAAAGTACTTGAATTGAGGAATAATCTAAAAACGGATTACAACATTATGATGATTAACGATTTTAAAATGAGTGTCGCAACTAGGTTTTCTACCTTAAGATTACTAATTTAAAAAAGATAGACAATAAAAACCAATTGTTAATGATTGAAACCAAAAACTAATGAATATCAATTGAATAATGAAATTTACAATTGGTTAATCAACCAAGTAAACAACATATATGTTAAACTACCGAAAGATTAAGTTTAATTCAAATTCAAAGTTAGGTAAACATCGACCGATCGAACAAGTAATTATTACAAACCTTACATTCGGAAATGATCACAAGTATATTAACCTTGAATCAATTTGATTATTTCTTTATATCTAATCATGACATCAAAAGCTTTTAATTCATTCAATGATCCAACTGTGTTCAAACACAACATTTGAGATTGATATTCTAGGAGATTAGGACTGGTAAATAAATGTAAATAACTTCTCATTAAACTCAAGTCCATGCCTCCAAATTTCACTAACTCAACATATGGAGTTCATTCATCTCACTTTTCAGTGCATCTTTTAAGTGTACATAATATTTAGGTTCTCGTATTTCTTCAACACGTGTACTTGCCACTACGGTCCACGTGTCCTAACACCTCCACGTAGACACACGTACACCCATCCCACTTTCCTCCACGTGTCCTCATGCATCCGTGTAACCTCAACGTTTAATTCACATCCTTCATTTGCTCCCTCTATAACAACAACTCAACTCCTGCGTGTCATACTCCAAACCAACCCACGTCACCACATATACGTATATATATACACCACCTATGTATATGTATATGCGTATGCATGGATATGTAGGTTAAGCATTTAAGCGTTGATCATCAATATATAAACTTATTATTATTATTATAGTTGGTAATAATAATAATAATAATTATACTAATAATAATGGTGAGACCTAGTGGTGGTAGAACGGAGAAAAAAGAAGGGCGTTACAAGGGTGTACGGATGAGGAAATGGGGGAAGTGGGTGGCGGAGGTCCGGCAGCCCCACAGCCGTGATCGTATATGGTTGGGGTCGTACGACACGGCGGAGGAGGCCGCCAGAGCCTACGACGCCGCCCTCTTCTGCCTCCGTGGTCCGGCAGCGATCATCAACTTTCCCACTCATCCGCCGGACATTCCGGCCACCGCTGACCTCTCTCCGTCGCAGATACAGGTGGCGGCGTCGCGGCATGCACGTGGGTTGTCGACGGATTCAGCCGCGGTGGCCGGAGGTGGCGATCGGCGTCGGGAGGAGGGGTGTGGGTTGTTTAGGGAGGTGGGGGGTACGAGGGGTTGTTTTCCGGCGGTGGAGGGTGGTGGCGGTGATGGCGGTGATGGTGGTGGCGGCGGCGGTGGTGGTGGTGGTGGTGTGTTTGAGAGGGTGTTGTGCATGATGTGAAAAGAGTAGGGTAGAAGAATAATAATCGATATTTATTTGTTTATTTTTTGTTTTCTTTTGTGTTTGTAGTAAATTCTTATTAATATAAATTCATTATTAAAGAGTTGAACCGTAAGTGCAATTTATACTATTATGATATACTCGTGTGAAATTGGATTGTTATAATCGATGTGACGTACTCATATTTGTTATGATAATTAGATTATTTTAGTTGATATTGGAGCCTTGTAGGTGTTAGAATTGTTGAAGTTGAATAGTTTAGATATTCTGCAAGACATTTTCTAATTACGTGGTTTACTTTATTTGACAACATAGTTAATTTGTAATTTCCTAATTATTAGTTCAATTCGCGGTGTTTAGCATCTTCTAATCCTATGATAAAGGATTCATTGTAAATTGGATCGATATATTTTTACGTAATAAAATTCTAAAATCAGGATTCACATATTAATATTCATATTTTTATCTAGTCACTACAAGAAAATCACCCTGTCGCGACCAGATCTATGGCGACGACAAGTTGTTGTCGCTATAGTCACTACAAGAAAATCACCCTGTCGCGACCAGATCTATGACGACGACAAGTTGTTGTCGCTATAGGTTACGTATAGCGACGACATGTCGTCGCCATAGAGGTAGTTTGACTTTTGACTATTCTACCACTATGGCGACGATATGTCGTCGCCATAGGTCCTTTTTTTTCTTTTTGATTTATTTAAAATAATGCTAGAATGATTAAAATAATGTGTGACCCATAGGTAAAAACATATTTTTTTTCTTTTTTTTTCCCAAAATAAGTTGGAGGGAAATAGTCCCGCCAATATGAAAACTCTATGGCGTCATGTCGTCGCTATAGAGTTTTATGATTTTCTCAAATATTATAATAATTAATAATTATAATAATTATTAATTATAAATATTATTATTAATTATAATTATTATTAATAATTATAATTAATAATTATAATTATAATTATAATTATAAATATTGTTAATTAAAATTATTAAATATAATTATTATTAATAATTATAATTAATAATAATAATAATAATAACAATAATAATAATAATAATAACAATACTATAATAACCATTCAACACCTGATCAATACTATAATCCTCTCTCGTAGGTCTCTTGAGTCTAGCTAATAGATTAGCAGCTTCTCTGATATGTAGTCTAGCAATGCTAGACGTGGCAGACACTCTATTGAAGACAGTTTCAGGATCTAAAGGCCATGTTGCACATCACCTCTTAAGCTCACTTGCTGAGTTGGCATAATTCCATAGTAGCATGGTAATTTATGGGAAATGATGCTTATTAATTTACGGGAAATTATGCTTATTAATTTACGGGAAATTATGCTTGTTAATAGTAGATTAAGTTCATTTATACTTAGTTATCATCAATGAGTGTCAAATAAGTTTGGTTATGATAATTAGGGTGGATTGCATACGTCAAATGCTAACTATGATCCAATTATGGTCATTGGTAATTTAAGTTTGTTTATAATAATTAAAACAACAACAACAATAATAATAATAGTAATAATAATAATAATAATAATAATAATAATAATAATAAATAAAACACTAATAATAATAATAAATAATAATAATAATAATAATAATAATAATATAATAATAATAATAATAAATAAATAAATAAATAAATAACCATCATTATAATAATTATAATAAAAGACTAATAATAATAAATAATAATAATATAATAATATCTTTAATAAAAAAATAATAATAATATAATAATAATAATAATAATAATAATAAATAAATAAATAAATAATAACCATCATAATAATAATTATAATAAAACACTAATAATAATAAATAATAATATAATAATATCTTTAATAATAAAAAACAATAATATAATAATAATAATAATAAATAAATAAATAAATAATAACCATAATAATAATAATAATAATAATAATAATATAATAATAATAATAATAATAATAATAAATAAGTAAACAATAATAATAATACACCATATGGCGACGACATGTCGTCGCCATAGGGTTCAGACGCATACGAAACTTACAAAACCGATCTGTTTCGTCTCTTTCACCCAAAACACCCAATTTTCTTCTCTAAAACGTCCAGGCGACCCACAAGCTGCAATCCTTCAAGTTGAACCAGTCCACCACCATAATCGCACCTCCTTTTTTGTCTCGTCACCCTCCTACTCCAAGATTGAAGCTAGCCACCACCATAATCGGTTCTTTTGCAGTCCAAAGAGGCGACCACCACCGCTCAATCAGCCACCAACACCAAGATTGCAGTCCACACAACGTTTTTGGGTTTCGAGCCACCATTAAACTTTTAAGGTTTGATTATATATTTTTTAAGATTTGCTTTGAATTTTGTTGGTTGTTAGATGAATGTTTAATGTTTGGTTGTTTGGGTAAAATTAAGTTGTAGGTTGTTAGATTTGGTTGAATGATGTTGTTGGTTGTTAGATTTATAAGATAATGTTTGGTTGTTTTGGTAGAATATAGTTGTATGTTGTTAGATTTATATGATAAAAAGTGTAATTAGATTGTTTTTGTTGAGTGATAATGTTTGGTTGAATGATTTTGTTGTTTGTTAGATTTATATGATAATGTTTGGTTGTTTGGGTAGAATGTAGTTGTAGGTTGTTATCACACGGGGGTGACGGTGGGGGTCGGGACCCCCACGGACATGGATATACTCTTCCTTCTACTTGCCAATCATGTAAGTTAATGTTTTAAATATATATCTTTTAATTGAATATATTTTAAATGTTGCTAACTTTTTAATTTTTTATATCAATATAGCATCAGCTAAAAAAAGATCAAAACGAAGAAATCTAAACTTATATGAGAAATGGGCTGCAAACAACAGCCAACCACTTCCTGTGCAATTTGATCATACAGGAAAATAATATAAAGTTGTTGGAGAAAACAATTAATTATTTGTCCGAGTTTTATCCAATCATGTTTCCACTGCTCCTTTTCAGTATCCCACTTGGGATAAAGTTTCTGATACGTTCAAGATATCCTTGTTCAATTTTCTAGAGGAGAGTATTTATGTAGTGTTTTATTTGTAATTTGATAATCATAACTTTTATATGTTTCTAATTATTTTATTTTGCAGGAATATTTTGATCTGGAAGCACATCGTTGCTCAGACCACTTGGAATACATATGGATTGCCAACGAGCTTTCAGAGACAGGAGATATGACATGAAACAACATTTTTTAAATCAAAGAGGCTATGATAACATTGAGTAGGCTATCAATAATCCACCTGAAGGGCAAAGTCAAGAGTCTTAGGAGCAGGTGGTTGAGTTGTTTTCAAGTGAACAACATAAACGTCTTTCTCAAAAAGGCGTAACGAATAGAGCTAAACAGCTCTATCCAAGTCTTCATGGTAGTCAATCATATGCTCAAAGACGATATATTCAGGTAAGAAAACATATATTATACATCCTATGTATTATTAATTCTTTTCAAATATTATGAATATTGTTTTTAATGTTTTTAGGAGCAACAAACTGGGATCCCAAGTCACATCGAAACGTGGAGGAGGGCGCATTACAGTGAAGGTTCAGGATGGGTGAACCAGAGGGCAGAAGAAGATTGGGTAAGTTTTATATGTTAAGTATGCTATTATCATGTGTTCATATGTTTATAATATATCGTGTTTGGTGAATTTGACCCAATATGATCTATATGCTATCCATATTTGAGAATTGTTGGTTTTGATGAGTTGTTAGTTTATATATTGAAACTTAGGAATTTTATGTTAGTTGTGCTTATAAATTTAAACTTAGGAATTTTATGATAATTGGGAATTTTATGATATTGTGCTTATGATTAAACAACATGGTTTGTATTCATTTTATAATAGTTATACTGTCAAAATTTCATAAAAATCCTAATACCATTTCATTTTAATTCTTTATAATTGCAGGCAAGAATTGAAAATCAATATGCCCAAATGCAAATGGAGGCGGGTGAGTCGTCCGTTAATGAGATGCAATGTTTAGAGTTGGCGTTAGGACAAAGACGTGGTCATACAAGAGGTGTTGGATGAAAAGTAAAAAATCTCTCTCGTTATGAGCCATCAAACGGGTCATCATCACATTGGGATGAAGAAATGGAAGAACTAAAGTGTCAAATGCAAGAAATGCAAGAAATAATGAATCAATTTGAAAGACAAAAGCATCATCCCGATAACAATGGGGATGATGAAAACGACGACAATTAAATAGTTTGTTTGTTTGGTTTGTAAAACTTAAAATATATTAGTTTGGTATGTAATTAACTAAAATTAGTTGATTTTCATTTGGATATTTGATACGTTAGTTTG
Source organism: Flaveria sonorensis (assembly GCA_025506505.1). Taxonomy (NCBI): domain Eukaryota; kingdom Viridiplantae; phylum Streptophyta; class Magnoliopsida; order Asterales; family Asteraceae; genus Flaveria; species Flaveria sonorensis. Next base: position 61,061,792 of record CM046424.1, read on the forward strand.
AATTTTTGTGAATTTGATTTAGGATTTTGTTTGGTTTTTAGGTAAAAAAACCTGGAAAAAAACAGAATTTTAAAAATTTAATTTTTAACCAGATACCATATGGCGACGACATGTCGTCGCCATAGGATAAATTAAATAATTAATTAATAATTTTTTATTAAACAATTATTAATTAATTTAATATTAAATAAAAATAATTACTTACCTATGGAGATGACATGTCGTCGCCATAGGGTGCATTTTTTTTATTAATTTTGAATTAAAAATATTTATTGCGACGAGTTTGTCGCGACAACATGTTGTCGCGACAGGCTTCTATGGCGACTACGTCTATCGCAACGACCAATTTTTGAGCTATTGCGACAAGGCTTTGACTACTCACCCTATGGCGACGACATGTCGTCGCCACAGGCTATAGCGACGACAAATAGAACCTATGGCGACGATTTTTGTCGTCGCCATAGAGCTGTTTTCTTGCAGTGAGTATTTTCTCTTAACAACTTGCTTCCGCAAATATCAATATCCAAAACTACAAATAATGAGGCTTAAAGAGGAGAATATGAAAGTAATTTACGAGAAACTTCAAATGAAAAGGGGTCAAATAAATCCCTAATTACGTTTGTGGTGACATCGGCAAGGAGGAACAAGAGGAGAGGGGGGTCGAATTCTTAGAACTTTGAGTAAATAAATCCCTAATTACGTGTGTTGACCATAAAAACAATGAAGGATTCAGAAATGATTGCGAGTCTTAATTATGAGTCTAAATTGTAAACGTGTGTGAATTTAGAAAGATGTGCATATGATATTGCATGTGTGTAGTAAATAAACTTATCATCTAGAATGATCTTGCGATGGTGATAGTGTTGCGCGTGAGTTATATGCGATCTTTAATGATTATGAGATGAGGATTTATTTAATTGCAGTAGTTGTGTTGAAAACTCTTGTTTGGTAAAAAATGAGAAAATACTCAAAATAGAGCATGTGAGAATTACTGGACTTTCATGATGAGGTATAAAATTATGAGCATGTAAACTTCGTGATGAATCTAATAAGTTTGAAGAGTTAAAAATCCTCACATGTCAAGGCTGTAAAAATAAAATAAAATAAAAATCAATGCTTAACTTTGTTAATTTGTGATTTAAATGTGCGAAATGTGAACTTTTACCCATAAGTGTTTAAGTGATTAAAAATACCGTGTTTGAATTTTTCATAGTTAGTGGTAGAGATATGCAATTACCCTCAAAATATTATAACTAACATAATATACTTAGCGTAGTGAATTAAGGAAAAGTTTATTAAATTAAAGCAAAACAATAACTAGTACATAAAGCATTTGAACCCTATACAATAAATATTGTTTTAGACACCTTAAATTTTAAGATAAACTACAATAGTATTCTCCTAAAACAATTTATATAATAGTATAAATTATGCATAGATAGAAATATCAGTTACAATGAGCATAATAGATAACTTGGTTAAATATATGTATTCAAATCATCAAAGCCTAATTGGAAGAAACTGAAATAATAATGCATATGTGAATGTAACCTAAATAGGTCAAAGTCCTTGTGTGTAATTGTTATGATTAGTTTAATATGATTATGATATGTGTGAATGAGAATTTTGTTAAGGGGAAAATATCAAAGAAAGGGGGTGGAGTAATCATGTATCAATTGTTAATGAATTGTGAACTTGTTAATTATATTCACATTAGAAAGGTAAAAGGTCAAATTAGTAGATTTAGTATTTAACATATATCATCAATATCTAAATGGTTTTAATTTGACTTGTTATATGTAAAACACTTTAACACATGATCGTACTCATCAATGCCTAATTAGTTTTTTTTTTCTTTGAACAGCAACCTTTTATTGAAAAAGCAAGCCACTAGCTAGACGTTATGAGAAAGTTAAGGAACAAAAAATTACATCAAGATTTCCAATTAAGATTGCTTAATTTCGCTCTATGCCACAACTATGAGAATGACACGTACTTCATTTCATCAACCACTCTTAACATCGATACCGGCTTTGAGTAATAAATTAGATTGTTTCACATGTTCCAAATACTCCAAAAGGATGCTAGAAATACCATATACACCGCCTTTCTGTGTTTGGAGTTTACATCCATCCAAAAGAAGCCTGGAGAATACTTCTTATAAACTCTCTTTCCAGACCAACTTATAACACCAAAATGAGATATGATCCCAAACAACCGATGCATATGGGCATTGCATCAATACATGATCTAAGAATTCAAACACCAAAACATAGAGAACATTAAGAAGAATCCACATATACTCCCTTTACCGATAAGGCCTCTTTAGATGGAACTTTATTGCTTCTAGCTCTCCATGCAAACATGTATATCTTCAAAGGCACCCAAGGTGTCCATAGTTGAGGGCTGAAGTCATATGGCATCTGGTTGAAGTCAAACTAGGATCTAAGAGACCTGACCGAAAACACTCCCCTGTCATCCCCCAACCACATCCATTTATCTACAGTATCTGTCAAGTTAATCACACTAATAGAATCCGTAAGCACCTACAACTGCTCCAACTCTTCGTTTCTGCTCGGATGCCTCAACCACTTCTAATTCCATGTGATCCTAATTCCTTAAAGGACTTATCTTTTTAATATATATTATTAACACCTAAGTAGTTTTGTTATAACCTAATGTAACTTGTTAAAGAATAAAACAACACATTATCACTTGACATAGCTTATTAAAGAATAATTAGTGGATTTATCATGTAATAATCATTGCTAATTTGTCTGGTTAACAGCGGGCACCTAGGGGCCATTTCTTTCTAGCTGAGCATGTTTTTAGTAAAATTGTTGATAATATTGATCAACATTTTGAATATACTCGTCACTCAGCTCACTCTCCCTTCTTACTCCTACCATTTGATACGAGTGTGTTGGAATAGTGTTTTAAATGTCTAAACTTTAAATATTACGTATGATTAATCATTTTTATGCATGTTATTAAGTTGAATAGGTTAAATATGAATTGGAAGTGATTTCGTAGGTAAAATAAACAAGTTGGAAGCTTATATAGTGAAACGAGTCAGTGGATAGGTCAAGAAACAAAGATTCAAAGTGCAGCAGAAATGCTTCTACCGTAACCTACTATAGCCACCGTAGGCTACGCCAGCTCAAGAAAAAAATCAGTAGAATACACCAGAGTGTAGGCTACGTTGGATGGCGTAGCCTACGCCAGGGTACTTTTTGAAAACCTATAAAAATGCGTTTTATTTATGTCATTCGACCTAGAATGTTTGGAGACGAATTTTGAGAGTTCTTAAGCCATTAGTTCACCATTCCAACTCTCAAAAACAACATACAATCATCCGGAATGCAAATCAACAATGATTTTGAAGATTATTCAAGAACGATGAGTGGCTAATCTTTTCGTGATCTACTTCGGGTATTAGGTTTTGTGTGATTAGGTTTTGTTTATGTTTAATTTTGTTGGGATTAAACTTTAGAACCTGTTAAGTTCTTTCATAAGTTTACTTGTGTTGGTTATTTAAACAACGATTTTGGTAAACTTTTATTTGAATATCATTTAATCTTTCGGAAATTATATGATTGCAAATTTTGATTTCTAATTGATTCGGCATTATGTATTAAGACCTGTTAAGTCTTGATTATCGATATCACTTAATCATCGCACGTACAGAATCCTTATTAAGGATTTTCTATGAAGTTGAATTAAACAATTATTGAAAACCAAACCTAGATCCGAAGTGGATTACTCTTTCTTATAATCGTTTCTTAACCAAGTTTAATTATTTCTAATTTGTTTTCATAGTTAATTTGTTAGTCATTTCAAAAATCCAATTTTCACAGACAAGAGGCAATAGTTCATAATTTAGTATTAAATCAATTTCTTATAAATCAAAGTACAATACACCGACCACTAATTCCACGAGGATCGACAACCCTACTTACACTAACTAGTTTAAGGTGAATAGGAACACACATTTTAACATCATATTTGATTGGTATTCCGACATCGATCAAATTTTGGCTTCGTTGCCGGGTTTAGGGTTTAGGGTTTAGGGTCTTAGCGCTAATCGGGAGGAAACCCGAAATTGATTTTTATGCTTTATGTTTGGTGTGTTTGTTTAAGTAGTTTATGTTAGTAATGATTACGTTTGTGTATGGGCCAATTCGGGTTGAAAAGTCATTTATGTTGATTGATTGGATAAATTGAATTTATAAAAAAAAACACTGCATTTAACCTAAGTACATACATTGAGGACAATGTATCCTAAGTGTGGGGATGAGGGAAAGAAAAGGTGGAAAAAATTTAATTTTTTGTTTTTAAGCGATCCCATCGGACACGAAAACGACAAGCATACCAATTGATTCCTACCTTGTTTGATATAAGGGTCTCTAGTCATGGTCTAATTCTAAGATAGCAAAAATAATCGTGTTAGCAAGATTTTTAGAAAAAAAATTAAGAACTGTCTAGTTAGGATTAACAGGCTATTGGTGTAATAAAAGCATGCGCACACCAACAACCCTAATTCCTACTTGGTGAGATTTTGAAGCTTACTAGATTGTTAGTTCATATAAAAATTTGTTTCAATTGTTAAGTGTAGGCCATATGATTCTTTGTTTTAGAACTTGTGTGATTTGATACATACTGAGACGGTGAATTTGATAAATGCACATAAATGATAGAGGCAATCTAGGATTTCTTTTGTTTTAATACCATTTTTGTATTTTGTCACTTTACCTGAAATTCCCCCTAGTAGCCATTATAAATAATAAAACAATAATATCATTTTTTAAACTTTTATTTTTAAACGTTTTAGTTTTTTCCAAAACAATAAAACATTTTATTTCAAAACAAACCGTATTAAAAAAATTATCATTTTTAAAAATTTTCTTATTATAACTCTATTAATTATTTTTGGCTTTTAAAAACACTAATTCTAAAGTATTTGTATTTTTTTAAAAACTTTAATGTTTTAGAAAATTTTACCATTCTATAAAGATTTATTTCCGTATAAATAACGTTAATAAAAAGATCTCTGATATTAATTTGTTATAGATTATTTTTAATCTAAAAAAGATTTAAAAGTATTAGTAATTAATGTTACATTGATACGTGTTTCTTTAATTTATTAGAGTAAGTAGATGGCAATAAAAGCAAAAAAAAAACAGAAGTGGTCATCAATAAAATCATCATGTATGGATTATTAGTGGTCAATAAATAACAATTTACATTGTTAAAACCCACTTTACCTTTTATTAAATTTGGTGGGGTTATTGTAAAAAAAAATAAAAACTAAAAAGGGTGAAAAATATTATTATCCACTAGAAATTAGATTCAATAGCTAAGAAATCTGATGGTATAATGATAAATAATTAAAACTTTAAATGATATACCAATGGTATTTTAGTACTAACCACATTTTCAAGTTTCATCTTTTTTTTAATGCTCGTAACTTTTACATACAATATTATTTTTTAATTACACCATAAAAACAAACATATTTTAATCTTTAAAATGCCTATAATTTTGATACATAAAAAACAAAGTTTTTTCACGTTATTTCAGCTTATTGTGTAATATTCGTCAACTAATTGTGTAATATTTATCTGATTATTATGGCTAATGTTGACCATTTTGTTATACATTGTGTTTTTTTAAGATGGTGATTTATGAATAACACGATGCTAAAAATGTAATTTTTTTACGTTTTTCAGTTCATTATATAATCCTAATCAGGTAATTGTGTAATCCCCATCAAACAGCTCATTGCGTCTATTGCTAATCATTATGTCTAGTGCTAGTCATTATGTTACTCATTGTGTCTAATGTTAACCATTGTGTTTTTTTAAATGGTGATTTTTAAATAACACAATGTTAAAAATTTAATTTTTTTACGTTTTTTCCAGTTCATTGTGTAATTCTGATCAGGTAATTTTGTAATTCTCATCAAGCAGCTCATTGTGTCGATTGCTAATTATCGAGTCTATTTTTGATCATTGTGTTACCCGTTGTGCCTAATGTCGACTATTGCGTTATGCAGTGCGTTTTTTAAAATGATTTTCAAATAAAACAATGCTAAACATGTTATTTTTTACGTTTTTCAGTTTATTATGTAATCATGATCATGTCATTGTATAATTCTTGTCAAGCAGCTGATTGTGTGTATTATTAATCGTCGAGTCTAGTTTGGTCATTGTGTTACTCATTGTGTCTAATGTTGACCATTGTGTTATACATTTTATTATTTAAAATGATGATTTTCGAATAACATAATAATAAAACAATGTAAACTTTTTTATGTTTTAAGTTTATAGTGTATTCCTAATCAGATAATTGTGTAATTCTCATCAATTCAAAAAATTACACAATGACTTGACGAAATTACACAATGGGTTAAAAAAAAACTTTGTTTTTTGTATCAACAATAAATGCGTTTTAAAGATTAAAAATCCTCGTTTTTATGATGTAATTTTTTTTAAAAAAATAATATCGTATGTAAAAGTTATGAATATTTAAAAAATTTGGAACTTGAGAAAAAGAAACATTACCGATTTTGCCCCCAATCTAGTTTTGATCGAAAGGATACATGTCAACATCTTAATCATTTCTAAACTTTTTAGTTTTAGAATACTTTATATTTAAACATTTTCTATTTAAATTAATAGGTAAGTAATTTCAGATATTTAAACAGTCTCACTAGATATCTAAATAGTCTCATACATATCCCCTTAACGTATTACTTTCTTGTTACATATAAAACAAACTTTAGAATTTGATTCTACACGGCCTGCAATTATAAATAACTAATTCTTGTATGATATTCTTTATGTTAACTTGTCGTTTTAGGATTTTTTGTTAACAGTTAAATGGCAATTGTCTTCACATATTTCGAAATTTAAGAAATGATATTGTAAGATAATTTCTTACATACAAGATCAAATAAATGTCAATTTGACCGAATAAAATCAAGTCCAAATATCGTTATATTAAGCTAAATCAAATCAATATTTATATGCAATAGATACTAAAAATCCTATTTTTTTCACAATAACTCGTAAACTACTTTTATTATTCAGTTCAAAGATGAAAGAGAAACACCTCAGCATCATAATATTTCCTTATCTACAGTTAAATAATCCCAATTAAATTAAATTCTCAGGGTTAAACGAGGGTTTTTTTTCAGTTATAAGTTTCCTTCTAAAAGGGTTGGGGCGTAGTATCAGCTAGAAAACGGATAGATAAAACCGATTAAAATACACATAATTTTTGAAAATAATCGAATATTTTCCGTTGAAAAAAAAAGAAAAAAAGTTGCAAATGGTCGACCTCTATTAGTCTATTCCCTTACAAACCATTGGCGAGCTTTTCAGTGGACTCGCTATCAAACAAAACACAAAATCATCCCATTGGGTCCCACGTGGGCCCCTTGACGATCAATAACCTCTGAAACCTCAACAAGTGTTCGCCGGAATCTGTGGTTCACCGTCGCCGGAGCTCCGGTCATGATCGATACATCCCATCTGGCCCCAAAAGAAGCGACCATTGATCTTGACAATTGTTTATTATAAAGTCACTTAACAACAACATATAATAATAATCAAACAAAAAAGCAATAAAGCATCATCAACCTTCAATAATTTTAAATCGAAACAGAATACCATGGGCAGTGGGCTAAGTTCACCAACTCCATCATTCATCAACCTTCATTGTTCTATAAATCTTTAACCTTTAGAATACTCCGGTGAGTGTAAATTACTAAATTAGCCATGAGTCCAATTGCAGCTCATTTGGAGCTTAAAGTTTTGTCACCTACAGGAGTAATCAACCGTAATATAGGTGGGATCGGGCTCGGTATAGTCGCGGCCCTCGAGAACATTCCGGCCGGTTTGAGCTGCAGGAACCGAATGTGGTCCGACCCGGTTCCGGTGGGTCGATCAAGAACCGTTGGGGATGGGAGAAAGATTGATAAAGTTTGTAGCTTGGGTGAAGATTATACGGTTGTGAGTAGTAATATCCCGAAGAAAGCGGTTGCGAAAACTAGAGAGAAAGATTGCATTTTTGATATATCACCTGGAAGTTTTGCTGATGGTGATATGAAAGTGCAGCAACCTGCAGGTTTTCTGAACTCATGTTACTTGTGTAGCAAGAAACTGCATGGGAAAGATATATACATGTACAGGTATAGGAAGTATTTGATTTATAATTTATTGGTTTTTGTGTCACAAGTTTGTGGGATTTTAAATAACTTGATGAATGATGATGGTTATTATCATGATGATGTTATGACAGAGGGGAGAAAGCATTTTGCAGCCCAGAGTGTAGGAGCAGGCAGATAGCAGTGGATGAGAGACCTGAGAAATATTGTGGCTCACAAGTATCTTCCAGTGACGCGAGTCGCGTGATCGCCACTGGGATTTTTGCGATTTGAGAACATAGAAGTGAGCTCAAGCATGAAGCAGAGTATGACAGATTAATGACATAATTTTGATCATATGTATCATCTAAGATTACTGCTATCTTGGCATGATGAAAAATATTTTGTGTACATAGGGGGTAAAGTGTAGAGTTTGAAGAATACTATGTTCAAGATTATCTTTGTTTAATTCTTGAATGGGTGTTGTATATTCATCCCTGAACCATGATGCATGTGTGAATCAATATTTTCTACTTGCTTTAATTAACAGAAGGTTGTGATTTCATTGTTTTGTAAGAGAAATAAACATGGTAATGCTACATGTTATCCATATACATCCTCAAGGGATGCATTAACGTACGTGCTGGCCTACTAAATGACTCTATGTCGAAACTGTAATCATTCGTAGTACACCACCCCCAATGGTTATACGGCCGTACGCCTGTATAGATGGCAAGAAAGGGTCATACATACACCCCGTATTAGCGGTGTGTGTTGTCACACCAATTGCTTTTGTTCAACCATTAACTCGTAGAGTTAAATAATATTATGACCCATGTGATTAGTCAGTATAATATTCATATTCAGTACGATTGTTATTATGTTGGTGTGTACATACAGCCTGACCCGATAAATAGAACTTAAAATTTGGAATAAATTGTTTAATAGCTATATCTAATAATTATAGAAATAAAAAAGTTTAATAAAAACATTGAAAATGAAAGTATAGGAAACCTTAAAGGCTTAAAGTGTCTATTGAATTAAATTATTTCCATTACTCTTATATCAAAGTAGTTATTCATTCTAAATTAATGATTATTTTCATATACTATAAAAGAAAATCTATAGACGATGAAAGTGTTAAAAAGATTGTATTAAGCTTAGAAGATTATTAGAAACATGATCATAATTTAGATATTAACTAACTAGTTTTATTTCAAAAACTAAAATTTTGAGAAACCACATGTATGCTCATACTCTATACTTCCTTTAACACAAGGAAGTGATCCCACTGTTTAAGTAATAGAAAAACACATGGTAATGCTACATATACATCCTCAATAGTTATAAAATAACAAGAAAACAACCATTCAAATCAATAAGAACATAAAACATTGGCGAAAATAAGAGAGCTCTATCTAATCTTCGTAGCTCTAGATACTCTGCATCGCAACTGTAGTTACTGATAGTACACAGGGGCCTGTGTGGTGGCAATCCCTGGGTAACCACCATCATAGACTGCACCCTGGCTAGCGGCACCGCCCATCTGCTGGTGCATCAGAGCCTGCACACCAGCCAATTTACTAAGAGCCAGTTGTCTTTCATAAGCCGCGACATCCATGGCTGAAAAACCAAGATTATTTCCGGTAACTGGCAGGGGTAGAGGTGTTGAGCTGCTCCCAGGAGGTGTCGGTTTGCTACCCCATGAACACTGTTTTAAAGAAGCCATTCAAATTAAACCATAATTCCAAATGCTTTGATAAATATAAATTTAATGAGTTTATAAAGTTACCTTAAGGGGTTTGCCATAGAGATAGCGGGTGTTTCCTAACTGTATAGCACGAGCTGCCTCAGCATGTGAGCTGTATCTTATGAAACCAAAACCTTTGTCTCGTTGAATTCGAACGTCTTCAATAACACCAGCACCAAGAGCATGAAAGTGACAATGGAGATCACCTGATGTAACCTATATCATAAGTTGTTTGGTTTAATACACATGTCAATCAATAGGTGTAGAATTAATTAAATAGTAACCAAGTTCACTCAAACTTTCTTTAAGAGATTTAACAATTCAAGTTTCAATTTTGTGTTTCTTTTTTTGGAAAAAATAAAAATTGACCTGCGACATATATGGCCCTGTATCACGGCTTACACATGTTGACCCGGTGTGCCAATGTGTAACATAGCTGATGTGGCATCCTAATTGTATAAAAACGATGAGATGTTATCCCGTCAACTGCATTTGACGTCATTAACTTTCCACAATGGGTAGCCACATCAGCTATTTACACGATCGTGATGCCATATCAGCTATAAACTGATGACATGACATCCCATCTACTATTTTCAAAATCAGGATCCACCTAATCAAGTTTACATGATTGGTATACGTATTAGCTATTCAACATGATTGGGATGTCATGTGCAGCTATTTTACAACAACTGGGATGCCACGTAAGCTATTTTACGCAACTCGAAAAGTAATAAGTGACATGGTCCCTTGTTGAAATGGACTTCAAGAGATTTTGAAATGTACAAAAAAGCTAACCTCAGGAGCCAGATTGCCAACATAAACGGTAGTGTATTGAGGATTATTTTCTGGAGCATCTTCATTGGTCTTTTCTTGAATATCCTCTGCGCATGTAAACCAATGTTAAAATGGAAATGACAATATAGCATCCATACAAACAAACAAACAAATATGCTCAAGCCAAAGTAAGGCCATATAGCATCCATATGATATAGAAAAAAATCCACAAAAATTGCATATTTATTTGTAATAAGCTAACCTGACGTTCCATTTGTCAATTCAACAACACTTTTAGCATCTGACCTCTGTTTGTCATCTGATCCAGCACCCTTTGCCGCCCAATTGCATCGAATTTGCCTACTTCCGAGCCACTTTCCTACAATATAAACTCAACCGAATTACAAAGCATAAAAATCCAACAAATTCATTTTGATAAAACGGGGAACAAAAACAAATAGAGACTTAAACAGAAAGAAACAATCTAAAATTTCATACCATTCATATCATTAATTGCACTTTGGGCATCCTGTTAAAGAAAAAAAAGTAATAAATGATAACTAGCATCTTACAAGAGAGGAGTGAAGGCATTAACTATTTTTCACTTCCACATGTGTTTCACTTACTTGTTGGTTCCTAAATGAAACAAATCCAAATCCCCTTGAGCGCCCCGTCTTCTGGTCCCACATAACTCTTGCATCACTTCCCAACATCCAAAAATAAAATCAGTAAAAATATACTAAATTGTGCATTACTCATCATCTCACTTTTTGTATTAAAGTATGGCTTACGAGCAAGTAGGGTAAACAGAGAAGCAAGAAAACAATGTGGCATCAGTAATTTCAGGGCTGAGATCACCAACAAATATGTTGAAGTGGCCTGCAAACTCAAGATAAAGATATCACAAACAAATGAAATTATCAACTTCTAAGTTAATATTACATTATTACAATAACAAACCTGATGTATCTTCTCTTTGGCTACTGGCATATGCCCAATTAACTTTGATAGGCTGCCCAAACCTGTAAATATATGTTTTCAAAAGCTATTAGTAATGACTAATAATAAAAACAGAAGATAGATACTGATTAAGGTTTTTACTTACAAATGCCTTCCATTAAGAGTCACAATAGCAAGGGCAGCAAAACGCCGATCAAAATAATCCACGAACCCATATGATGACTACATCCACATAAAAAAACCAAATACATTTACATTTTTGCATATAATTATAAAATACCTAAGTAGTCCAAAGTACGAGATTCCGTCTATCTGAGAATTAAACTCATTTATAAACTAGAAAATGAATGATTCAATCATACTTTATCTTTCCTAATGAGCTTGCATCCTTCAAGAGCACCAGTACTTGAAAAGATCTCTTGGAGCAGGGGTTCAGTGACCTGTGGATGGATGTTCCCCACGTATCTGTAGAACGTCGAATATAAAATGTCAGTATCAAGCCAGAATTAGCATGAGGTTTCGTAAAGCATAAAAACGGTTCTACTAGCTAATTAAACAAATTATATGGTTTGAACATTGAGATGATGAAAAGGGAAAAGGATCTTTGTTCAAATAACAGAAAACTGGAAAAATGAGGGCACTCACACACTACGGCATGTAGTTGAATCAAATCCAGGAGGCAGATTTCCGCTCAAGATTGGCTCTATCTGCATAAATCGAAAACGAAAAACTTGTCAAAATGGAATAATTAAGCAGATAGCACATAAAAGTATGGTACTGAATATAAGAAAAAAAACTACAAAATCGCGAACGAATTAACAGGAAAGAAGAAACACATGGACCAAAGCTCTTCATGTTTAAAACTTAAAATGCTAAATAGTCATCCTATTCCTCTAAAGAGACTAATTCAGACCCTAAATCTCTCATTTTGAGTAATGTGACTCTGTTAGCGTGATCTTATATTAGCTTATGTAATGTAATCACCCGTTTAAGTGGGGATTATGAAAGTATGAATTGTGACAAAGTGGAGGCAAGAAAAAATCAAAATCCTGTTAAATTGTTAGCATACGAAAAGGGAAAGACCAGCAATCAAGGCAGAAAATTAATAGATTTTGAAATTACAAGCACCTAAAAGCACTTATTTTTCATCCACTAAACCATTCATAACCAAAGAATCATCAATCTAGTCCAAAGGTAAAGGATGTCATATAATATGGAAAAACCCAATGCGAAATTGCAAAATATATTTCTAGAGGTTATTGATTCAGAACTCATTCATAAATTATAACCACCCTAACAGATAGGTGCTTTTCATTCAAGTTTTAGAAAATCTCTACTGAATGACTAAAACCTTTAATGGTAACTTACCACTAGCACATTTTGGTATAAATTTTTGTGCTTTATATTTCCGTACATAGTTACAAAATCTTTTATAAAAAGCTTGCAATCAATTCCCAATTCAGGAAACTAATACAACAGTAATATACAAATTTCTACAAAATGCCCAAACACAAACTTAAATTGAAACTCTACTGATTCAGTTTCAACAGCTAGCATATTAAACAATCTTTAACCGAACTTTCTCAAAAAAGAACCCGACCCGAAACTGTGGACTTCATACCCGAAACAAAAGTTAACACCTTTGATACAAAAGACTGAAATTAAACTACTAGAAATCAAGATAAAGGAAGCAAATTTACCTGAGGATGAGTTATGAGACCTGGGTGATAAAGCGATTGCTGCATAAGGGCTTGTTGTTGTCTTATCCTCTGATGCTGTTGCATCATCTTTTGATGTGAATAGATACAGGGTGTGTATGTATAGGTGGAAAGCAAAGCTAGGGTTTTGTTTATGCAAGAAACAGGGGAAAGTGAAGAAGAAAAGATTAAAGAAAAAGGAAAAAGGAAAAAGGAAAGAAAAAGTGGAGAAAAAATGAAGAGGGTGAGCAGAAGAAGATTGTCGTAATAAAAGAGGGATGGTGATGGTGGTATTATTATTATTATATGTGTCAGATGTTACAATCTGCATATGTATTTCATGATTTTGTGTCTCCTTGAGACTCAACCGTTGATCTTTTCTTTCAATTTGTTTTCTGTTATTTACAGATTTTTATTTTCAAGATTGTGAGAATAGTGATAAGAAGTCATCGAAAGATGAAATTTCTCATGAAGTCATGATAGTTTTTTTTTTTTTTTTTTTACGTGCGATTCTGTTTCGAAAAATATATGTTATTTTAATCTGACTCGTCTATCCGTTTCTCAACCGGGACCGCACCTCCAACCCTCTCAGGAGAAAACCCGTTGCTGAGAAAACCTTCTGACTCAACTTTAAATATTTTACTCAAAGTAAAACCTGAACCCATAACCTTTCAATTAAATACATATCATAGATAACTTATCTTAACCAGTTGAGTTAAGGATCATTGGTTGTAGTCGTGATAGTTGAAGAAGTAATCGAATTATTAAAAGTCACTTCAGTTTTATAGGGTGTTTTAATCTTATAATTTTTTATATATTATGATTCTTTTACTAAGGTAAAAATATTTATTTTAATTGTTTTTAAAATTATTTTAGAGGCAATAGGAGAGACAAATTCACTAAAAATATTAGCCAGCCGTCATGATTTTTAATTTATGTCAGAATTTAAAATCGATTTAATCACTAGATAGTAACTATGATTTATACATGTTTCATTTAAATCACTTCAGTTTATAAAAGTTTAATTTCAATAGACTTAAACAACTATTGTGAATTAAACAACTGTAAAGATAAAAAAGAAGTCTAAGTAATTTTAAAGGCAAATATCATAAAAACCAACATAGTTTCGGGTTTTTTTTTTATAAAAGTTACTGTATAATTTTTTACACGTAAAATACCAAAATACTTACTTTTTTCACATAAAAACCCCTCAATAATTATTTAAACATTTAAGTCATTTCACTTTTCAAATTCAATAAAATTCTAAAAAGAAACTAAAACAACTTTTGCACTGATTGTTTTATTTGTGTGTATTTTCCACCCCTACATGGCTCATTTAGGTTATAGGATCCCGAGTTCGGATTGTTTAAATTGTGGGAGCTCAAGCTCGACTCGTTTAAGTTATAACAAATGAAATGAATTTAATGTGTAAATAATTGTTGAGTGATTTTTATATGAAAAACAGAAATTATGTTGGTTTTTTATGTGCAAAAATTATTGAGAGACGTATATGAAACAAAACAGAAAGTATATTGGTTTTTTACGTGCAAAAATTTGTACATAAACTTTTATAAGAAAATCGAAAAGTATGTTGGTTTTTTATGATATTTGTCCTAATTTTAATAGTATAGATAAGAAACTTGACAATAACAAAAACAATAAATACATAAGATCTCTTGTGAGTAGAGATGGGCAAACCGGGTTTGGCCCGTACCCGGGCCCGGGTACAAACCGGGTTTGGGCCCAACCGGGTTTTTTGTACCCGGGTATTGATGAACCCGTGTACGAACCCGGGTCGGGTTCAGCTAGATACAAACCCTACCCGGTATACCCGGGTAGGGTCGGGTCGGGTTCGGTTTGGGTATGAAACCCGGGTTCAACCGGGTTTTTTCCTTTTTTTTTTTTCTTTTTTTCTTTTCTTGTGTGTGTGTCGAACACCGGGTCGTATGTTTTTTTTTCTTATATTTTCTTTCCTTTTTTTTCTTTTTATTTTTCTTTTCCTAACCGGGTTCACTTGAATGACAAAAATTTAAACAACTTAATATATAAATATATACAAATCTTGAGCAGAAAAGGTTACACTTATAATATACAAATATTAAATACTTTTTATATAAAACATTTGAATGACAAAGAAATTTAAAAAGAACATGAAAGACATATAATATTAAAACAACTTAAAAATAACAATATCGTCTAATTTTATCTACTACGAGATGCTTGATCAAATGCTAATTCTTCATCGGATATGCCAGAAGATACTCCGTCTTCTACCTCTTCATCATGTACTTTAGCTTCGAGTGTAATCTCGTCTTCGAGGCTTGTTTGGTCTTGTATACGATCCGTTACGTCTAAGTGATCCTTTAAACAAATGCACATCTCCACTGCTTCCGGAGTTAGTCTTGTTCTTCGTAATGATATTACCCTGCCACTAAGAGAAAAAGCAGATTCCGAAGCTACCGTAGAAGCTTGGACGCTTAGTAAATCACGGGCCATAGCAAAAATAATCGGAAATTGAGATTCTTTTCCTTTCCACCAAGCCAAAATATCGAATGCACAATAATCTTCGGTAGTCATAGTGGAAATAAAATCCGTTCCACTATATCTACCGAGCTCACTTGTTGGGGTGTTACCCCTTTGACGTTTAGCCGTCACATCCCGAACAACATTCAACATAGTCAAAACAGGGTCTTTAACCGAGGTACTAGCACTTGAGGTTGATCCGCTTGGCATGGTTATGTTTACGTTAGGCCCATATCTATTTAAATAAAAATTATAAATTGTTTTCAAACTATGATTAAAATTTTCTTTTGCCTCGTTTGAAAAATCAGGGTTTTCGTCATGCATATCCAAATTGTCATTTATCTCATCTATCAAACATTCAACCCCCGCAACATTTAGAAACGGATTTAAAGCGGCGGCACACGTAAAAACGGGTGGTAAGTCCTTAAAATATTTTTTAAACTTTTCTTTCATTGGTTCTATCATTTAATTAAACATATTATTTTTATTTTGAAAATTTTTAAATTTCAAAGACATAAAATATAGTTCTTGAAGCACCGAATAACTAGTGGAATAATAAACTCTCGATAATTTTGTTGTTGAGTTTTTAAAAACCTCAAGAAACTCGGATAGACGTTGAAGATTCTCCCAACCCGCATCCGGAAATGGGTCGGCTTCACCATTATCCGAAAGACTATTATGAAAAGCTTTCAAAGTGCCCTTTTGTTTTAAAGCACATTCAAACATGTGACAAGTCGAATTCCACCGAGTAGGTACATCCCAATTAGGACCTAAAAATCTAGAGTGCGTATCCTTACAAAGTTGTTTATAATCTTGATATCTTCTTCTACTTTTTTTAAAAACGTCATGTAACATAAATCGAAAAGATGTAATAAAGTTATTAACGTATTGCCCGATAGTCCGTCTTGCACTACTAAATTAATAATATGTGCAACACAACGAGTATGGAAAAAATCACCGTTTGCAATCGGAAGATATTTTAATTTTAATTTTTCAACCGCGGTTGTGTTGTTAGAGGCGTTATCAAATGCAATTGAAAAAAGTTTATTTTGTAATTTAAAAGTACTTATTACATTATCTAAAAAATAAAACAAAAATTCTCCGGTGTGTGGATGTGGAAAAAGATCAAATGCAATCGTACGTTTCATCAATTGCCATGAATTGGGATCCACCCAATGAGCGGTGACGCAAAGGTACGATTCGGGTAAACCGTGTGGAGCCGACCAAACGTCACTAGTTAAGTTTACACCGGTATTTAAATTTTCAAATAATACAATTAAATCATTTTTTGCTTGTTTCCATAATTTTAAACAATAACGTCTAAGTGTAGTACGACTTACGTGAGTGTAACGAGGTTGAAGGTCTCTCGAATTAAGTTGGTCAACCGAGGATTGTCGAAGTGACTAAAAGGCAAAGCTTCTTGAATCACGAACTTCGCCATTAGATCTCGAACCGTATTAACATCGTAATTAAAGATTCCACCGTCTCCACCCAATTGTGTTTGTTGCGAATCCGGATTACTTTTTAACGACTTACAAAACTTCTTGCTAATGTGTTTGTTTAAAGTCGTGTTAGAATCTTTAGCAAGCAAAGCTCCACAAAACTTGCAACGAGCCTTTACAGACCCGTCACTCAACTCAACCATATCCCAATTGCACCAAACATCCATGTTACGATTGTGTGCAAGAACACGAACGACGGTTGGAGCGTTGGACGAACCTTGACCAACGGAAGATTGTGAGTGAGCCATATCAAGATTGAAGAGAGTGAAGTGTAAAACGAGAGAGTGAACGTGTAAAACGAGAGTAAACGAGAGTATTTTTTGCGTTTTTTGCGTATGTTTTTGCGTTTAAGACTTGGGTACTAAACCATATCAACCAACACCTATTTATACTAACTTATAAGCTTAAAAGTGACAAAAAAACGGCCAAAAATCGATCCCAACGGCTATATAGCCGTTAAAAAACGGCTACTTTTAAAAATAAAAAAAAACGGTCAAAACCGGGTCCAACCCGGGTTCAACCGGTTCCGGGTCGGGTCGGGTCGGGTTCTAAGAAATTCTAGAAAATCATACCCGGTTCCAACCCTACGGGTTTTTTTCGGGTCCAAACCGGGTATACATATACCGGGTCGTACCCGTACCCGGTTCCAGGTCGGGTCCACCGGGTCGGGTCCGAACCCGGTTTTTATGCCCACCTCTACTTGTGAGAATGAAAATTTAAAAGTTCTCTCATGGGAACTAGAAAATAGTTTTATGACAACTTGACAAATGTACGAGCCCAGTACGAGGCTAGTCAGCCCACAAGCCCATAGTCTTAGTTAGGTTTACATAATTTACATGATTTTTTTAATAATAATCTCATATATTCTTATTTAAATAATCAAAGAGGGTTGAATATTAGAAGTAAAACATATGATAACTTAAAAATCCTTTGACCCGATTTTGCTTGTTTTATTCTTTGTATCGTAACTTTGTTTACTACACTTTAATCGTATTCCATGTCATTATCAATACATGCATTTTATATAACGCGTGATGTATGAATAGTTGAGTTATATTGAACTTTTTGGCTTTTGAATGCCGGTAAAGTTATTTAGTGTACTTTTTTTATATTACGTAGAATGTACATACTTTTTCCAAATGATAATGGGACACAACCATGCCAAATGCTTTCGAGTTTTGACAAGGGGAGCCAAATGTGTCAAAGACGTTCCATACCGTTTTTCACCAACCTTGTTGAATATCACCCTCAGTGACACAAAAGTGTAAAGCAATACTAGATAACAATTTGCAAATTTATGTCTAACCCAAAGGCATCCTCATAAACAGGATGGATAAAAGCGTGTCAAATAATATATTTGGCTGTGTTTTTTTCTTCTGGAAGTATTTACCATGGTTTCCCCTTTCAACGACTTAGTTTCTTGTAACGACGGTGTATGATAGAACAACAACCAACGTTAGCGGTTTGAAGGATGCCTTGTACTCTAAGGAACTAAAGAGTATTTTTGATAATGAAAACGGTGTTAGAACATTTGTGTTTGTTTTCGGGAGTAGAATAGTAAAAAGAGGTGTCATAAACAAGGGAATGTGACATTCCAAATAAAAAGACTCTAGAAAGTGATGTTTTTGATGCAGTGAATGTATCATAAAGATTGTCTGTGATAAAAGAGAAAAATCGTATAAAGAAAAAGAAAAAAAAGCATTAGTTGCATCAATTTTGTTATTTATGACATTTATAATGAGCGGTATCATTTATTTGGCTCTCCAACTAGCTAAGCTTATGTATCTTCGTTTATGAAGTAATAAATCCCCTTGTTTCGTTCAAATAAAAGTTATGATGAGGGAGAGATGGTTTAGGTCTTGAATGTTAGGTATGGATCCTAAACACATGTTCATCTCATCATATAACTTTCTTGAATGACATGTTTGTTTGCATTAATGAATGGAATGGAATGATATAAAGTTGGGGATTATGGGATGTGTTGTATTAGGTCTAATATATGGTATAGTTTAGATTAAGATGTACGAGTGTATGACGTGATGGCTAAAACACTCGATTGCTTGAATGTTCCTAATCTTCGAAGAAATATAGACATATGGTTCAGGTATGTGATTAAGACCTTGTTTTTTATTATGGATACCTTTTGATTATCGATACTGATCCCTTCTTTTTTTTTACTCATTGTGATTAGACGGGGACTTTGGTTATGATGTTTTTGCCATTTTTATTTTAGATTTTGACCGGTCTATCGATGCAATTTTTTTTATAACTTTCAAACTCTTAGAAAGTTTTGAATTCATTTGCATTAGTTATGGAAAAGTTAAAATCCTTTCTCTAAGGAATTTGATAGAAAAATTCTAATCTCAATTCCATCACTAACTAATCAAACACATTTTCTGGTCAATGTTTTCAATTTCAAATTCTTCATATTTTATGAACCAATTGAAGTCTTGAAATAGTTAAATAATAGACTAATTTAATCACATTATGTTCTATCTCTAACACCATATACTTGTAATAATAAAGTCAACTTTTGAAGTTGAAGTCGTGAATTAAATGTTGAATAAAACAACATTCTCACCGTATATAAGTATTATATATGACACAATCTTGTTCAAGGTAACAAACCACTAGAAGTGCCACTTTTACGAGTCGTACTTATACGGTTTGAATTCATTGTTGATTTGATGCATGTATCTTTGTTTCCCTTTCAACCATTCACAACTTGATGGTCAAATCATTTTTCTAGTTGTATACTCTAACAATCACAAGTTATACATAAAGTAAAAATCAATAATCTGCTGGTTGACATCTGGCAGCCATTAATTGGCTCAAATGTTTTTTTTTTCCATTTTATGTATTTTCAGGATTGTTAATGTGTTAAAATATATATGGAGGAGACTAAACACCAAAAAAGGGTGGTGGTTCAGCGGTAGCACGCGCCCCTTCCCCTTCACCCGGGTTCGATCCTTAGGTTTTTTTTTCACACATCGTTTTCTTATTAAACAATGATATTAATAGTGATTATATCAAACAAAAATAAAGTTAAAAACATATTTTATAAATATTAAATAACAATTATATTAAAGGTAGCAATCTTGTTTTGGAACTAGTTACAATATTTGATGTTTTTTTATAAATCTTATAAAACTCATCTAATAAGTTGGCTTGTAACCTAGTAATTTTATTAAATAAAAAAATATATAAACATAAATAAAAAATAGATGTTAAAAGAATAGTTAAAACTAAAATATTTTACATACCCAAAAACTACAATGAATTTAAATATAATTAATATGCATTAAAAAATGGAGTGGCTTATACATCCTTCTCCATTAATTTTTGAAAAAACTACCAAGCGGCCAGTAGCCTAGGGCGGGTACCCTTGTTAAAAAATGTGCTCCTGGTGATTCATTTTCAAGTCCTAATTATAAACAATAAATAACAATAATAATAACAATAACTGTAATCGTAAAGGTAAAGTAACAATAATAATAACAGTAATAATACTAATATAAAATTAACAGTAGATTAGTTTGATTTATAGAAATAATACAATTCATTCATGGCTTGATAAATTGGATTTTAAAGAGTTGGTATCAAAAACTATGGATGTGATTATTCCTTTTAGATTAGTCTAAAGATGTTATAAAATCATGACATGATTCACAGGAAAAACAAGAAGATAAGCTCTCTTCAGATCTTATTTAGAAACTTGATAACATGGAAATAATCGCAAAGTCATCAACTGAAATAGAGCTACAAGAAATTTAATATTACGCTAATCTTCTCAATTCAAGCAGCATTTTGAAAGGCAACGATAAGTGGTTGCAGACGGAAGATGATTCTGGGATTTTTACGCCTTGATTAATATGAAAGAAAAAATAAAATAAGAACTTCTTTGCTTGGTGAATGAAAGTATACAAAATCCCTTAAACGGAATGAAGAAGGTACTTACAATTCGAGCTATGGTGGTCGACTCTATCTTATGTTCCGTTTGTGGGGTTTCTATTGAGACACCCCATTATTTATTGAGTGTCATGTCAATTTGTAAACGAACTTTGTTCCCAATTGTTCTCATGGTGCAATATCCAACAAACGGTCCCTAGTTCGATAAAGGTTGTCTTTGATATGCCTAGAAGATTGCAATGGTCGAAGCCGCACACAAAGGTGATATACTTCATCTTTGTATATTTGTGTCGGTTCATATGAGAGGAAAGAATGATCCGATAGTTAATAACAAAGCCTCAATGATAGCAAAGGTGATAAGAGGATATTAAGACAAATGCTTTATTTGGATTAGAAATAGAACAAAACTTCATGATCTAGATCGTTGGTCTTAGTGTAACGTTTAATTTCTTTAATTTTCATGTGCTTTGTCAGGACATTGAGTTGAATTATATTGTTTCTAGCATCTTGCTAGATTCTGACAATAAAATTTACTCACCGTTTAAAAGACTATTATTCAAGTATATAAATATACATATTACAATATTTCTACAATATCATTCATACAAAAAATATGGAGTTAAGTTTGGTTTTGTTCCTGGATTTTAATAAAAATAACAATTTTCCTTCAAAATATTAAAATATCAATTTACCTTTAAAAGTTTCATTAATTGTTTCAGTTTCAATCCAAAAGTTTATCAATTATTTCAATTTGAATCTAAATATGAAACTTTTAAACTGAAATTGAAATAAATGATAAATATTTTGAACTGAAATTGATGTTTTTAAACTTTTTGAGAAAAATTGTTATTTTGTCAAATCTCAGGGAGTAAAACTGAAATTAACAAATAAATATGCTTAATTAAAATAATTTGATGAATATTTTTCTTGTGTAACTTATAGAAATCTTTTGTACAAAAACCGTGTTTGATAAGTTTTTTTATGTTTTGAATGATGGTACATTATGATTAAAGGGTGTTAGGCAAGTGATGATTAACAATTGAAGTAACAGGATTTAACATTATAATTATAATAAATAAATATATAACATTATCTTGAACTTGTTTCCAAACATGGAATAAGCATATATCAATTTCTTATCGACCATGCCAAATATCTAACCTTTTTTTCTTTTAAAATCATATTATCGACCACACGGATCAAATATACAATTTAAAAAGAAAGTGAAGCAAAACACGCAACGTACATATTCTTTTTCATTTCCCTAATTAATTATGTTCTTTTTTAAGAACATTAATTTAATCAAATATGGTCAAACAAACACCCGACTTAAAGTATTAATTAACATAGCCACCCGCATGTTACATGCTTAAAAATATTTTGGTGCAAATTCTAGAAGAAGGCCGGCTCAATCAAATATTCAAATCTGAAGTGAACCTTCAACTTTAAGCTTTTTAATAAATGAAATTCTTTTACACAAAAATAATTCTCTTATCTTTTATTTATTTTTATGTTTTATAAAACATACACAAGCGTTCATTTAAAATCCACTTCTAAATCTATATTACTGCCCTCTATGACTCTATGAGACTCGAACTTCAATCTAATAGCAAGGAACGCTGTCATTTAGATATCAGGTATTATTGAGACATGAGTCTTTTTATCAAGAGCATCTCCGTACTTGAAAAACTAAAATTAAACTAAAAAGACAAAAATTAAACCTAAACTTAACCCACCCCTCAAAACTTGGAGCCAAAAACACACTCATAATGAATGATCTTTGATATCTTATTCGTGACTACCATGTATGCAGTCATTAACCTTCAATTGCGGATGGTCTAATAGCAACAAACAGTGGTGTTAACCGTTAAACAACTATATATTAATTTATATGTGTATGCATACACACATGAGATGAAATGCCTTCACGTAGTTTCATTTGCTCTTTGAATAATTACTCATAATCATTCTTTGAATAAGATTAATAAAATTTGTTATCTTACACGGACGGATGCATAAGAAATACTTGAAAACTTATAGAAAAAATTAATGATACATAAGTCTACTTATAAAACATGCTCTATATCTCATGTTCTAAAATGCTAAGGTAAGAAAGTTTTGTCAAGCAAAACGTCTTTAAAATAATGATCAACATAAATATCTTGTGTTTCGAAATTTAAAGAATTATTAACATCATTAAGACACAAAACAATCAACTTTGAACAAATATAAGATGAATAATTAATAATATACCATTCATACCACTTGGTAAAACTATAAAATACATCTTTCAAACCCAGAAAGACGTAAAAACAAGTCAGATATTCTATAGTTAAACCGGCCATCCGTAAAAAATAGTAACTAACATAGCAATAAACACCGACTAATATGCTTAATCGATCAATTAGACCGTGAACCAAGTCCCAACCATTCCTTGCTGTCTTCTTGCTTAGAAACATCTTGAACTTGATATGGCGATCGAGCCGTTATTCTGTCCAAATTTCAAAAATCGATTAGTAATCTAAGACCCCAAATCGAACGTATAAAATATCACCAGCCATAAAATTATGGGTTCAAATCATAAGGAGTGCATATATGCAGTTATTGACAGAGAGTATGTATTTGCCGATAAAATAAAAGCGATGCAAAATCAGATATTTAATTAGGTCTTGATTACTTAAATGATTACCTATCTTTCCTCTTCTCCAAAAATCTAGCAAGTGAAGCTTTTCTAGCAATTGGAAGATCTGCAGAAACCACACAGAAACACAATCCAATTCAATCAATAATATTATTTCTGCAAATCACCCAATTTGAATAAAAATATCGTTAATTACCAGCACCAGTAACAACAGCATGCTTCAAAGGCTCATCAGACTTTAGGGCTTTCTTCACAACCCCTTGCTCTGCTAACTTCAAGATCTCTTTAACCTTCTCAGGGGCTAAATCATTGAACACGATGACCTGACCATTGTAGAATACCGTCATCGTTCTTGATGGGTCTTGCAGCTTCTGCGCCGCCGTGGGCACGGCGGCGCGTGGGGTCTCAGCCACCGGAAAAAGACTCATGGTGGTGGTTAACGGTGGCACCCTCCTACCTGAACACAGATTAAAAAACCATAAAAATCCAATCTTTATTCTTTACAACAGCAAACAATCATCAAGAATCCAAAGGTTGTAACTTTAATCAAGAAATTGAAACTTACCAAGGGTTAGATCTGGGAAAGTGGAGTTTTCCTTCAAGTATTGAGAGAAAAGATTGCAGGTTTGACTGAAATTCGACTTCTCCGGCGTGTTTTGGCCGGAGTACCTGCCGGAATCTACAATTTCCGATGAAGAAGACATGATTTTTGAAGAAAAATGAGAGAGATGAAGAAGGTGGGGGTGGGGGGTTAATGGAGCTGTGGGATATATAGATAGAAAGAGGAGTCGTGTTCTTTACAACTTCCACGAACATGCTTTGTTCCCCTTTAATATTATAATCTTTATTATTTCGATATTGTTTACCACGTGCTTTAATGGTGTCAACCTTTTTCCTTTTCTTTTTTTTAATTTAACATAATATATTATTATTTATAATTTATAAATAAAATTTCTTGTTTCCATCGTGATATAATTTAAGCTAATTTAATAAATAGTTGCATATGACCTTATCATCTAGCTAGTGGTATTGGAGGTTATCGTTTATGTATGTGGTGTGGGTTTGGATTTCTGAAAGTGTAACTTCATTAGGTGTTTTAAATTACAATTGTTGTTCAGATAAATTATGTATACAACCTGTGAAAGGATGATATGACTTATTTTGGTTTAAATTTTTAAAAATTTATTTGCAGTCACTAAGATTCGCTTACAGCTACTGATGATATCTAGAGGGACGGTGATGTCTGAAGGAACCAACTATTGAAATTGTAGTTGGTTGACGAACATTAATGAAATTGGTTTGTGGTGGCAGTGCAATTTAATTTTTGGTGGTGGATTTTTGCTAAGATGGATGGAATCAACGGGTTTCCCGGAGAAGAAGGGGCAAATGAGGGGTAATATTTTTTAATTTTTTATTAAAATTATATAATGGTAACAAGCATATGCTCTAAGAACAAACATGTTACTTGTGAGTGAATAATAAAGAAACTTGTGAGTGAATAATAAAGAAGATGGATGCAATTTCTAAAAAGTTGGAATAAAATCGTAAAATAACCCCATGACATGGACATTCAAGCATTTAACTTTATCATTTTTATAAGAAAATTAAACAATAATAATCCTAAAAGCTCAAAAAATACAACAATTAAGTTGATTTCACATGTGAGCAGTGATAAGATATTTAAGTGAGAACAAACAAACTAATATGAAAAAAAGTACATCCAAGTTATTGATTATTGTTCACATGTGAATGCTTGTCGCAATGTCGTGTAAAGAGATCGAAACACATGCATATTCACACATAGGTTTATGTCTTTCAAGATATTTTTCTCATTTGAATCAACTCAATCACATTTAAAATATGCATCTTATCTTTGTAATTGTACATAAATATACATATAAAGAAAATTACTTTGATATTAGTATCTTCAAAAATATATATCTTGTAAGGCGTTCTTATTTGTTAATAGAACTCTAGTATAAGTAATTTTAATTTATGATGTGTGATTATATTGGTAACAAAATTACATAATATCGTTTGCTCCTTATAACTTCTAAAAATACCATATAAAAATGCGTGCAAATAAAAAGAATACAATGTCTCCAATTTACATACATATGTTGCTTTTCATATTGTAATGTTTTCACATTTTGTTTCAAAAGAAAAACAAAATTAATGTATTAGAAAGACGCACACCAAAAAGATCTATTCAATGCATTTTGTCAACAGAGATCCTCGTGACTGGACTTTAAGCTATGCATTAGAGCAAAGAGGGTTCGAAGTGGTATTGGTGATGATGTTGTATCATCTTCCCAAGCTAGAATAAAAAATGTAAACAACATGAACAAACATTAGAACGTCCACAAGTTAAAATGGTTAAGTCGGTCATGTATGCAAAAAATAAACAAATATCATTTGTATATACATTAATACGTATATACGTCTACGTATATATTGAGTGTATATGTAAAGGGTTTTACAAAACCATAGAAATTATAGAACTAATTACAATATAATATTTGACATTAAATCGTTACATAATCAATAGATTATGAAACTATTGACTTGTAGTTGTTATTATTAAATGTAATTAACTTATTATCACAACCCTAACATGTTAAATTTGTATGATATTAATCGGATACAAAAGTTTCAAATAATCTATGATCTCCTAAAAAGGTCAAAATATGTTAGCTTTGATAAAATAATAATAAATAGCAAAGATGGGTAGACACATGCACAAAAAAGTATTAAAGAATATGAGTTAGAAAAGAGTAGCAATTGGTGTTTACCACGACCACCCACTATGCACATGGGACCAAAGGTCCAAAACACGTTCTTAATTGCACCCAATAATCAAATAATAAAGTTTGTGACCAACCATGATTTGACACCTGTCCAGAAGACGTGTGGACCAACGCGCAAACACATGCTAATTATCTATATTATATCAAGTATTATATTGTGACCCACATATGCTTTTAGACTTTAGATTGCCGACTTATACGTGAGAAACAATGGGAAACGTGTGGAAAGGTGAAGCAAGTTGGAGTTGGTTTGTTTGTATGCTATTAGATATTATACTTTAACGATTTTGGCTTCTCTATCGATTGGGTTGTTGGTGTATACGAAGCATTTGATGACTATAGTTAAGATGTATTTTTTAGACTGGAATATACTAAAGTTATCTTGATGAGGCTCGAAATAGACTCTCCACAGAAGATACGCTGCGGTGTTACTCTCGTCACATAAAGGATTTTGTCTGTGACCATTCTAGGGCGGGAGAGTAAGTTACTATTTTTTATTGAAACGAATTGTGATAGGATCTCATGTGTGTGATTAATGTAAAATTATTGAGAGAGAATTAAATGCTTCTTATTTTATGAGAGAATGTGTATTTGTACTTGTTTTACTTTTCATCTAACTTACTCTTAGTTACATAAGAGGGTTATTTATAACACATCATATGTACATCCCACATCGTTTATTGACAGAATAGATGTTAGATTCATAGTGAATGTCGGCTTTAAATATAACAAACACATTTTGAACTCGTTATTTGTGGATGATAAAAGAATTTCATAATTAAATGTCACAAACACGTTTTTTGAACAATCAAGGGATGAATGATATCCTTAAGAATTTTAACTCACACAACCAAAATCAAATTCATAAAGTTATAATGGGCAAAAAAGACAATATGTATTACAATAAGAGATAGCATGTTATAGATATGGTGGTGGGTACGGTGGTTGGTGCATTGGTGGTGATCAAGGATTTAAAAGGAAAAAAAAAACTACAAACTAGAGTATTTATATAGGCAAAATTCAGTAAATCATTCGACGTAAAGCTCATTTGTATTTTTAAAAGAAATCTAACATGAACAAGAATTATCATTGATTTGATTTAACGAATGTACATGAACACATGTCCTACTTAAAAGCATTTGTTTATGTGTTGTTCATTTATGTTAATTTACTTGTGTTGCATGAGTATTTAGGTTCATTTGCATATTTACTTAAACTAGCGTATTTATAAAGGCAAAAATTCAGTAAATCATTCGACGTAAAGCTCATTTATATTTTTAAAAGAAATCTAGTATGAACCAGAATTATCATTGATTTGATTCAACGAATGTACGTGAACACATGTCCTACTTAAGAACATTTGTTTATGTGTTGTTCATTTATGTTAA
Organism: Flaveria sonorensis; assembly: GCA_025506505.1. Taxonomy (NCBI): domain Eukaryota; kingdom Viridiplantae; phylum Streptophyta; class Magnoliopsida; order Asterales; family Asteraceae; genus Flaveria; species Flaveria sonorensis. The sequence continues at coordinate 61,089,895 of CM046424.1, forward strand.
TTTACTTGTGTTGCATGAGTATTTAGGTTCATTTGCATATTTACTTAAACTAATTTTACTAAGTTACTTTTTAATTAAGAAAGTGAATGAATACTTTATTTCTTGGTTTCTTCCATTTTAGCCATGGGAGTTTTAATGTTCTCGTTTGTTGATTTGTGGAGCCAATTGTATAAGTGCATAAAGCACTCTTTTACTTCGTCTTTTCACTTTCTTCCTATGCAACATTTTTTTTAACTCTAGAGTACTCATCTCATACACAATCAATAGATCTAAAACACATTAGTAAACAATTAAGATCAAACAATTTTTTTAGTAAATCCAACATCGTATTCATAGTCACCAATATAAGACGTGTCTCGACTGTGATTTCGTTTGTTGGAAAAGGACCCAAACCTATTTCTAATGGATAAAAATGTGGGCTTATATGCATATGGTGCATACATTTGAAAGAATTATATAACACACATTTAGTAACGTAGGTGACCACTACTTTAGTTTTCAGTTTAGGCCTTTGAAATTATAATATTTTCATTTGGCCTCCTGTACTATATAGAATATATGTTTTTGTCCTAAAAACTTTATACTAATTTGATTTTATTTAATAATTTTAAAAAATAATAATAATTTGTGGTTGTGTTTATTTTTTTCCTTGGCATTCCGATATCTATCTTGTTGAAAACAGAGTGGTTTTCAAAATATAGTACTTATTAGGATATCGTATGTTATAGTGACTAGAGGTGGTAAAAAAAACCGGTTCGGTCAAAAAACCAAAACCGGTTTGGCCCAAACCAACCGAACCTCCAGTTTCCGATTGATTTCACATATGTTGGATGTCAAACCGGTTTCAAACCAGTTTTCAACCTGAACCCAAACCGGTTTTTGAAAAAACTAGACGTTAGATAACGGTTATATAGCCATTTTTTGACTGTTGGGAGCTTTTTTTTTGACCTTTTTTGTGTTATTTTTATCATTATACCCCCATTATATTAGTATATATATGCATTGGATGTTTTGGTTGAACCACAACAACTTAAAATACTATATACTCTCAAAATCTCAAAAACGCTCAATACTTTCGTGCATTAAAAAAACTTTCAAATAGCTTCATCAAGTGTTCAATCATCTGTTGGTTGTGACGCGTCTTCAAGCGTGATAGTAGCAATCCTTTCTACGAATAGAAGCCCTGAAATATGGTGCAATTACGATTTATGTCAATTGGCTAGCAGTCTGGACAAAACTCGTTGCAAGTTTTGCAATAAGTTTTAAAAAAAAGATGCAAATACAACCTTGAAAAACAACATTGTGCATAAATATTGTAAGGCATTGAAAGGTGAACCGTCTCAAGACCATACTTCGATGAAAAACGAAATAAATGTTTGGGTTTATAACATTGATGCGGTTCGAGAGCAAATGACGCATTTTACAATTCAAGAAAGTTTACCATTCAAAAATTTCAATAACGAACGTTTGACTCGACTCATTCAACGAACTCTCTAACCACGTTACACCAATATAAGTCGTGCTACTCTTTAAAGAGATTGTTTAAAAATGTGAAAAAAAGCTAAAAATAAATTAATATCTTATTTTGAAAATTTACAAACCGGTGTTAACTTAACTAGTGATGTTAGGTCGACTCCTCACGGTTCACCGGACTCGTACATTTATGTCACCACCCATTGGGTTGAACCCGATTCGTGACAAATGATGAAACGTACGATTGCATTTGAATTGTTTGATTATCCTCACACCGGTAAACATTTTTTTATCTTATTGAAAAAGTTATTAAAACATATAAATTAGAAAATAAAATTTTTTCTATATCTTTTGATAATGCGTCAAATAATACACTTACGATAGAACATCTAAAATTAAAATATAAACCAAATTTTGACGGTGTGTTTTTTCATAGTTGATGTGTTGCGCACATCATAAATTTAGCCGTTCAAGACAGTTTAAAAACGATTGAACTAACAAAAGATGCTTTTAAAAGAATGTTACGTGATATTTTTAGCAGTAAACAAAGATATAGTAAGTATCACAAGTTTTGTAGAGACGTAAATTCCAAATGTTTAGGTCCAATTTGGGACGTACCTACAAGATGGAATTTCACTTGTAATATGTTTGAAAAGACTATTGAGCAAAATAAAGTTTAATAGCTTTTAATAATAATTTGATGAGTCATGTAAAGGTTTTGACTTACCATCCATTAGGTTGGACTATTATTGAAGAAATAAGCAAAATACTTCATGTTTTTAAAACCGCAACTACTTGTCTTTCTGGAGTTTATTATCCAACGACTCCATTAGTATTACACCAAATTTACTTAATGAATTCAAAATTAAATAAGTTGTCGTTTACGGGTAAACCTTATTTAGATATAATACCCCCAATGAAAGAAAAAACTTAAAAAGTATTTCAAAAAAATGCCTCGATTATTACCTGTGTCGCTGCCTTAAACCCTTGCTTAAATACGTCAGGGTTGAAACTTTACTTGATAAAATTACTCTTAATTTGGATTTAGAAGAAGAAAACCCATTTTATTGTTAAAGTTTAAAAGCTAATTTTAACGAACATTTATAAAAAAAATGTTTAATGTTTATTTAGCAAAATATGGTGAAACATCAAACATCTATGAGTCAATGAGGCATGCGGCACGTGCCAAAAGTTCAACTGATCCAATGTTTGCTTTGTATAATACTTTACGAGATGAATTTAATAAATATCAATGTGGTAACACTTCTAGTAGTGAACTCAGAAGGTATGGTGGAATGAATTTTTTATCCATCGTGACTCAACAAGATTTTAAAATTTTTGACTTGTTGGTTTGGTGGAAAGGCAAGTAAGATCGATTTACCATCCTATCCACCGTGGCCCGAGATTTACTAACCGTCCAAGCTTCCAGGGTAGCTTCGGAATTTGTTTTTTCTGTTAGTGGCAGGATTATATCGATAAGACGAACTCGACCCACTCCCCAAGCGGTTAAAATGTCAATTTGCTTGAAAAATTATATGGATACCGCGAAAAAATACAAGACAAATGCTTACTTGAAGGAGAATTGAAATATGAAGCTGAATTATACGAGGACAAAGTATAGAGTGAATTGACACCTGGAATGACCAATAATGAAACGACATATGATGATTACCTTCTAATAGATCGGGTTCGGGAGACGAAGAATCAAAGCATCAAAATAGGCAACAAATGAACGAAGAACGACTATGTTAAATGTTTAGTTTTTAAAAACAAAAATTAGAATTTTATGTGGTTTGAATTGTTTATATATTTTATATATTTCACTTTGATTTTAAAAACAATTAATTGTGTATTTAATTTTTACAAAAATTAGATGCTCACTTGTAATGTTTTTATGTTTTAAATAATTGTTTCTATGTTTTTCTGTTTTAATTTCTACAAATAAAAATATATAAATGCGTCTTGTGATTATAAAAATAATTAATTTCGTATTTAATTTATCATCTCTTATAATTTTGTTTTTATGATTTCATAGTTTATATTTTTAATTACTTTGTAACGATTATTAGAAAAAAATCAAACCCGAACCGGTTTGGGCCCGGACCGGTTTGTATAGGGTTGGGATTCTAAAACCTAAAACCGGTTTGGAACCCGAACAAGTTTGAGGCCAAACTAGTTTTGACCGGAGTTGACCAAACCGGTTTAGGTTTGAAACCGAAACCAGTTTTAAAAAAAAACCCAGTTTGTACACCTCTAATAGTGACTGACAGTAACATGATAATACTATGAAGAATAAGACTGACACCAACAAAATAAATGGTACCGTTATATAACTATTATCCATCTATGTCTTTATTTTTATAATCAAGTCATTGCACCTTCATACGTTTCTTTTAGACTTAACCACGTCAATGTTACCTTCGCAATACACGTAGCAAAATTGAAAAAATCACTTCATCGTACGAGTTTAATATCTAGTTAAGTCTTAAATCATAAATCACAAATTTAGCGATTTGAATAACTAATTTTAATATGGGAAAAAGGAGATGGTGTAAATAGAGTTTCCAGATAGTCAAAATTAGAATATTTAACATTCAAGGTGATAGGGGATCTAACTAATTTGTTAACAGACTATATCCAGGATGTTAATTTTTAAATATATAGCCCTCATTTAAGTTTTCAAAGTTCAAACTTGCGTCCGGCTTATTGTTTGACTCCTACGACTTTCTATTCCTACTCAAAATATTTAAGTTTGTGTTGTTAGGGCCAAATTACAAGTTTACAACCTTCATCCCCAAATTAGTGTGTTTGGTAAGTAATGGCCGAACTCGTTGGTGTTTGATTTAGAATATTTGGAGTGAAGAAGTAACAAAAAATAATGAAAAAATTATGTGTAAGCTTAGAAGAATAGCTGACCTTATCAGACAATATAGTTTACTAAGTTTTTTAACTTTAAAAGTTTTGTACTTCTTTTTAAGAGCTTGTGTTTGTAAAGTAATATTTTAAGATTAGAAATAATCATAGTTGTGTTGAACTTATTGTTTTATTAATATAATTTGATGAAGGGAAAGGTTTAAATACAAATTCTTCTAAAACTAAAAAGTGTAAGAAGAATTAAGATGTTGACAAGTGTCCTTTTGATCAAAATTAGGTTGGGGGGTAAAATTGATAATGTACTTCCTTCTCAAATTCTATCTTTTTTTAAAACATTTATTCTTTGTAATTTTTTTTCACTTTTTACAATAAGTTCACCCTTTAATGAAATACTTAGTTTTGTAATTGGGTTTTCTAATTTTACATTGGTCTAATTTTTGTTTACATCTTAGTCAACTACATTAATTATATTCACTAACTTTTTTGTTCTTTTAAGGTCCAATTAAATTTAAGGCATAGTTAATATGGTTAACATTCAATTACGGTGGTCAATTTATTTGCTTATTACTTTGTTTTTAATATAGGAAAAGATCCAGGAGGTTTTATGATTATAATTATTTGTTTTTTAAATAAACAAAGACGCAGCATAGGCGAAAGTCATATTCTATTATTGTTTTAGAAAAGAAAAGAGACTAAATGTATGTAAAATTATAAATTATTTAATTTAAAATAACCACACTTATAAACTTATACAACCTACCCATATTTAATTTTATATAAATGTGTTCGTGCAATTAATTTCATTACTTTAAAAATGAAGTATAGTGTATTCTCATATTTTTTACTTATAAATGAAACATATTATACAAGTTAGATTAATTTATGCAGATTTTTTTCATACATGCACGTAGAAATTGGGTGATAAAAATTATTAACTTTCTTAAAATGTTTCTTATATTAAACATATTCATAAAATATTTTAAAATGCAATATGAAAAAAAAATTGTAATTTTAATTTTCGTTATTAAATTATATTAAAAGTAATTACATTGAATGCAAATGCAATATTTATAAAACTAATTAAAAAATAAAAGTAGTTGCATTTGATGAATATCTCTCACTCATAATTAATGATATTGAATAATAATAAATAATTATATGGTAGGTTGTTATAGACCATGTGTATATAGTAACATCATTTATAGTTATTAAAGCATATAACTAATAACATTTTTAAATTCTATATGCTAAATGGTAATAATAAAATTTAAAAATAAAAAAGATAGAAAGAAGTATTCATCTCAAGGAAGAAATTTAAATTCTATATTCTACATGAAAGTTTTTCTTAGTTAAACAACATTTTTAGCGTGTATAAAAAGGGCCTGTTTCGGTTTTTCGAATAACATTCGTTTATATAAACATGTATTACAAATAAAAACCAAAGGCAAGAACAACATTGAAGCACCAAACAATCTATATCAACATCCCTACAGTAAGATTCAAAACAGAAAGGCCCCATATATCGCGGTACACCTCCGAGAAGCACTAGCGATAAGAAAGATATCAAAAAACACGAACCCGTCATCAGATATCATAATCTATATCTGAAGCATTTTCAGAAACAGATTTCTTCACAAGGGTTCCTTGTTCATCATAAAGATCAAGATTCTCGCATGGTTTAGGGAAAATGCTCCCTATCACCCTTCCTGAAACATATGCACATTGGAATATATGTTTTTTCTTGTATGTGATGCCAATTGACATGTCCCTAAATGTCACATTCTTCACAGGAATGTCTGCACTACCATGTATTCTGACCGGCACACGAACACCTTCACCATGAATGTTGATGTAGCTTATGTCCCTGATCTCTGGAAATGCTTTTGGGTCAAAACCAGCATCAGGGTGCTCGTTGTAATCGGTTTTGATGATTATTCCTACCCTCACGTTTTCAAATGTGATGTTTTTGTATTTGATGTCTCGAATGTAGGCCCCTCTACCTGCAGCTGTCTTGATTCTGACAGCACGCCTTGAATTCCATACTAGAACGTTTTCCACTGTCACGTTTGATACCCCACCTGACATTTCACTGCCGATTGATATCCCAGCACTGTTGAAGTTTGCCAAACAGGGATTTATGTTAGAATTCAGGATGTGGGTTAATCATAGTGATTATTTTAAACAAAACCAAGGGGGTGTGTGGTAATCTTATCTATTATTATCTCTAATTAACAGGTTTAAGACATTCAAACATGTGAACATATGATTATTTAGGTGTTAAATGATCAGTTTCATACCAGCTGAAACAAATTTGTATATCCAAGAGTAAAATAGAACTTCTAATGCAACACTTCTTTTGCCCTAACATGAGAGACAATTAATCCCCATTTCACATACCATCTTTACCTTCTTCCAAAAAGTAATTTTTGGTTATTTATCAACCTCTCCTCAAAACACGTTAAACATTAACATTAAAACACATGAAATTTGCAGAAACACATCTAAATACAATTTCCTAAATCCCCCTTTTTATTACAGTTAGTTATCTGGTTCTGAATTCATATCACATAATTACTTTCCAAAAAACATCATTTGGAGAACATTCTTGTGTGCATGTTTTATACAAGCATCATGATGATTGAGAATGATGACAAGTTTAGACCACAAAAAATTAAAAATTGCATGGAAAACTCACCTCACCATAGAACGAACCACAAGATTTCGGATAATAATATTTTTTGAAGGTCGGCCATATGCAATACCATATTGATCCCAGCCACTTTTTATTGCAATCGCATCATCACCCACACTTATGTAGCTGTCCTCTATTATCATATCTTCACATGAATCTATTTAAACCATAATAGACACAATATAATAAGTGCAAAACTCATGAAATGGCAAACAAATTATAAGATGAGCTATGATGCTAATGTGATGAGAATGTTATGAACACTCTCACTCATATATTTTAGAAAGGCTTTAAAAAATCAAATGGAGTAAAACGAAATTCACACTCACCAGGATCTATACCATCTGTATTTGGAGCCTCAAAAAGGGGAGCCAAGATTGTCATATTTCTTATTGTTACATTCTTACAATCATAAGGATGAAGTGTCCAAAAAGGTGGATTTCTCAAAGTAATGTTAGATATCAAAATGTCACTTGAATACATGATTTGCACAAGCGGGCCCCTTGTATTGTTAAGAAGCTTTTGACGATACCGTTTCCACCATCTTTGACCCTGCCCATCAATGGTACCATTATTTCCTGTTATGATTAACAAGGATATAATCAGCTCAGGTATGTAACACATGAGGGTTCTGGTTACCAATAATGATTATATGCTAACACCTAAAACGGATATATCAATAAAAAGACACATGAAAAAGAGTACATGAAAAGTGTCGACCTGTGATCACAACGTCTCTGAGATTTTGACCATGAATTAAACTACCATATCGGGGTCCAGGATGCTCTCTACCATAACCATAAGAAGGCAAAGGAGGCATTAAAGGCCAATACTTTTCATCCTGTTAAACAAAATAAAGATATGTGAGCAACAAACATAATAAACAATGTTTGGCAACTTAACAGAAGATGCGCTCAAGGCTTCAAAGGATAGACAGCATAACTACAAATTGTCGCCTTTTCACCCAAAAAAGTTTACTTAAGCAGCAAAATAAAATAGAAATCATAAAGATTTGAACCCAATGGTATCTGCAACATTCGTACATTTATCATTTTGCACAATCAACCAACATAAGCTTAAAATGCATAATACTAAACCAGCTTAAGAGCAACTAGTGGAACTAATCAATAATCACAATGTCTCATTTTACATTAATCCCTGGTAACATAAATCACAAATCAAGAAACTTTTCTTGTTTAAAAGAAATAAAGAAACTTAAGAAACAGTTAGCAAACATAATTACAAAAAGTTCTACACAAATATAATCACTTTAACCATGATCTGAAGCATCAAGATTCTTTAATACATATCAACAACCAACACCCACAAAGGTTTATCAAAGCATAATGACTGAGATTTCAATAATCTCATAAAAAATCATCAGATCCATTCATAATCATCCAATAAACCAAAAGTATAAACACGAAGCATCAACCGCAGGCACACGATCACCTTAACTACAAGTTAGCCCACGGGAGTGCAATCTAAGCAAGCCCGTATAAACAACCTATATAAAATTCATCTATATCTGCGTAAGATCCGATTAGCTCAACGTTTAACCAATTAAGGTATAATAACGATATGCATACTTTTCAACCATAAATGCTCCTTCACTAACAACTAGAAGCAATTAACACTCACATCTACACCAAGTATAACAGCATCTTCAGCAAGATACAACGTCATATGACTCGTCAAATTAAACGGCCCCGTCAACCATTTACCCGCAGGAACATTAAGCTGAGCCCCACCCTTCTTCCCCAATTTCGAGATCGCAAAAACGGCCCTCTCAAACGCCAACGTATTCACCGTAACACCATCGCCAACAGCCCCAAAATCCGTAACATTAAACGCCACCGGCCGGAGCCGCGGCACCGGCCGAACCGGAACGGTTCGCCGGAAAATCAAAAACCCATCGGCGAAATCACGCTGCCAGACGAAAATGGAGGTGAAAACGACGATCCAGAGGAGGGCGAAGAGGGTTTTGTAGGAGGAGATGGGGCGGCGGAGGTTGAATCGCCAGATTGAGGGTGGTGGGGTTAGGGTTTCGACCATGGTAGTGTGGGTGAGCCTGTAGAAGTGGATCAGAGGGAGTAGGTGATGGGTGAAGGGTGATGGGGTGTGAGTGTGGGTGTACATGAATGGGGCATTGGGGTTGATTAGGGTTTGGTGGTGAAGAAGAAGAAGGTGGGTGTGGTGTCAATTAGGTCAAGTTCAGTAGTTGTTGTTGTTGTTGTTGAGGTTGATTTGGGATTGGGGGAGAATGGAGTGTGGTGGAAGGGAAGATCTGCTTCAGAGATGAATCAGTCACCATGGCTCCACTTATGTTATTCTATCAAAGGTATCGTTATATTATCATTTTAAAAAAGTTAACGATTAGCAAAACGATGTATGGCGTCTTTTATATCGTTACGATTAGATGTGATTGTTTCGTGGGTTAGAGTCGTGAGAAACCAGGATATTGTTTAGATCATGTGATTTCAATGACTAATGCTGATGTAGCCGGCACATGTACACGTTACATTTGAAAAAGGATATGTTTGTTTCATCTTTTATTGTTTAAAAGATTTTATGTTGTATGTAGAATGATGAAAGATTGAAAGGTGTATGATAATTGGAGTTTAGTTTATATGAAGTAACGTGTTAAGGTTGAATGGATGCGATGAAACTTTTTTATTAAAACTAAAGCATTATTAATAAACATTAATTAATACTCATTTTTCTTTGAAGTATGTAGAAATCATGCAAGCGTTAGATGCATTTATTGCTTTTTAACAGTCTGAGTGTATGATTTTGAGACACAAGTTAGACAAACTCAACTAGAATTATATCTAAAGTGAGACAGGTTGTTCAATCAAGTTAGTATTTTTTATTTTTTTAAGTATTTAGTGCATGCAAGTAATACAACTTCTATATTATTTTTACAAGTACATTGTTGCGATAATACACATTTTCCTTCTCGTTTTTATTATCTCCGACTTTAAAAACCAACACTTTTAATCATGTAATAGGCATGTATGCATCGCCGAATCATTGAGTTATATTATGACGACAATGATTAATCGGACGTCAAATATGAAAATTAGTAAAAGAAACAAAAAGATAAAAGAAATAGTAAAGAATATAGTATTTATTTCTTTGCTATATATACACACTAGGTTACAGTCCCATATAATATACGGACTAAATAAATTTACTATTACATGGTTAATAATATAAAAAGTTATGTAATAAATATTGTGTATTATACAGATTTAAAAACCCATGTATTACACATTTAAAAATTTAAAGTTAACATATTTGCAATTTTTAATTATAAATAGTTATTAATTAATGAATAGCTATTATAACATTCATAATTAAAAAAAAAAAAAAAAAAACAAATTATTAAATGAGCTAAAATGAAGACAAATGTCCGAATTTATTTTTATTTATTAGTACAGAGTTTTACTTATATAGTAATATACATAATCTTGGTTGGAATTTTAAAGCGAAAAACAAAGAATATATGTAGCTTGATTTTACCTCTCATCAATGAACTCGAAGCTATCTTGATGAGACAGTTAAAGAATTTTTAAAGATGAAACTTCGAAATTATTAATTGTTTTTTACAAAGTACCCTATATGTTAAAACGGAATAATATGAATAGTAACTAAACAAATCAAAGCCATCCATATTTCATCAACGATGGGAACAGGATCATATTTCATTAACGGTGGGAACATGACCATGGGCGAAGTATTGTGAGGGCCCGGGCCCCTCCTGTTTTTTCGCTCAAAAGTATAAATTTATAAGATTTCCGCCGAAAATTTTATACATATTGAGTCCCCCCCTCAATTTGGGTCTCGAGCCCCCCCCCCCCCCCCCCCCCTCATACCATCATTCAAGCTCCGCCACTAAACATAACATTGGGCACGTGTACCTTATGTGTGCTACGTGTTATCATATCCATTCAACCTGCATCAAGGGTGAGAGAGACAGAGAGACAGGCATGACAAGCGTCTTTCTGGTAATAACAAAACTGTTAGAGATCGAAGCTGTCTATGTCCTGATGTTTGTGTTTATTGGGTCATATGTGCCTGTGTTCACTCTGTTGATGCCGTCTTTAATCTATGTGATTCTTCTTTCACGGTTATTTCGTTTTCAGTGTTGTGGTAATGTTATAGATCATTATTTCAGTAAAAGAATGTTCGATTTAGGTTTGCAGGTTTGAATTAATGATGATTGTAAGAAGATGATGATGTTTTTGTTGTTTATTTAGGTACGATGTGCTTCCTTCTTTTTTTTTCAATTTGATTGTTCAATTTGCTTCCTGCTTTATTCAGTTTACATCAACTTTGTGTGTCATTGGTGTTAAATTTTGTCCCTGTTTTAGTTGCTAATTGGGTGTTTTCATGTTCATATTATATAATCAAATTGGATTGATTTGTTACATGAGATAGGTACCTTTGTTTTTGTTTTTAGGTTGCATATTTCTACTGTTTTTGTAAGTCTTGCGGGTCATAAAAGATATGTCGCTGAGTGCAATTGTTTTTATTGGATATTTTTGTCATAGATGAGTGCCTCAGTTCAATATTGAAACTTGAAAGTGTGGTATAAGAAGTTGTTTAAAGAGTCGAAATTTAAGACTAAGTTATACGCTATGTCTGTCCCTTTGTCAATATTATTATTTTTTTTTAACCTACAAGAAAACCTATTTATAAAAACCCTTTGAAGAGGGATGTAAGTACTGTGAACGAATCACAGTAGTTCTTATAATTTTAAGGTTGTTTATTTTTTTTAAAGGTTCAACAATGTATATAAGGAAGATTTGGAAGATTCTTCTCAGGTTAGTGGAAGTGGATCTTTGTTATTTACTTTTCAATGGGTTGATGAATTAGTCCATCTTTGTTATTTGCTTTTTATAGGTGTAATAGTGGGTGCCCGCACGCGTTGCGACGCATACATCACGTTAAATGAAAAAACAAGACGTTATAATAAACGACCGGAAAGACCTTTAAATGATCCTCATGTATTCTAAAGTTGCTTGAATGCAACCGCATGTTGTGGCAGGGTACGTGTACAATTGCGATCCATTTTCATACAATTTCTCAAGAGTAAAGTTGTAATATTGTAACAGTCTCGTGAGATGAGCATTCAAACGATTAACCTTAAACCCAAAAACTTTCCTTGAGGGTTATCCTAATATGATGTAGGCACCTTTGCAAGTTCCTTAATCTCTGTGAACATTAAAATTATGAGCAGTATTTTTGTTTCTTTCGTTAACTTCTGATTTTGAGCTTTCCAATAGCTGTTTAGAAAGAATATTTCTGCAGGTTGGAGGTTCACATCCAACCCGGTTACTCAACCTGACCTGAACCCAAACCAGATTCAACCCGATAGCTACCCAACGTGATTCCAACCCAATTCAACCTGTAGGGTTCAAACCAGCTTTTTCCAGACCCGACATGGTTTAAACCTGATTTATTTTACCATTTTGCCCTCTTGTAACTGGGTAAAAAAAAATTATTTATTTATTTATTTATTTATTTATTTTTTATTTTTTTTACCAAAACCCCAACAAGGTTGAACCGAACCCGATTTTTGCACCTCTACTACAGTCTACAGGTCAAAAGCATTTTATGAAGATATCAAATATCAACGAACCTTGTTTCTAAATCGTTTGGTTAAATATAAATCCCCCAAAGTTTTAAAAGAGTGCCTATTAAGTTCATATATGTGAAGCCACTTAAGAAAGAGTTTATATATGTCAAATTTAAAAATTTAGCCTACATAAATTCATTATGTTGTTTACATGCTTTAATAATTTGCATGTAACATAATATAACAATAACTTGTCATGAGTAGATGAGACCTGTGATTTTAAGAGATTTTGATAAACAAATTTAACATATTTCTACAGACCTTTTCAAGAAATTTAAGCTAATATCGGTGAGCCCAATTTATTAATGCATTTTTATGGCTCTTAATTTTACTGGGTTATGTAGTCTTAATTGTAGTATATATGGTTTGATCCAATGCACTCTAATTTTATGATGTAACCATTGAAGAAGTAACAAAAAGACAGGTTGGATCAGCAAACAAAATCTGCATAAAACATGATACCGTTGCAGAGACAACTTTGAAAGTAATAAGGATTTGTAATTCATAAAAGATAACTAAACATAAAGATGAAGAAGAAGAACAACAAATCCCCCGTTAAATTTCTCAACAAACAACTAACATACCTGTATAACCCAATTGTTTTCTTTGTAGTTTCTTGCAGTGCTCAAACACCATGAGCCTGAAATGAAATCAAAGACACTATAGGAATAAAGAAAGTTAGTCTAATAAAACCGAAGAAACATATCAGAACTATTTATCAAAAGTCAATATGTCCAAAGAAACTCACACATAGATGCAGGATCTATATGTACCAAAAAACTTGCAGGCATAATCGTATAACAAAAGAGAGTTAATTCTCTAAGGTAATTTGATGTTGCCTCCTGGAAGTTTAGAATTACCTTTAGGTCAAAATTTTGAGTGAATATGTGTAAATAGTCAAAATTCACTGCATTCAAGGATAATTGATCAAGAGAGTTTTAAATATCTAACAAATAGTCAATCATTTTCTTTTAAGTTATGTAGGTCACACATTGCAAGTTTCATGAGATGGAATGATATAACTAACAATCAAATAGATAGGAATAAAATGGTGGGCAGACAAATGGACACGATAGAAAGTGGGCTGAAGATAGCTAAATTACAATCATAAAACAAGGAAGCGGGCAGACAAGGGGACACGATAGAAACCCAAGGAGCGCGTATCACAAATAAGTGTCAATTTCCAATTTTGCCCATATGCTGCAATGTGTTGTCTGTCGATCTTTTGTGATCATTTAGTCTTAGGATCCAAATTAATACAATATTTTGATTTACGTATTGTAATTACAAAATTAGAGACACATAAAATTATGTTAAATAACAATACCATATCAACTGTGGAACCCAAATTCTTAAAGCAGATGTTCAAATTACATTCATAAACCACCACATTATTTCAAGCCAATTCATCATCCTGTAAACAGTTAGATATCCCATTCATCATGTAAAAAAAGTTTAACCAACTCAACAAATAAGGAAGGAGCATCATCACCTTCAAATCTTTTCATCATCTTTCTTTGAAATCAAGATCAACAGATGAGAAAAAACTGGCTGCAATCAACAATCGATACCACTTTGTTAGAAGAAAACTCAGTTGCTAGAAATTGAAGGCTAAGATTATACTCTTTGGTTTTGTTTTATATAATAGTAAAGATACCAAACACGGTGTCTTACGGCCCATTAATGGGCCATCTTATCTTGATTATTCAAATCAAATAAACAACTCTTCATCCAAAGACCCCCTGCATGTTGGAATTGGTTAAATGGAAATTTAATGGCACTCAAAAGTAATTGAGAGGATTATCTTTTTTCTCTACAATTTATATGCATAGACCTTGCCAAGCTGATTAATGAGATGATACACCGACCCACCTTAGCCCAACAATTAAATTTTAATTCAGTAAAAAAAGAACCATTTAAAATTAAAAAGAATCTTAATGTTTTTGTTCCACTAAAACTGGAAAAAAAAATGTTGAGCTAAAAAGTAGATGAAAATAGCGTGTCATCTTACTTCCTCCTTGGACAATCATTGAAGCAGTATTTAATTTTTAGTGTCTGCAGAGTGCTGAAAGCTAGATATCATAAAAAATGGCACAAATCATGAGAAAGAACAAGATAGAAGGTTAAAAAGAAGCTATGATTTCATTAACACTTTCAAGAGAGGGTATAACTTACTCATTGAACTCGGTTATATTCAAAAAACCATCCCCGTCAGCATCAAATGCATTGAAATTCTCCTCTTACCATCAACCCGTATCATACCCGAAATGAACTCTCATTCTCTCTCTTTGTGTAATTCATGAGCTTGATGGACGTGTATAACTACAGCATACCATTAACATCTTGTTTTGACGTTATAGCTCCCTACATAATGACTCGAGCTTATCCTCGCATAGAAACTACTGAAAAAGAAAGAATATCACATTAATGTAAAAAAACGTAAAAGACATTTAAACTCGAATGCATACCAAGAAACAATATCGACATGAACAAGTTCATCCATTGACATGTTTTAGTGAAAATAATACACCTGCATCTCTTTCAGAAAGAACTTTCAAATAACCAAAGTGAACTCCATAAATTCATCTTTTGTCTTAAATAGTTAAATGTACGCCTGGCACTTTTATGTTTTACGTCGGATGTATCCAGAATTGTAAGACCGAGTAGTAGTTTCAAAGCTATTAAGAGTTTCCGATACGGCTACAGAAGTGCAGCCTTGTAGCTTGGAGTATGTTTAATGATAACTTCAGCTTCTCTAATAATAAGAATGTGCAATTGCTCATAACAAAATGAGGTATTTCATGGGAAAACAACACTGATAATAAGTTTAGCAAGGATGTCTTCCCTATAAATTTTCAAAATGAAAGTCTTAATAGTGGTGCACATCTTAATGAATCTACACCGATAAGCCTCTTAGCCGTCAATAATTTAGAAGAATTCTAATTTTTTTTGACAATTTTACGCATGATGTCATCATAAAATGATGTTTAGCTAGTTTGATGACGGATATCAACCCCAGAAGTACCATACTGCTCTAGAAATGTTATGTTGACCATACTACTTAGAAATCCTTAGGAAATCTAGTCACTTTTGTTTAGTATGGTATTAAAGAAACTACAGGCTATTGAATTAATCAATAAAACACAAGCTGGTAACTAAATTATGTAGTTTCCTTATCATACGAGAAACACTATTGCTTACAATAGTATTAGACTATAACACATTTACTCTGAGTACTAAAATTATCCATTTTGATATGCTACCCAACCCGCATGTCATAATATACACATAAATGGAAAACACTGCATTTCAGGCCAAACTTATGTTTTATGATCTGTTAGCACAAGATATAAACTGGTTTTGCACCATGGAACCTGGTCAACCCATTTTTGCACAATTGAAAATGAAACTTCTTGTTTTTTAATTTTATTTACATTTTACATTCATTCCAAATCTAAATGCATCACTTGTGCCATCTGTTGTGCCATGTATATCATCTAACCTGAAGCATATTGTTATTTCAGAAAAGGGTTGTCAAGAGAACGACAATCTACTTGTACACATAATAAGATGGTGTAGAGTAAATTAAATTCTTGCAATGAAAGTAAAGAGGGCTACAAAAGTGACACAACCAAAGTTGTGTGCCCCTGATTCATAATGAAAAATCTCATAATGTTTGCACCCAGATGGGAACAAGAGCAATTCAAGTGTCACGTCCTCACATTATTTTAATCTTCAAGTCTAATATTTTTAGGCTTTTATACATCCATTTAGCGACTACCCCATCCACTAACCTATCACTACGTTATTTTAAAACTTAAAATTGCTCTAAATAATGTCTCCAATTTTTAAATTGTCTTAACACATATGTGTAATAAGTCTATGGATCAGGGATATATCATTATGGGCTTTCAGTTGGTGAAAGCCCAACTCCAAAACTGGCCCAAAAGATAGCACAGATGAAGGGTCCCACGTATCCATACACGTGTCGCCATTGGTCATCTTCACTTCATCTTCATCAATCTCTGCAATTCTAAGTTTCTAACTCTATTCATTCATTTTATCATTTCCACTGCCATAGTACCATCAACCATTGTTGATCACCCATGGCTTTCACCATTGCTTCCACCTCCCATTCATCCCTCCCAACAAGGTCCCACTCTCTCTCTTTCTCTATACATATACATATGTATATATGTATTTATGTATGCATATCATATGTATGTATGTCAAACACTTATTCAAACAATCTTTCTTTATGACAGGGGAGACTTCATCACAAAACTACCTTCTGCAGAAAGGAGTTGTACTCCAAGGTACATGTTCAGAAGCACCCATGGAGTACAGAAGCTCAAAGCAGCTAAAGAAGGTGTATCAAGTGTGTGTGAACCACTTCCTGCAGATAGACCAGTATGGTTCCCAGGAACCTCACCTCCTGAATGGCTAGATGGAAGGTCAATTCTTTATGATCTCTGTTCATCTTCATAATACATCAAGAATATTATTAACTGACTAATTGATCATCATTTTCTTGATTAATATTAGCCTCCCTGGAGATTTTGGCTTTGACCCACTTGGATTAGGTACATAAACTTTAGTGGATTGAGTCTTTTTTGGTTAATCTTTAAAGTAATTAAGGAAAGATTGCACCTTTTTGTTTGATTAGGGTCTGATCCTGAATTACTCAAGTGGTTTGCACAAGCTGAGTTGATGCACAGCAGATGGGCAATGCTTGCAGTTGCTGGCATTTTGATACCAGAATGGCTAGAAAGTATGGGCTTTATCGACGATTTCTCGTGGTTCGAAGCGGGCTCTAGAGAGTACTTTGCTGATCCGACCACTTTATTCGTGGTACAAATGGCGTTGATGGGTTGGGTGGAGGGTCGAAGATGGGCTGACATAATCAATCCTGGGTGTGTTGACATCGAGCCTAATCTTCCTAATAAGAAGAAACCAAAGCCAGATGTTGGGTACCCAGGGGGATTGTGGTTTGACCCGTTTATGTGGGGAAGAGGGTCCCCGGAACCAGTGATGGTTCTGAGGACCAAAGAGATAAAGAATGGGCGGCTAGCCATGCTAGCTTTTGCGGGTTTTGTGTTCCAAGCCATTTACACCGGGCAAGGACCCCTTGAGAACCTATCAGCTCACCTCGCGGACCCTGGTCACGTCAACATTTTCTCGGTAACAACCTTCTGTTCTTTTGCTTACTTTAGCGCACGTGTGTGAATCGATGTTTCTACTTTCTAATTAACTTTTGACATCTTTTGCAGGCCTTCAGCACCCAAATTCAATGATGGATAGATGCTTTGGTTACAACTTACAAGTCTTTCTTTAAAATCATGGTCTTTATGAACTTGTACCTATTATGAGCACATATGTTCATCTAATGTATCACACTGTAGCAACATTTTAAATCACAATCTTTGGGTTTGGGCCATGGATGTTGTATATTATTTGATATCATAATTGAAGAATTTTTTGTTTTAGTCTGAGACCGGAGATGTCTTTGAGCGATTTTACGTCTTTTCATCCAAACTGAACTATAATCTGAACCAAATTGTGACAATTACACATGATTCTTACGCATTAAAAAATTATTGCAAAAGTGTATGTGGCTGAGGCTTGTGTTTAACACATTTCTCTTCACACAAAATTTATGTCTTAGATGACATCTCCCTTACAAAACATCAAACTAGTGTGTTTTTTGTGTAGATGGCAAATGCTTCACACATGGCATGTTCGGATGGTGTTTTATGTTTCTTTTAGTCAGAACTTCAGATTTCATTCCTTTCTAACTAGGGTGGAGAGTTTAACACAATTTAGAATTTATCAGTATTGAATCCACGTGTCAAATTAGGTATCTGAGGTTATCTTTCGACGTCTATATATATTGTGAGACGACCTATTCAATATTAATTGAGTATTTTAATATGTGACAGTTTTGAGTTAAAAATAATTTATTCAAATATTTACGTAAAAGGACTTGAAAATATGGAGTGGAGCATACATGGCGGTGCCCTCGTCAGGAGGTTAAAGGGGTGGTTAAGTATCGTGACATACATTGGTGTAGGTTTATAAATATGATTGAATGAATGTATATAACTATCGTTTTAAAAAAAAACTCCGTTAATATCTGACTCATAGCATAAACAAGTTTTATAACACAACACAAAATAACCAAAATCTAAACCTTTAATTTATATCGGTTAATTCACAAACTCTATAAATCCTATTTCAAAATTACCCATTATGTATATTCTATGATGGGACTAGAACCTTAAAAAGAAAACTGTCGTACCCATCTTGACACCGATAAGATATTCGTTTATTCTTTTCCTATACCTCCTTTTAAACGGTAAATCTATCGTATGTAGAAGACTCTGTCAAGAAGAAAATTGGCCCACATCCGCATTCTTTTTCAATACCTACTAGTGATTGAAAACTCTACCCACAATCAAAGAGGGTTGGTGGCAACCGTCCTGTTGTTTGTGCAGGAGCGATAAACAGCTTGCTTGAAAGCAGAGTCAGATAAAGAAGAAGATGGCACCAACAGCATCTCAGGTTGCTCTGAAACTGAACCTGAAACCACACCCAGAAGGTGGTTTCTTCTCGGAGACCTTTAGAGACACTTCCATCACTCTCTCCACTTCTCAACTCCCCCCTCAATGTAAGTAGTATCTCTTCATTACCCATTTGAATCTTCAAAGATGCTATCTTTATCACCAATTGCATCACCATCTCCCCAATTTTCTTTACAAGATCAAGATTCACTGCTTTCACAAGCCTTTACTTGAATCAGTTTTGACCATTCACTGGATCTTGATGTGAATCAGTGTTGATACTTGTATGGTTGAATCAATTGTTTGCTCTTTATGGTTCTTTAAGTCCACTGTGATTGGGAGATTCAAGATTAGAAGACTCTGATAGGGGATTTGAGTTCAAGATCATAGATAATGACCTCAATTCATTTTGAAATTGATATATACTTTTATTGAATATTGAATCTAATACATCAAGCTCCATTTTATTAAAGAGTTCTAAACTTGGCAGGTATTGTCAAATCTTGAAACTAAAAGTTGATAGCTAAGTAACAAAATAAAGGAAGAAAAATTAGGGGAAAATGTCAAAGCTAAAATCGGTGCTTCAGATTATGGGATTCGGGTTTTACAGTTGGGGCAAACCTCCTATGGCGTTTGCCACATGATCTAGCCCGTTGAGACGTTCCAGCCATCACATATGTTTTGCTTTATCTTACTCAACATTTTGGTTAATATCATTGTTGCATTATAAACCATGTTTTCTGTTACAAATATATTTTCTATTGGGGCTTCTTTTTTTCCAGCTTTCTGATATTAGGTTATGAACAGACAAGGTTGATCGTCCAATAAGTACAGCTATATACTTCTTACTTCCATCGGGGAGCGTATCACATCTTCATCGCATTCCAAGTGCAGAAACATGGCACTTCTATTTGGGTGAACCTCTTACGGTAATTGATCTGTAATCTGTATAATTAATTTTCATCATTGTTATTTCGTTCTTTGGTCATATTTGTGTTGATATTGGCCAACAGATACTGGAAATAGATGATAAAGATGGAAGTGCGAAGTTAACATGCATTGGACAAGATATTGAACAAAACCAACTTTTGCAGTATACAGTGCCACCAAATGTATGGTTTGGAGCATTTCCGACCAGAGACTATGAAATATCAACAGATAATGTGGTTGTGAAGAAGGCACCGAGGGATGCTGAAGAACATTTTTCCTTGGTGGGATGCACGGTTGCACCTGCCTTCCAGTTTGAGGACTTTGTGTTGGCTAAACGGTCTGAACTCGTTAAGCGTTTTCCTGATCATGCATCACTCATTTCTTTGATCTCGTTTGATTAAGCTGCAGTGATTAATTGTCTTTTTGACATGACTCCTTAAACTGCTTGGTTTTCATGTATTTGATCATGTTTATGTTTTTAAATAGATAATAATCATGCTCTTGTGTTATCTTGGTAGTGTACAATATCTGAAATATGATGTGATTTTAAAATTAAAATATTATGAAAATGAAGAATTGTTTGCAATATGTTCTACCTGTTTTTTTCCAGATTTTGAAGGTTGTCTTGTGGTTCTGTCTTGGTAAAAATCATATGTGTATATTCAGACACGGTGCTGTCTTTAGGCTTATCTTTGCTACCTGCGCGCAAAATATTTAATCAGTAACATATAATGCTTTTGTCGTAATTGTCTTTGCTACTTGTATGTTGCTAACCTTCTCCTCGAGCTCTTTATCTTGTGAAAACCATGCCTGTGTCGTGTATGATTCAACCTGTTTCTTTGCAATGACCTGATTGATTAGCATAAAGATCAAGTAACATGGATACAATCTTCTTCACTTTTAAGTAACTTCTGCTACCATTTCTTGTTTTCTTAGACATTAAACTGTAAAACTTGCTAAATTCATATCAGAATGACCAATATCATGTAAAGAACTTTGGGTTATAGGGCCACCTTTTCAAGAAGTATGTCGTTTGCGTGTTGTTCAAACGGTTGACTCTTGGCGACGCTGATTAAAAACATGGATCAGAAAGTGGGATGCCATTGATGGAGAAAATGGGGAAGAAGAATGAGTCAAATGAGATGGAAGACAAAACAACAGATGATTGTGAATGGTGAAGTGGTGATTGACTAGTTTACATGCTTGATTGTGATATAGTTTACATGCCATAGATTGTTTGCTATATGAACATAGAGGGGAAGGAACCGCCAAAGAGAGAATCGAGGGCGAGTCAGGGGAGATTGATGGAAATGAACTGCCAAAGGGAATGTGGTTAATATGGGGAGGTCGGACAATCAGCAGGAGCAACTATCAGTAACCGTTTTTGAAAAAGTGTAACCGTTGACTTAACACGGTCAGGATTTAATTTCACCAAGATCTAACAACAGATATCATTTCTATCGGTGGTTACAATATCCGATGACAATATAATATATAATATTGGCCTGTTGAATTAAGGTTTTAATATAAGAATATGTTTTTTATTGTGGATGAAGTTCATGAAATATGAATTTGATAGTATTTATTGTTTTTAAGCCATATAATGGCTGCTTTTCGAGAATATTAAATATGACTTTGAGATAAGAATTTCTTTAATTGTGGATAAGATGTGTTTTGGCTTGTGAATTTGATTGTACTTAATTTTATAGACCATAAATTTTCCACTTTCGTGAACAAAGAACCACTAGATGTGAAATTGGTATTTATTTTCAGGTTATTTCATGTTGTCCATACTTCACAGTGCTACAATACATCACTTTCAAATTGCAAGATGAATTTGATGTAGATGTGGAACAGTTGGATGACATCTCTATAGGGGCTTATGTAATACGATTTTACAACAATCATATAAGTTGGATTTAGGGTACTTTGGTTAATTGGTCTTTGGGTCCATGTTAAATATGATTACAAACATTGTATTGTATATAATGATGTGACTTAAGAGGTTATGCATTAAAAGTTCACTTAGGGTGACTTTTGACCCATTTAATATGTATTTAACTAAAAAATCTAACGTTAGTTAGTGAAAATAACCAAATGTGTTACAAACGTATTAGATTAAGGATGTCTATCGTAGGTTAATGAAGATTATGGACCAAAACTGCAAGTTTGTATGTACATAAAGAACGTTTTTTTTGTAATTTACTATTTAAATAATAACGCTGTATGATTAGAATACAACACCTACATGCTTACAATAATCAAAAGGCAACACTTAATCGGTTAGAAGCACCTAACTTTGTGTCAAAAAAAGGTTAAACTTGAAGTTAATATCTGATTGTAAAATGGTAAACCAATTAACTTTAAATTTAAGTACATATATCATCTATTGTATTCTCATTATGTTGCTTTGGATGTATGTTTTCCTGAAAGAAGTTATGTTTGGTGGTAACTAATAGAAGGTATTAGAAATGCTCATGCTCAATCTGACTTGGTCAGTTTTATTTAAAACTTCTAATCCGAAGTGGTAACACATAACTATGTTTTTAAAACACAAGAAGCCAAACTGAATAGTGAAAGGTCTCTCAAGAGACATATGTTCAAATCGTCCCTTAATAGACATTTTAAATAACCAACCTCATTAATTTTTTTAGAGTTAATTACATGGTTGGCCTCTGTGGTATATTCATATTGCAAAAGTGGTCGCAGCTTTTGAAAAATTACATCATTGATTCAAAGTTTGATAAGCGTAACACCGGTGGTCATTAACTTGAATGACCGTTAATTTTCTCAGTTAAATAGGGGTCAAAAGACTAAAATACCCTTATTAATAAAAACTAAAAACCAAAAATGAATAAAAAATTAAAATAATTAGTATATGGGTCCCAATACAAAATCACCCCGTCTTCTTCCCATCACCATCATCACCTATCTCCGGCACCATCATGTTCTTGTTAACCATTAACGATGTCAAGAGTCAATTTCATACCATATTCGACTTGAAGTGGCATTAAAAACTTATGTTAGGATTTCAAAATTGATCACTTTGCGTATTGTAAAATCGAAAACCCAATTCGATCCGAGCATTATTGCACCCATATATCACCTTAACTTATTGATTGCACATGATAAAAATAGAGTGTGTCAATTCGGGGAGGCATTGGTTTCGTCGGAGAGGGAGGTGAACAGTGGCGGAATAGGGTTGATTGGTTATGTCAGAGAGGTTTGAAAATTTTGCAACGGTGATGGTGGTGCTACAATTCAGGAAATCAACGACTATGGTGATGAAACCGATGATGGTAGTGGTGTTGCTGAAAAAACAAGGTTGTGGATGAGATGGTGGTGGTTGTCGAATATGATGGTTGTCGCCAGAGACGATGGAAGAGAGAGTGGGTTGAATGGTAAGTGAAAGGTTTCAATGCTAAATAATTATATATATGTTTTTCTATACTTAGATCTAAAAGGACCAAAATATCCATAAATTTAACAAACAAAACTAATAGAGTTAATGTAAAAAATTAAAATCGTTAAAAAAAATAAATCACAAAGCATGATATAACAAAAGATTATTTTTATCCAGAAAGATTAAAACACTCAAACCACATTACCAAAACTTGAGTTTATTATTATTTTTTTTTATAATTAATCTAACTTAAAAACTCTGAAGCCCTAATCACTTAAAATAAAAAAAGTCAAATTGAATTTTAATAATCCAGACTATTATATATTGACCGATAATAATCCATACTATTAATTTGGTCGGTAACACTTCCAACTTTTATTTTTATTACTAATAACAGTTCTAATGATATAATTTTTAATTTTTTATGTTTGATTTGGATTCGATTCTAATCGTAATAACGATTATAAATGAAATGAAAAAAAATAAGTTTAAAATAAATTCAAATCAAATATAAAAATTTAAAAACAGGTGCATTGTGTCTACAAAAACAAACAAAATTCTCAAATTTCCTCTGATCTCCAAATTTCCGTCTTCCGTACCGGACCGCCGGAAACCTTCCCGGAGATTCTCCATATTCCCGGCGACGGAGTCTCAGGTAAACACGTTATCATTAATTACATAACAATTTCCGGTGATCATTGCGTGTAAAATGCCCTAAAGTTGAATAATTTTTGCTTCAACGGTTGATTATTCAAGTTGGAATATCTTAAGACGATAATATTTTTGTCCCTAATTCAACGTTGAAACTTTCACTTCTAAGAATGAGCTCACTGATGCAATGTTTGTTGCGACAGTTGTAATGAAGAAAGCACTACTGCCTGTAAAAACTATCAGCAAGGAGAGGCAAATTTCAGGGAAAGAAGGTTTAACGAAGCTCTTGAGATGGCATTTTGGGCATTCGGAGTACCGAGGAAAGCAATTGGAAGCCATAGAAGCTGTGTTATCAGGTTTTGTAGTCATATTCGTTTTTATTGGAGGGAAAATTGTTTAGGCTTGTTGAAATTTGTTAAAAGTAGCAAGTTTTCGAGTTTGTTAATGCATAATTGTGCCCTATTTTTGTTTCAGGAAGAGATTGTTTCTGTCTGATGCCAACTGGTGGCGGGAAATCGATTTGTTATCAAATTCCTGCACTGGCAAAACCAGGGATTGTGCTTGTTGTTTCTCCTTTGATAGGTGGAAGAAATTTGATCTTGATTTGGATGTTTATGGAAGCTTGTATTACACAATGTTTCTTTGGTTTTCATTTTTTGATGTCAGGGTTTGACTTGATTTCATGCCTTGTTTCTCCATGATCACAGCTTTAATGGTGAGTTTGTTTGTTTGTTTGTTTAATGATCTCATTGAAGGTCAAATTGCTTTGATTTGCCATGTTACTTTGGCCCAGGAAAACCAAGTTATGGCATTGAAGGAGAAAGGGGTTGCTGCTGAATATCTGTCGTCCACTCAGACTTCACAAGTTAGGAATAAGGTGACGTGACTAACGTCTAACTTTAGTTCTTAAGTTGGAACCTCATGTTATTTTCAAACTCCGACAACAAATTATGGGGGCAACTTCCGTCAATCTATTTAATATACTCGATGACTTTTTTAGATCCATGAAGAGCTAGAATCTGGAAATCCAGGATTGAGGTTGCTCTATGTGACACCAGAATTGATTGCAACAACCGGATTTATGTCAAAGTTGACAAAGATTCATTCAAGGGGGTTGTTGAATCTGATTGCAATAGATGAGGTTTGAACTTTCATTGGTTAATCGTTGAGTATACATCTGATTGTTTCATCAATGTATTCTGGTTATATTTGTTCTCTTTTTTCTCAACTTCTTAGGCACATTGCATCTCAACATGGGGTCATGATTTTAGGTGATTTCTCAAGTTTTTATATAGTTTTATAATTCCTTGTACAAGCTCAATGTAGACTAGTCATGTTTATGTTGTCCTTGATTCAAATATATTTTAATGCAGGCCTAGCTACAGAAAGTTAGCTTCTTTGAGGAAATGTCTGCCAGACATTCCAATACTAGCATTGACAGCTACTGCTGTTCCCAAGTGAGTCTTATTCCTCTTACTATTCCAATACTAGCATTGACAGCTACTGCTGTTCCCAAGTGAGTCTTATTCCTCTTACTATGTACAATCACTTTTATACCCAACAATTTCGATTAGTTATCTTACTTGTTTCTTTACAGTATGCATTCTTTTAGAGTTACTGTAAACTATATGCAGGGTTCAGGTGGATGTGATAGAGTCGTTGGACATGGAGAACCCTGTAGTCCTGAAATCATCATTTAATCGCCCGAATATATATTATGAAGGTTGAGTCAATATGTGTTGTCTGTTCCCTAACTTAATGCATGCATGTTTGTTTTATGGTTAAGGCAGATAAGGGAACGGGAAATGTTTATTTTGTGCCATCTTGTTAACAAATTAGAACCTTGATCTTAATATTTATTATTTATTGGCCATTGCTCTTCTCTCTTGCCAGTTTCACTATTTGTTTGTGTATAAAGTAATTTGCTTTTTGTTTGGGTTAAAATTTAATAATTTATGTCAGTGACCAAAATTTCAATTTGTACAGTTCGATTTAAAGATCTTCTAACTGACCCATATGCTGATCTGACTGATCTAATTAAATCTTGTGGAGATGTATGTGGAATTGTGTACTGCCTTGAACGTACAATGTGTGATGATCTGGCTTCTCATTTATCAAAAAATGGCATTTCTTGTGCTGGTACTTAGTTTTTTCATCTTCCTTTGACTTAATCTTGAGGTGTTCTTTACAAACATGCTTATTTTTCTTGATTTGCTTTCAGCATATCATGCAGGGTTAAACAATAAACTACGGACCTCTGTTTTGGATGATTGGATTTCTGCCAAAACACAAGTTGTAGTGGCTACAGTGGCTTTTGGGTATGGTTAAATTTTTTTACTATTATAATTAAATGACCCAAATGAAGAGGAGTTTATAGTCATATGTTATTTCTTTTCTTTTTTCATGCTGGTTACTCTCCTGGAGCATTTTTGGTGAATTATAATCTAATGAGATGTTGTTGTGCCTTTAGAATGGTATGGTACTCTTTTAGTAATCTAACCCTTTTTTATTTTGTTGGGAAACTTTTTTTAAGTGTATATATCAGCTAACTAGTCACTCACAATAATATTAGGGTATAGATCGGAAAGATGTTAGGATTGTTTGCCACTTCAACATTCCCAAATCAATGGTATCTTTTTATCAAGAATCAGGTAGAGCCGGTCGTGATCAACAACCTTCTAGAAGTGTTTTATACTATGGAATAGACGACCGCAAGAAAATGGTTTGATACTTTCTTTTTAATTTTTTTTTATCATTCCTTTGATCATTAGTTACTAATATATAAGATACTTGCAGCAATTTATATTAAATAATGCAGATAACAAGAAGTCACAGTCCTCAAGTTTGCATGACAGTTCTCCGAAGAAGTCAATTGTTGACTTTAATTTGGTAAGCTTGTAAAGCTTATCTTCAGAATTACCTCATTAATTTGCTTAAATAATTTGATTTAATTGGTTTATAAATGCAGATAGTGGAGTATTGTGAAACATCTGGTTGTCGTAGGAAAAAGATTCTTGACGGTTTTGGGGAACAGGTTAGCTATATTAAAGTTTGTAGCACAATCCTTCTAATTTATACTATATCTAATGTTACCAGATTTTTAAACGTCACTTGCACAAAGTAGGTGCCAACATCACTGTGTAAGAAAACATGTGATGCATGCAAAAATCCAAACCTAGTGCAGAAAAACTTGGAGGAGCTTAAAGCCATGTGTTCTCTTGGTAATAGAATTGGATCCTCAAAGATATTTATAAGCAGGTAATAGTTTCATTTATAAAGCTATTTATATATCTTTTATGAATAAATGTTATGTAATGCTGAATGATTCTTATCCCAGCTCCTCAAAACCTGTTGATGAAATTGATTTCTCAGAGTATTGGTCTCGTGATGACGAAGCAAACGTGTCAGAGGATGATATTTCTGATGATGACGGTAACATTTTGTGTCTTGATTTTATGGATTCGGCGTTTCTGATAGATCGCAGTTCTATGGTTACAAGCATATAAATGATCATTTTTGTTGTTAACATATGTTTTAACCTTGTGTTTCTTAAGTTGACTAGTTTAATTTCCAGATGATATTGATGCTGTCGAAGGCCTCACACAGTCAGCCCTACCTTCAAAATCAAAATATAGCGAGAAGATGGATATTTTGCAACGCGCAGAAGAAAAATATTATAAGACAAAAGCTCCTGATAAACCGGTAATTTCTAGTGGTTAGAGGGGGATCATTGACTATACATATATTCCGTAGTAGAGTCTAGTTTGACTTTTGACCTTCTCACAGAACAATAAACCTGACAAAAATGCTATAAATGAAACCACACGGGAGTCCTGCAAGCAAAGACTACTCAATTCACTAAAGCAAACACAGCAGCGGCTCAACCACTTGCAGTATGCATACCATCCACTCCTTTTACTGATTTCTGCCAAATTTATGATCTTTTGAGTGTTTCAAAACCACTTTTTTATGCTTGATGTACAGGATAGACCCTGAAACGTCTTCCATGTTTCTTGAAAATGAGTGCTTCAAAAAATACGGGAAAACTGGAAAATCATTTTATTTATCACAAGTTGCAAGTACTGTGAGGTGGCTTTCAACAGTTAATGCTGCAGACTTAACATCTAGGCTTGCCACTAATCCGAATTCTACGTCAAAAAATGCAACAGAAGAGGAACCTTTAATATCAATATCACCGTCTGTTTCAGATCAGGCAATGAAGATGAGTGAAAAAGATCATGACAATGTTTCGTTAAGTTCTTCAGAGAGCACTTACAGTGACCTAAAGTTGCCACCCATCCCATCTTTCTCTGAGTTTGTCAACAAAAAAAGCGGCAAAGATAGCAAACCATCAGCATATGGAATTAATAAGAAGCCAGATAAAAGAAGACGACTTCAGTAGTTGAAACTGTTTCTAGTATTTGCAATGGCAATGCATAGTATTGGATGTAGAAATCAATTTACAAGAAGGATATATGCCCGGTGAGTTTTTTTTGCACTTTTTTTGTTTCACAAATAATATTCATCTTGCTAGTCATAATGGTTCATATCGGCTACATGCCTATGAAATCGTTTTTTAAACCTCCAAAGAAAAGCTTCACGTTAAACTCCAGGACTGAAGTGACAAATGCCATCACTTCTCCACTAGGAACACCTAACATCTTGATAATCTTTCCATCACTCCCCACATTTATTGCCATTGCACTTTTGCCAAGGGTATTAACTTGATCATACAGCTTCGGAAATGTTGCCAAAAGGTGTTATATTGCTTTGGAAGAATGCACAAATTTCATACTGTTTGAGAGCAGCTGCATTATGTAAACTCTTGTAATCACCTTCAAATCATAATTACTGTTGTTACATTAAAGATACAAATTGTCTAATTACCTTAAGTATAGCTATCCAAAATGACCCATCAGGAGCAAGATTAATATTGTCTGGTGAACCAGGTAGATTGTCAATAAAAGTGTGGACATTTCCTCTAATTTTTTTCTTGAGCCAGTACTTTTAAGGATCTAAATCTGATACAGAAGCAAGTCCAAGCCCATCAAGCAGCACCAATAAGTCAATAACTCTTGCTCTGAAGAGATGACCACCCCATTAGCAAGACCAAGCCCATCAAGCACCAATGATGTTTCCGTTGTAAATGGGTCATATCTTAGAAGCTACCCGTGGGTTTAGCCTCAAGGATATCCAGGTGCGCATCATGCAACCCAAATTTAGCGCAACTCCCATCACCTGCTTCAACAATGTTATCTGCAAACCTTATATTTTCACCATTCATATGAGCTGCTAAACTGTCACTGCACCATCTTAACTAACCTTAATCAAAGCCTGCATAATCATATATAATTTCATTTCACTCGACTTTTTCTTCGACCCAAAGAATTTACAGATTAAAAAGATTACATCCTTGGGAGTCACACACAATCAGATCACCAGCTCTCGTGACTGTCATACTGAGTAAAATATCTCTGTTCTGTATCTTCTTCCATTTTCCACGTGTCCCATTTGTATGCAATGTTTTGATCCACCCATCTCTGGTAGCAGTATACCCCAACAGCATGCATGTCAGTCTTGAAACCTTCCAAAATATCCTGCATGCATTTCAGTCCAATACTCTAAGAGCAACAAATTAATATCATTACTGTGGGTCAAGGTTGGGAGGTTGACTTTTTGATTTTGCGTGTTACCTGATGACTTATTATATAGAAAGTTACATAAGAAAAACTTTGAAAGATAATACCGTGAGAATTTTAACTTGTTAGTTTAGAAAGCTTGAGTCGTGCACCGCACTAACCTACGTTATAAAACAAAGTTTGATAATTCGATCTGGTGACAGAACGGTGTATGGTTTGGTTTCCATCGAGTGATTTGCCAGTAATAGAGGTCATTATTAAGGCATGCCGTATACACCTGAGACATATGCAGTGAAGATAAGGTTCATTCCTCTCACTTGGATGGGAGTGTGAAATCGTTAAGCCTCTTAAGGGTATAATTAAGCCGAACGGTGATTCAAACTGATATAAATAATGCAGTCATATAGAAGATAAATTGATGAAGACCAATGATGTCTGTTAATCAATTTTAATTTTGCCACACGATTAATGATATCAGACGCTAGATGTTGTCCCGCTTGTGTCAGCATACATTAAATCTTATCCAAATGAAAGATTGTTGGATATATATGCTTAATGAGAAACATGATGAAAGAAGCATACTTCAGGAGTCTTAACTGTCCTCATCATTGTAATGGTAAGATCCTTACTATGGTTTTTTTATTTTGTCAAACGTGTATATGCTGGTCAATTAACAAGAACAATTATCAAAGGATCTGGGGCTAATGGTACTAAGGTGTATTGGAAAGATGTCTTTCTCAAGTGATTTAGGATTCTAAGTCTTGTACTAAAAAATGAATAGATTTAGAAGTAGGATTAGAATGTCTGTGAGTAAGCCGTTCTGAAAAAAGAAAAACAAGAATAATTTGTTTTTACTCACGTAATATTCCTCTTGCGAGCATCATGATTTATATTATATTACTACTTCTTGTTAAGCTTCTCCTTTTTACACATTTTAAAACCACAACCAACAGAATACAGTTATCGCAAACATAGATCATTGCGATAAAAAAGTTCCAGCTTCATGCTAAAGTTTTTATTGGCAACTTGCCTATGAATTCATTTTTCAAACTTCCAAAGTAAAGATTTCCATCAACCTCCAGAACTGAAGTGACAAATCCCATCACTTCTCCTGTAAGATCATCTAACCTCTTGATAATCTTTCCATCACTCCCAACATTTATCGCCATTGCACTTCTTTCAACCGCTTTAACTTGATCACTCAGCTTTGGAAATGTTGCCAGAAGGTGTTTAACTGCTTTGGAAGAATGCACAAATTTCATCCTGCTTGAGGTCACCTGCATCATGTAAGCTCTCTTAATTACCTTCAAATCATAATTCTTGTTGTTGCATTAACACATAGAAGTTATCTAATTACCTGAAGTATAGCTATCCAAAATGACCCATCAGGAGCAAGATTAATATTGTCTGGCGCGCCAGGAAGATTGTCGATAAAAACGTCCACTTTTCCTCTCATTTCCTCCTTTAACCAGTACTTTAGACACCTAAATCTGATACACAACCAAGTCCAAGGTTTTCTAACTTTTAGTTATATATATTAGTATTTTACACAAACTGCACTTTTTTTTAGGTTTATTTGCAAATTTCACTTACTTCCATGATTCACATACCACCAAAAACTCTTGGTCTGCAGAGATGGTTACCCCATTAGCAAACCCGAGCCCGTCAAGCACCAACGACGTTTCCGTTGTAACCGGGTCATATTTTAGAAGCTGCCCATGAGGTTTAGCCTCCAACACATCAAGGTACCAGTTATGCAGCCCAAATTTAGTGCTGGCTACACTAAAGTATAAGCTCCCATCACCTGCTTCAACAACATCATCTGCAAACCTTATGTTTTCACCATTCATATGAGTTGCTATAGCTGTCACTCCACCATCTTCACTAACCTTAATCAAACCCTGAAAACGTCACATAAAATTCCATTTTAATCAACTTTATTGGATAAAAAAAACTTAAAAAAGTATAAAAGAGTCACCTCCTCGGTGTCACACACGATCAGGTCGCCTGATCGCGTGACTGTCAAACCAAGTAAAGTATCTCTGTTATGTATCTTCTTCCAGTTTTCACATGTCCCATTTGTATGCAATCTTTTGATCCACCCATCTCTGGTAGCAGTATACAGCATCCCCTTTTGGTCCACACATAGACCTTCTGGTTTGTTTAGTATCCCTTCTCCTAGCTTAATTACTTCCTGTAAAGATCAAAGAACACACAGTAATTAACATGAAGAAAACACACAGTAAGTATAGGTTAGAAAGCTCACCTGTAGGTGATTGTTAGGGGTGAAAAGATGTGAAGATGGTTCAGGTGGTAATTCAAGTGGGTCTGGAGATATTGGGGAGAAGAATAAGACTTGAAGTGCAACTGCAAGTGCAGAAACAAGAAGAAAGCTTGCTGTAATAACACCATACTCCATAACTGTACTTTGGTGATAAGAGAATACTTCTTGGTGATTTAAATCATTTCAAAGAAATTGAAAAATCATCTCGAGGAGCTTTCATGACCGGGCCATATTCTTGAAAGAGAAATTCTATACAAACAATACTGACAGATTTAACGTTTTATTGATGTATAAGAAAGAAACCCAAAAGTTAAACGTTTGTTTAGCCTGGAAAGCTGAAAATTCTAACCCCGTTTACAAATACATAAGCATGTTTAATTAGAAAGCCAAAAACTAAACGTCCATTTAAAAGTTGAAACGACTGATGTCATATAGTATATGAGAGTGTGAGTGTAGCGTACACTACTATATAGCAAGACAATTCTTGAAAACTTCCAAGATAACATGCATGCGTGTCAGAAATATGGCAACACATAGTTTTGTCAAGATTGCGGGTCAAGTTTGGGCTATCGGGTAGCCAGAATTTTAAAGTTGGGTGGACCAAATAACTTATCACCAGATAATGAAATGTACTAAAAAGTTTGAAAGAAAATAAATTGTAAAAGGGTTTATCTTTAATTTGTTTATTTAGAAAGTATGCAATGGGTGTTAAGAGTAGTAAAATAAAGCAAGGGTTTTCGGTTACCACATCCTTTGAGTCCTTAAGTTCTATAAATATAATAACTTATGCATATATAAGTTGAGCTTTGGACTTGGAAAGAGTTTTTAGATGTTAATGTATATTCATTGGCATCCTATATGAAAACTAGTCTAGAGCTGATGGATTAGGAACTAGAGTTGACAAACCCAAACTCAAAGCACACCTCTAACATTTTGTATTGAAGCCGACGGACACTTGGAAATCGGTTGAATCAATGTCTTGAACAATAAATATAGCAAATCTGAATTGATAAATTTACACTATTGAACAAAAAATTAACACTACTGACCGGAATAAAAAGCAATAACAGACACAGTATATATAACTAAATACTTGATCTGAAAAAGTAGGAACATAAAACTCTTTGATGGCAATAACATGAAGGTAGAAACTTTAGTTGGTGAAGTAAAAACAATGGAAAAGCTAGAACATGTTAATTGGGATGTATGGTGTGGATTCCAATTGTAATGTTGTTCCTATGCTAGTTTCTAGCCACTTGCTAGAATTCTAATAAAAAATTTATCTGTTCAAAATTTTTTTTAACTGGACTTTGAAATAAATAAACATCCAAACACAATGTAGAATATTTTCCTATCATTTTGTTTTCTTTATTCTATGCTTATGTTTTAGTTACAAGGTATTAAGATTGAACTTTTGATACAAGTCGATAAGTATAAATAAAGTTTTAAAAAAGAGCTTATTGTTTAAAGTACGTTTTAGGTACCCAAAAAATTAAACCGACTTGAAAACATAAGCGTCAGACAACACTCTCTTACATAACTAATACAAATGTGAAAGCATGAATAGTAGCAAGCAAGCTACCTATCTGCTTAATATTTTTAATTTCACTCTTATACTATATATAACATTTGCTTTTTATCTAATTATTTTTTTACTAATTTGTTTTGTCTTTAATAATTTTTGTTTGTTAACTTAAAAAAACGAATACACGGTTGATTTTAATTATTTTTCTATAATGTTCTAATATA
Source organism: Flaveria sonorensis (assembly GCA_025506505.1). Classification (NCBI taxonomy): domain Eukaryota; kingdom Viridiplantae; phylum Streptophyta; class Magnoliopsida; order Asterales; family Asteraceae; genus Flaveria; species Flaveria sonorensis. The sequence goes on from CM046424.1 coordinate 61,123,794, forward strand.
AAGTTTGTTAAACACGAGGATTAATTAAACACAAGGTTAATTTTTGGTGTTTTAAGTTTTATCAACTTCCATTGATGTACTGTAACGGAAGCAACACCCTGAAGAACATTGGTTATGTTATTGCTATTATTAGTACTCGTACCAGTATTTATTTATGATTTTCGATTGATGTAAGACATGATTTTATTTTTTGGGTTACATCGTATCGGTTCTGTCAGGTATCAAGTTGTGTTAAGAATAATGTATGTTGTATTGAGTATCGGTATTATTGAAACCGGTGTCTATATTCATTTTTATGTGTTTTAATTGATTCAAAAATATTTAGTTTCTTTTCAAATTTGATGTTTTATAAAATTTGAGTACGCTTAATTTTATTTATGCAACGCTAGGACTATACAACTCTTGTATTATATGTAATATATACTTTTAACCCATTCATTTTTTTACTAATTTGATTTTTCTTCGAAAACTGTTATTATTAACATTTTCTTTTTGAAAAGCCTAACCTAATGTTGTTTCGAATATTTTTTTTGGTGTTCCGCTATGAATTTTGTTAGAAACGTAGTTCTATTTAAAATATAGTATTTTTTTAGGTATCGCAGGTTATATCGATTAACGATTACATGCCAGTACTGTGAAGAATGAAACTTTTTCGAATGAAGAACACCAATACCATTATATAATGATTTTCTATCATGTTTTGATCTCTAGAACCGAGTCGATGCAATTTTATATGTTTCTTTTCTGTAATTAAGCATGTTAAAGTTGACGCCGTAACGCATGTAATGAAATGCGCAAACACGTCGTATCACGCAGGCTTAACTTTTACATTATAAAAGATAGCATCTTCAAAACTTATCAAATTGATCAACAAACTGGTGATGGTGAAGTATCTATATAACTCACTTTCCAACACTTCTGCGAGTTAACTTAGTGAGCAAGTTATATATAAAATTAATAAAATGTAATAACGCGTTTTGTAACTCTAAAATGTAAAGTATTGACGCGTTATGACTATCATTGTCAACGTGTCAATCGACTGATCGAATGATCTAACGTTGAAGCCTATTTTTGTCGATGGTTTAGAGAAAATCAAATGATTGTAGTCTTGATTTTATTCTATTTTATATGTTATATTTCAAATATAATAATATCTAATCTTGATTTTGTTTTATTTTTCTTGACGACACCACAGTCTGACAGTCACCCTTTCCATTCAAAAATTTATACATGTTTCTCCTTTTTCTTTGAACAATAATATACTGAATTAAAAAATATAATAAACAAAAATAAAAAAATAAAAAAATAAAAAAATCAAAGTACCTGTATGTGTCAAAGAATTATATCTCCACATGTCGTTTCTAAAATTTGTATTCCTATTTTTTTTGTTTTACTCCTGGAAAATAGAACTTAATAAAGGCTTACTTTCCGCACGCATATTTATTTTACATTTGTATTTTGGAAATGAGTTTTTATAGATATTATCTTAATTAGTTTAAGGAATATTAAGGATATATATGTAAAGCTAACTACAAATTATCTAATCACACATGTTTAGTTAAAATGAACCATTAAATTTAGAATTTTTGTTGTTTAAAATACTTTTGTTTTACATATCAATCGTAAATTAAACGTAATTAACTGTCATAAAAAGTTTGGCGTTATGTATTAATGGAAAGAAAGCTTATTATTGCTACTTCCATAACATGGATCATTTGTATTATTTTATAAAATAAACATATTCTTAAAGACCTAAACAAAAGTTCTACACATTTATCTATATTGTTAAAAGACTTACATAGTTAGATGGATGTCACTGGCATGTTATTTTCTAATTTTTATCTTAGATTGGATGATAAGTATTAGTTTTTATTTCATATTAAGTTTTATAATACACCCCCTTCATATTTTTTTATCTGCTAAGGACAAATATCATTAAAAATTACCAAGTAGCTAGCAGATGAAACAAACCCCTTATTTATTAAAGTTAAAGTCCATATATCACTACATTTCACTTTCTTAAAATAATTTTGAACCATAAAAAAACTTTTAAAATAAATTTAAAAATATTTACTTTCAAAAGATTCACATCATCCATTCAAATAAACTAAAAGATTAATAACATAATTAATATTTTTCTTCATTTTTCTAAAAGTATACATGTAATACACAAAACAACAATCTTCTAGAGGGTCAATATAACATTATAACTAAAAGTAACATTTCAAACTTTTGTATACTTACACATTAATTATATACATATTAACCACCAATCATTAAACGTTTTTTTCCTCAAAATAGATCGTATCTGATACAACACAATCATATTACTATGTTACTATCTTTAATTACTTTCTTTAATGACATATGATTAAGAAATCAATCGCCGGTTATAATCTTGTCACTTTAGCGACAACCCACTAACCACCCAACCCATATGATACCTTCCCATAATATGTCAACTACTTCATTCCATTCACACTGTCGACAAACTCCAATACACAAGCCACCCCTCCTAACATCACCATCTTTAGTTCTTTACACCACCAAGAACCCTAATTTCATATCGATTTTGATTTCTCCCACTTGTTTGAATCATACCCTGTTTCTTGATCGTCTTGATCGTCGATCTTTACCCTTTTGCACCTTCAAAAGTTGTCACAATCTTCCAATTGATTTGGGTAGATTGTGAGTTTTGTTCAACTATGTGTTCTTGATTGTATTTGATTATCGTAATCTACGTACCAATTGGGTAAAAAGATCGTAAATTTAGGGTTCTTGCTGTTGCTGATGGATCGGACAGCGGTTAATTTTTGTGGGTCTTTACGCGGTGTTTTTACCCTCGTGTTCGTCGTGTTTTGCTTTCATCGATTGACGGGTAATTGGAACTCCATTGGGGGGAATCGGGTCGGGTTTCTCAGTAACCCGGGTACCTCGAGTATCAAGACTCCACCCGATTGTACCGGGTTGAATCAGCATGAAGGTTTTGGAAGTGAATGTGAGTTCTTGAGGGCTTACCCCCAATGTCATTCTAATGGGTTTTTTAATTACTTGAGTTTTTTCTATTGTTCTTGTGAAAATCATGCTTCTGTGGGTTACATTGTGCTTATTATTTGGTTAGCTGCACTGTTTTATCTGTTGGGGAATACTGCTGCTGATTATTTCTGTTGTTCCCTTGAAAAGTTGTCGAATTTGTTGAGATTACCACCTACTTTAGCAGGGGTGACCTTGCTTCCATTAGGGAATGGTGCTCCTGATGTGTTTGCTAGCATTGCGGCTTTTGCGGGTTCTGATAATGGTGATGTTGGGCTCAGTAGTATTCTTGGTGGTGCGATTTTCGTGACTTGTGTCGTTGTGGGGACTATTTCAATCTGTGTGGCTGATCAGATTGTGAGTATTGATAAGAAGTGTTTCATTAGGGATGTTTGTGTGCTGCTGTTTGCTGTTGTGTCTCTTGCTGTGATCTTGCTGATTGGGGATGTTAGTATTGGTGGCGCGATTGCATTTGTGGTGATCTATGCTGTTTACGCTACCTTAGTTGCTGCTAACGAGGTCTTTAGACGAAAATTTGGTGTTTTGAAGGGAGACACCTGTGTCCCCTTGTTATCTGTTACTCAAACTGATGGTCCTGAAAATCTTGAAAATGGAGATCTTGAATCGGAAGAGTCTGATGATGTTCCGCATTTGATTGAGTCCAAGGTTCCACATTGGATGTGGGGTTCAAATGTCGCGATATATTCAGAGGTTCTTGCACATGGTTCAGAAGATGGCACAAGCCCTCTATGGGGATGGAAAGATGACGAGTCGGTTCATGAACATAAAGATTCATCCTTTTCATGTTCCAAGTTCTTTTCATGGTTGGAATTACCACTAACACTAGCAAGAAGGTTAACAATTCCCATAATTGAGGAAGAAAGATGGTCAAAAGGTTATGCAGTCGCTAGTGTTACATTTGCACCTTTACTTCTAGCATTTCTTTGGAACACCGAACACAACGAGAGTCAAAGCCAACTAGCCATAGTGATTATCTACTTAGCCGCTGCGGGTCTTGGGTGTGTGCTTGGTGTTGTTGCATTCATATGCACCAGAAGGGACCAGCCCCCTCAAAAGTGGCTGCTTCCATGGGTTCTTGGTGGCTTTTTCATGAGTATAGTCTGGTTCTACATGATAGCTAACGAGTTAGTCGCCTTATTAGTGTCGTTTGGGCTAATATTTGAGATCAACCCATCGATTCTTGGATTAACAGTACTAGCATGGGGCAACTCAATGGGTGACTTAATGTCAAATGTTGCACTAGCCATCCATGGAGGTGAAGGTGTGCAGATAGCAATGTCTGGATGCTATGCAGGCCCTATGTTCAACACGCTCGTTGGTTTAGGGATTTGTATGTTGATCGGGTCATGGTCAAAGAGGCCCGAAACGTATACAATGTCTGGTGATATCGGGCTTTTCTGTAACATAGGATTTCTGATACTGGGCTTGCTTTGGGCACTAGTAAAGTTGCCGAGAAATGGTATGCAGCCGAGCAAGTCGTTTGGGATTGGGCTTATGGTGATTTATGTGTTGTTTCTTGGAACAAGATTAGGGATGTCTATAGGATCTGGATCACTTGACAATGCTGCTTGATCAGACTGTAGTAGTGTGGATATATGTTTTCTAGTGTTAGTGTATAGGTTTGTATAAATAATACTGCTCACATAGTAGTGAAATTACTTATGGGAGTCCACTTGTAGTTCCTTTGATTTGTATAGTTAATTGGATGGTTTTACTTAATAACCGATAACTGATGTTTTATCTCTATAATTAAACTAACTAAACGCGGATATGTGATTGTCGGTCTATCATTTGGTTCAAGCATCAAGCCATCCAAATCGGTCATTGTTTTGATTTCATGCGGTGTTTCTTTAGTAGAATAGATTGAACGGTTTGGTTTCCTGATTGATGTGGATCCTCGAATGGAAACATTAAGAGGGATAGACTAATTGGAGAGAAGGGGACAAATGGAATGGAAGATGTTTGTGTTGTGTGGGTCACTACATATGTTTTAACGTTCTAAGAGGGTTACTCATGATCTTATAGTGTAGTGACATTGGTGATTGCTTTTCTAAAAATAGTATGAGTTTAAACATTAGTGATTGCTTCTTATAGTAAATAGTGTGAGTTCAAATGTTTACTTATATATGGTAAGTAGTTAAAAGAAGCCATTTACCAAAACCAAAGTTCATTTCATACTCCAAATAATTATTTTATTTGTGGAGTGAAATCCTATCTTTATCTTTGAGTAGTATTTAGTCCATAGACTCCACGTTACCATAAAGAATTAGACTCTTTTCAGTTTTCATTGAAGGTATGTTTTCATTATTTGTTTTCTTATCATGTTGATAAATAAACAAACGTGATTGTTGATTTTGCTTGAGAACATGTAAAGATACATTTGTAAACTCGTAACACTCTTTGCTCCACTACTTTATTCAGATTATTTCATTACTAGAAAATAAGTGTAATGCAACCTAGTTATAAAATATTAAAGTTCGCAAACAATTTTTTTAAACGCTAACTACAAGCTACTATTGTATTAAAGTTGGATTCATATCATAAAAAACTTGGCTTTTTCAAAAAAAAATTTTCTTTTGTTTTTTTGAATTTATTTTTTTCTTTTTTTTTTAATTGCGTTTCATGTAGACATTTTGTTGATAGTAAAAAAAAAATCTCGTTCATTTATTATCGTTTTATATATAAACAATAAGTTGCTTGTAAATTAACATTAACACCAATCACGGTTTTATATATAAACAAGAAGTTGCTTGTAAATCAACTTTAACACAAAATCACGTTTCAACTTATGCTAAAAGTCTACAACATTACTTATTTTTAACTCATAATCACACATACACATCCATTTGTCAACCCTAATTCTCACGGTAAGGGAATATTCCTCACATTATTTATCCATTAGCTTTAAATAGTTTAACCATTTCACTACAGGAAATGTCTTTTGATAATATCATATTCTGAGGTTAACATTTTGTAACTATTCTCATCCCTCAAATCCATTCTGTTAATTTTTTCTTGAAAGTCTAGAGAAAATTGATTTTTAAATACGGGTGATTTGTTTTTAAAAAGATGTGCGTTTAGCAACATTCATTTGTTTTACTCTAATCCACAACAGTAAACGTCATCTAGTGTAAATGAATTTTTAAGTGAAGTACGTATCATGTAGTTATGTAAAGCATTTTGTTGACGTAGAACAACAAATCGTTAATTACTATCATATTATATATAAATTCATACTGTATTACATGATAAAAACAAACATCATCAAATTTCAACCCTTTTAATGGGATAAAACTACAAACATTCCTACCAAACTTTAAGTCACCAAACTTATGCTCCGAACAGTCACCAAACTTTCTTTTCATTAATATAGAAAGGTTTATCAGAAAAGTAGAAAACTATGATATATGTCTTGAAGTTTAATCACCTTTCCTATTGAATCTGACTTTCACTAGTAAGACTTGTGTATCTTCATTTGATCTATTTATTCACTGAGCGTTATAATCAATTGTATCTTCTTCTCCACAAGTTTTCAGGGTTCATGCAATAAGGGTGAAGAATACAATTCATAGAGAAAGTTATATAGAAGAAAAGTTCATAAAATTAGATGTATTTAGATTGTAACTTATAAATTTGTATAATAATTTGTAAATTTGTGTTAGGAGGAACTAATGACATAGTTATAGACTTCGCCTTAAATTCTATAAACATGACATGACACGTTATATAAAAAGTTAGTTCGGTTCATATTCATTTTTGTAAACTTTTTGGTCAAATTATCTATTTCTTTCAATCTCCTCAAGTACATTTATAGATGTGTCTAAATATGATAGCTTTGTCTTCTCAATAAATTTACGCGAATCTCAACAAGAACCAAACCAGATCTCCGATTTGTCGAACCTCTTAGGAGAGAATTGGATTTTGAATCAACAAAGAAACGATTGCATAGATCTTAACACATCTTTAAGTACTCACCTAAACCGCACCTTTTGAAAACACATACAACAATTTCTTTCTCATTCCATCTCTCTGCAAATTTTAGAATGTGATTTTGATTGCCATTTACAAGTTACAACCCAACTTTCAGGCCCAACTCAGAACTTTCCCTAAGCCCATGTATTCATCAAGTGAGCCCACTAAATTTTATTATAAGCAATCTATTCTTTCCTTTTCGTTTTGTTTTTCGATCCACACACAAAATCGCTTCGTTTAAATTAAGCCCTATTAATTCATGCCTCAAGGCTCAAGTTTTGTAGATTTTGAGCTTTTGCATGAAATAACCTGTGCATAGGCATAGCCATCATCCAAAAACCATAAACCATAAATATCATTTTTTTTCTCTCCATAAAACCTTAATGGTGTCATTCCGATTCAAATTAGATAATATTATATGCTATTAACCTTACATTTAGAAAAGTAATGATCTATATTGTCTAGTAAAATAAGCGTTTTAAAGGACACGTGACAACTTCTGGTGAAGTCTAAACTTTTGTTTTCCGCCTCTCTATTCTATTAAATGAAAATAATTATAAATAAGTAAACTAAATAATTATATATTCAAAATATAAATCTTCTTATTTAATAAATTATTGAAACATACTAGATTATAAGATTTCAATTATATCTTCTCTTAAAATATAATTTTATAATTCTTGATTTTATTATTTGTTATTTATAATTTTTTTAAATTTTTATTATTTATTATTTCATAACATATAACATAGAAAATATTAATAAGACTAATGATTTTAATATGTTAATTTTTTTCTACACATGTAATACATATGCTTTTAACCTAGTTATTAATGTACATTGGCTATCGTCACTCTTCCCTCTCAAATTTAATTAAAATACATCATTTTCACGTGTGGTTCTCTTAAAATCTTTAAAATCTATATATGAAACAATTAGGTATAAATTAAGTCCTAAAAATTTATACATAAATACAGTTAGCACATGTGAATCATCTGTCTAATAATGGGTTCTTAATTTATGCATTGTTTTAGATGGCAACATTGTCTACATTATTCACACTTATAACATATGAATGTTTTGTGTCATTAGGGACACTCACGTGTGATCAGAATGACCTATAACGTGTCATTGTCACGTACATAATAAATATTTATAAGTTAACTATCATCAAAGTGACCGTTCATGAATTATGATGATACATGACTAAAATGGTAATGCCACTACTGTATGTATGGATGATGCATTTACGTAAATACCAATAAAATTTAAATATTATATGCGACAAAAGAAAAGTTGTTATCCTGGTTCAGTATCACATATATTCATACGTAATTATTGTAATGCTTCCATGATTTTCTCAACTTTTAAGCACTCCTAAATTACTGATTATAAATTTCCTGTTTCTCAAATAAGAAAAAGAAAAAGAATTCCGGAACAGTGACTGTCAGTGAGTATAAGTATTAATACTGAACAATTATATACCATATGAGGAAGTAAAATAATATACCAATTATTAAAAATTAAAAAATAAACATGTATATTATTGCCATCAACCTTCAGGCAAGTATTAAAAATGGATTCAAATAGAAAAAAATACCAAAATAAGCCGACTTCCTTAAAATATACATTCACTATCCTAACGAAAACCTACCACGACTTTCAACATTAAAATGAAAATACACTCAAGGTGGATACCGTAGCTGCGTGACACACACGTATACTATTTGAGCAAAATGACCTTGGAAAATAACAATGTCCACACGACCAATATATTATTACCATCACACAGATCCATTCATAGATGTTATTACGATCATCACAAAAATTCTTAATACAATCCGCACAGATATGGTTTGTACAGAAGTATTAGTATGATCTACACAGATTTGTACAATTCAAACTAAAATTACGTATATATATCAAGCCTCTAGTGTGTCACTATGTAGTGTGTTTTGACACAAAAGTCTTCACACCCCACTTTCTCACAAAATCAATAATTTTGAAAACCAAATGATTATTAAAAAAAAAACATAGATATGTTAGCTTTTGGAATTCTCCCTTCTAAATACCCTCAAGCCTTATCCATTTTCACCCAAACCTACAAACACAAAAAACCTTCAAGTTCACTCAACAATGGAGTCTCTTCCTTGGGTCCTTTTAGCCACTGCAATCTCTCTACTCATCTTCAGATTACTCAACAACTCTCAAGCCAAAAGAACCCTTCCCCCGGGCCCTCGACCATTGCCGATAATCGGAAACCTGAACCTCATGGGTCCTCTCCCACACCAATCTCTCCACAAACTGTCCCAAACCTACGGCAAACTCATGCGCCTCAGGTTCGGTTCGACCCCGGTTGTAGTCGCATCGTCCCCAGAAATGGCTAAGCAGTTCCTGAGGACGCATGACCGTGTTTTTGCTTCCCGGCCGCAGACTGCGGCCGGGAAGCATTTTACCTATGACTATCAGAATATAACCTGGGCTCCATACGGGCCGTACTGGAGCCAAGGTAGAAAAATATTTCTGAACGAGCTTTTTAGCTCGAGTAGGCTCGGTTTGTCTGAATACATTCGTGTTGAAGAAATGCAAAGCTTTCTTGACCAGATACACGCGGTGTGTGGTGATCCCATCGCGCTAAAAGATCATGTTTCGCTTGTGAATTTGAGTGTGATTAGTAGATCTGTTTTGGGTCGTAAGTATGTTACTGAGTGTGCTGCAGATGAGGAGATTATGAGACCTGAAGAGTTCCAAAAGATGTTGGATGAGCTGTTTTTGCTCAGTGGGGTGTTGAATATCGGTGATTGGATACCTTGGCTAGGGTTTTTGGATCTGCAAGGGTATGTGAGGAGGATGAAGGCTGTGTTTAAGCAATTCGATCGGTTTTATGATCATGTGTTGGAGGAGCATCGGGCGCGAATGAAGGCCGAAGGGGACGGTTTTGTAGCGAAAGATATGGTGGATTTGTTGTTGAAGATGGCTGATGATCCTAACCTTGAGGTCAAGCTCGATTCTAATTGCATCAAAGCGTTGACACAGGTAAGTGACAAGCTGCGTAGAAAAGGTGTCTCTCTGAGGTTCAGTCTTACGTACGGCAGACAAAATATGTAGATTTAACAGTAGGATAAAGGTGTGTGAGTTAGCTGTTCTAAGAAAATTCATTTATTACAGGATCTTATTCAATTATTATTATTTTTTAACGGTGTTATAGGATCTGATAGCGGGTGGAACCGAGACGGCCACAACAACTGTGGAATGGGCGATGTCTGAGCTAATCAAGCAACCACATCTAGTGAAAAAGGCAACCGATGAGCTCGATCTCGTAATTGGTAGAGAAAGATGGGTGCAAGAGTCCGATTTCCCGAGCCTTCAATTCATAGACTCAATCCTAAAAGAAACCATGAGGTTGCACCCAGTGGTTGTGTTACTAGCACCCCATTTCGCCCTTGAAGATTGCAAAGTGACGGGTTACGATATCGCAAAAGGCACCACAGTTTTCGTCAACGTGTGGAGCATAGGGCGCGACCCGGATATATGGGACGACCCGCATGTTTTCCGGCCCGAGAGGTTTTCGGGCCGGGATGTGGATGTAAAAGGGCAACATTTTGAGTTGATACCGTTTGGGTCGGGTCGGAGGATGTGCCCGGGTTATAACCTTGGGCTGAGGATGATGCGGACCGCACTCGGGAACTTATTGCATGGGTTTAATTGGAAGTTACCTGAAAATATGAAGATGGAAGATATTGATATGGAAGAGGTGTATGGATTGACTACACAAAGGAAGTCCTCGTTAGTTATTATACCAGAGCCTCGGTTAGCCGCTCATATGTACAATTAAATACCAGAGATGATATTATAATTAAGTTATGGTTGATTGTAATAACTAGTTTAGAAATTCGTGTACTACACATTATGACTAGTAACAAGTATCTAGTGTGTTATCCGATTTATATTGCAGTGATGGATGGTGACTATGTTGGATTTTAAGTTTTAATGACTTAAAAAACAGTCATATTTCATACCATACTATTTTCATAAATAACAATATGTTATTGCTAGCAATGCGGTGAGCATATTGCAGAGAACGATGTGTGAGAGAGGAAGATGAATGGTGACTATGTTGGGTCTTAGGTTTTAACAATACGTTGTGGCTATGATTTCATTTTAATCCGTAGTGTTAATTTTTAGTGTTAATTTTTTTATTAGGTTGATTGATTTAATATGTATAAATATAATTGTATATTTGTATATAATAGGCGAAATCTACTAAAGTACTATGTATAAACTATATATATATAAAAATAATAAATAATTCGAGCCGAACCGAGCTGACCGGACCTTTGCTCGCGTTTGGCTTGTTTACAAACTGATCCAAGCCGATCGGCTCGTTTACAACCGAGCAGAAGTTTGAACGAGCATCAAACGAGCGATGAGCGTTTTGAACAACCCGTAATACAAGGATAATAGTTCTCAAAGAAGTCGGCGTTTCGAGGGTTGAGGATCGGTTAAAAACAGTAACAGGACCCAATCGTTAAAGGATTAATTTTGATTAATAATAGTTTAATAGTTGTTTGGTGGAAGTTGTATTAAACTAGGATTGTAGTTGTTTATTTGTTTGATTATTTGATAGAGTTTGAGTTGGGTTAGAAGTAGTATAAGTTTAGTATAAATAGAAGGTTGAGGACTCATTGTAAATTGTGGTTTTTTGATATTAATTAAAGTGGTTTGGTGTATTGCTTGATCCAAATAACTTCAACAATTGGTATCAGAGTGAGGTTAAAATCAAAAAGACGGTGTGAAGATCAAGCAATAATCGAAGTGAAGAATGAAGCCGCCCGATTAAATCTGTGAAATATTAGTCGAAACTGTCAACCTGTGATTGGTTGAAACAAAGTGGAAAACTGATCGTGTGATTCGATCAATAACAAAGATCTAATCATGTGAGACGATCAATAATGACGAGCAAAATGGATCGAAAACGAATGCAAATCGAAACTACTTTCAAATTCACTTGTATTATTGATTCTATATGGTGGTACCTACTAATCCCATCAATTCTACATTTATACTGATAACTATACAACTCAAATGGTTGTTACAATCTCAACTACCATCTTACACTAACTATCCTCACAATTCAACATGTACAACAATGGCCCTTACATGTCAACAATATTAACAGATTCAACATTTATATTTTTGGATCAATTCCATAAGCTTCGGAAGAAACTCATATGCTTTGAAAGAAACTTATACTTCGGAAGTTTAACTTTAAAGTTATGCTTCGGAAGTTTTTTGTGCTTCGGAAGTTTTCCTATCAAAGTTTGACTTTTATATTTTGGAATTAATCCAATAATCTCCCCTCTTAATTCCAAAACCTCTCAGTCAAATCCTCCACTCCTATCAAGCTTCTCATCTCAGCAAATTTCATTCTTGGTAGCAGCTTTTGTAAAAATATCACCCTTTTGAAGGTTTCCACAAACGAATTCCACTTGAATCTTGTTTTTCTCAATGCAATCTCTAATGAAATAGTACTTTAGCTCAATATGCTTTGACCTCCCATGAAACATAGGATCCTTCATCAATGCCAAATCTAATCTGTTATTCACTTTTAAGATAACTGTGTCTTGCACTTGACCTATTATTTCATTTATTAGACCTTGTAACTAAATAGCTTGACAAGCTGCAGTTGTGGCTGCCATGAACTCACCCTCACAACTAGATAGTGCAACTGTCTGCTGCTTTTGAGAACTCCAGGATATAGGACTGTCATTGTAATAGAAAACATTCCCTAATGTATATTTTCCATCACCATCTCCAGCAGTATAATTGCTGTCACTATATCCAATCAATCCACCACCAGTGACTCTGCTGTAACTAATACCATAGTGCATTGTTCCTTTGACATATCTCAGGACATGTTTAACTGCTTTCATATGTTCTAACTTTGGAGTCTGCATAAATCAACTCAAATATCCAACAACATACATCAAATCAAGTCTTGTATGTGTGAAATACCTGAGTGACCCAATTAGTTTTTTATACATACTCACATCAGCTTCTACTCCAGAGTTTAAAGATCCTAGCTTCAACCCTGGTTCCATTGGGATCTTAGCTTCATTGCACTCTTCCATTCCAGCTACACTCAAAATCTTCCGAGCATATTTAGTTTGTTTCACAAAAATGCCTTCCTTTCTTTGACTCACTTCAATTCCTAAATAATAACTGAGTAAACCAAGATCAATCATTTCAAACTTAGCTTTCATTTCTTGTTTGAATTTTTCAACTTCTTTCAGGTCACTACCAGCCACTATCATGTCCTCTACATAGACCCCAACCATAATTTTCCCATTTGAACATGATCTCAAATACATTGCTGCTTCTCTTTCACATCTGACAAAGCTTAACCCTTTCATTACTTCATCTAAGCACCTATTCTAAGTTCTTGGTGCCTGTTTTAAACCATAGAAAGCCTTCTTTAGTTTAAAAACTTTCTTTTCAGCTCCTTTTACCTCACAACCTTGTGGTTGGACTACATAAACATCTTCCTTCAACACTCCATTTAGAAATGCTGCCTTGACATCCAAATGATGTACATACCATCCCAATTTTGCTAACATGGCCAGTATTAATATGATAGTCTCCATTCTTGCCACAGGAGCAAACACTTCCTCAAAGTCATGCCATGCTATTGCACATAACCTTTTGCAACTAACCTGGCTTTATGTCTAGTTCCAGCTGCATCTTTCTTCACTTTATATAGCTTTTTCAACCCAATTGGTTTTACACCAGCTGGTACATCAACTATTACCTCTTCATCCATTGCATCTCTCCAAGCTTCAATAGTCACAGCCTCTTCAAACTTTAACAATAAGGCTTCATTTACCATCAACAAGTCCTCACTAAACTCTTCTTGTCTACTAGAACTTGATTCAAAAGACTCAGGTAGCACAAAGTCATTGAATCTAGCTGGTCTTACTACTTGTCTTCCTGACCTTCTCAGAGTGGTTTGTTGCTCTGAGTTTGAATTTGTATCTAAGCCTTGATTCTTATTACTAATGGGTTCATGTTCCTCTGATCTCAAGCTTTCATTGAGTTGCCCCTCAATATCCACTTGTTTAAAATTCTGAGTATGTGAAATGCACCCTTCACTTTCAACATCAAACTCAGACTAACAAGGCTTGTCATCTTTGCCTTCAGGTTCATACTTTGACCAATCCCATTTCTGAGATTCTTTAAACTCTGCATCTCTGGCTATCACCAGCTTATTTGTGAGTAGATTATAAAACCTTTCACCCTTTGTGCCTTCTTCTGGACCCAAGTATACCATAGGAACACTTCTATCTTCAAGTTTCGAAAGATTTGGTTGCACCACTTTAACATGAGCAATACAACCAAACACTTTAAGATGTTTAACACTAGGCTTCCTCCCCTTCAATCCTTCATACGGGGTCTTCCCTTGTAGAGGTTTGGTGGGCATTCTATTTAACAAGTAGACTGAATGTCTTACAGCTTCTGCCCATAGATTTTGTGGCATTTGCATGGCTTTCAACAGACTTCTAGTCATGTTTAGCATAGTTCGGTTTCTTCTCTCAACCATCCCATTATGTTGAGGTGTGTATGGGGTGGTTAACTGCCTTTTGATGCCTTGATCATTACAAAATTGATTGAATTCACTAGAGGTAAACTCCTCTCCACGATCAGTCCTCATACACTTGATCTTGAGACCGAATTCATTCTCTACTAGTTTCTTCAACCTTTTGAACATTTCAAATGCCCCACCTTTTGATCTTAGCATGTATACCCACATATACCTGGTGTAGTCATCTACTATCAACATAAAGTACTTGTTTCCTGCTTGTGTTTCTGGTGTGTTTCTGGTGTGATGGGTCCACATAAGTCCACACTAATCAGGTCCAGAGGGAGCTCAGACTTATACTCTGTATGTGCAGGAAAAGATGTTCTTGTGTGCTTGGCTGCCAGGCACGCTTCACATAGTTTGACAAGTTTGTCATACACAGGTAATCCTTTAACAACTCCTCTTGTTGCCATGGATTTCATTATGTCAAAACTGATGTGGCCAAGCCTCCTATGCCACTTCCACACTTCCTCATTCAGTTTTACTTGAAAGCACAATGATGATCCAATTTTTAGTTGAATTTTGTATAGTCTATTTGGGGATCTTTCTACTTTCATTAATAGATTACCACTCTTCTCATACATCCATAAGAATTCACCTTTCATTTTTATTTCACACCCCACCTCTATGGCTTGTCCTAGACTTAAGATATTGCTATTAAGCATAAGGATGTAATATACATCAGTTAACAATCTTTGTTTCCCATTTTTACATGCCAAGATTGTCACACCCCAACCTTAACGGCGGAAATGTCTGGGTGTGAGGGTTAAGATTGTTCATGCCACACAACGCTAATTCAATGTGTCAATAATATTAATTTCCAAGGTTCATAACATACAATAAGGAAATAACATAAGTTTCAAGCAAACAAAATACAAAAGTTCAAATAGCATCATGTGACAAATAAGTCATTTTATTTTAATCTCTAGGTCCAATCCTAGACGTGTTCAAGTCTTCAAGGGCAATATTAAGCGGTATCATTTCTTGAAACATGTTAAAAAATAAAGTCAACATAATGTTGGTGAGTTTTCATAGATTAATCATACATAGATATATATATCAAAAGATGACAATTCACGTCATAGGTTATTGAATAGAGTAAATATAGATGGATGAACAAATTTAACAATCAAACCTTGACAAATATAGCCATTACAAGATTATACGATTAGCTAAGTGTACTTGGTTCCCATAGTGTTCAAGAATACGACACTAGGAGCCGGCAATAACCTCGGCTTTAGCACCATAGGCTTGTCAGGCCCATAGATCTATGATGTTGCTAGGCTAGCAATAGTTAATAATTGTATCTTACAAGGTTCATCACATGATAGTTACAAGAGTTCAAATAACCATAACAAAATAAGATGAATTGCATAAATGTTACAAGAGTAAAAAACATGTTTACAAGTGTGTTAAATATAAGACTAACATGTTTCACCCCAAAAGTGTAAAATAATATAAAATGGGGTATGAAAACTCACTTGGATAATAAGATGACAAGTAAGAAGTCTTGTATAAAATGCCGAGGATTCGTTAAAGTTCAACCTAAATGAACGATGTATTACATTAATCATGATGTTAACGCTGCACGGGAATTCACGGTTGGGATTTTGGATAATAATTATAATGATATTATTTATAAACCATTAACCCATGATTGTTATATAGATACAATTTATTATTATTTTGCTATTTAAATGATTACATAAGAATTTTAGTGATAAACACTATTAATAAAAGTTAAATTTTTATTATCAAATGGTTATTACTTACTATCTAATAAGATAGTAATCTTGTAGTTTTAAATGATTGAAGTAATTATATTAATTACAATAAGTGTACATTTTAAATATGTACATATATATTTATCTTCTTAAAATATATATAAGCAAATTTGTAACTATATCTTATAAAAATAAAGAATCTATTAAATTGAAACTATTTAAAAAACTAAATAAGATTTATTACAATTTAAAATTAATAAATGGTATTTTATAGCAATTTTTTTTATAATTTTTAAAATACAAGAATAAAAATTTCTAAAGTAAATTTCTAATAAAATTAAAAAGAAAATAATTTCATTTCTGTTTTAAAAAAATGGTTTTTATATGGTTAATAGTAATATTAAAACATTTACAGAAATTTAATTATTAAAAAAAACCTTTTAAAAATAATGGCAGGGCCTCGGGTTCGAACCCGGGCCCTTTGCCACACCAAACAATCCCCAAACCATCGGGCCAAAGCTCTGTTTGGTGTCAAAGAGTAGAAATAATCTTTAAAACATAAACCCCTAAACAATCCCCAAATTCTTATGAACCCTAGATTCGAAATTGATCAAATCGAACCACCAATCGACGATTACACCCAAATTAACCATGGGGCTTTTGTTCCCCATGTGAAATCGAGTATATACATGTACTCAATTACCTGATGTAGTTGCGGAATCAACGATTTCGAGTTCGTGCTAATACCGTGATTGTGCGAGTTTCAATTTCAATGTGCGTGTGTGTTCCAGTGAAATTGGAGCTACAGGAGGTTAGGAAACTCGAATGGGATGATTTTTGCTCAGTTTTATAGTGTCAATTGGGTCGATTTAATGTCCAACGGCTCAAGGGTTAATGTCGGATGTTACAATTTGATTTAGGTGTTTAATTTTGTCGTTTCAGGTGAAATTAATCACTTTATTGGTTTTAAAATGATAAAACGAGGGTGTAAACTCAATTAATCGCATTATTGTTGTGTTTAAACGTTGAAACGAATTTGCGGTTTTGATGAGGATCAGTTTCAATTGGGAGGGGTTGTAACCGTTGGAAAGATCTCGAATTGAACCCATTGTCGAGTTCGAAACTGTTACACGAGCGTAAATTGGGATTTAATTGAGTTAATTCATGGTTCTAGGTGGTGTGAGGGTGTTGCCGGAGTTGGCCGGAGTGTGGCCGGAAGTGTGGCCGGAAAATCGGGGGAGGTTGGTTTGGGTTTAATGGTATTTACAGTTTCGGTACCTGAGGTTTATAAGTTTTACATTATTAACCAAAGTTTAAGTTTTAATTTAAAACGAATTTACAGTTTAGTCCCTGGAGTTTTAATGTTATTATTTTATGCCCAAAATAATAAATTACAAGTTTTCTAGAATTTTAGAAAAATCATAAGATTGATATTTTTTTATTATTTTCTTTATTAACATTATTATTAGCATTTTTATTATTATTATTATTATTATTATTATTCTTATTATTATTATTATTATTATTATTATTATTATTATTATTATTATTATTTACTTACCTAATAATATCTAAATTTTAAGGATACCAGAAGAGTTCAAGTTACAAAAAATTACAAACGAGCCATCATATTTGTATTAATGACAAAACAGACTCTTACAAGAATTAACAGGATAACTACAACTTAACAATTACACGAGAGGTCACAAAGATGATGGAACCCCTCACTTCTATTATCACAGTTGACCCATCTCCAAATTTCACATTCCCTCCAACATTCTTGTTTATAGATGAAAAAGCAAGAATGTTACCTGTCATGTGATTTGATGCCCCATTATCTAGATACCAGGTGTCATCACTTGCTGGTTCTTTGGAGTATCTTGAGGGTAAAATTTTAGAATCATTCAAATATACCAGTTTCTTCCGGTTCATGTCAGCTGCTGCCATCAAAAGGGTTGGTTCATCATCATAGGCATGGCTCAGGTTGGCTTCTTGAGCTGAGTTCTTCTGTGGGCACTCAGAAGCATAATGCCCTAGCTGATCACACTTAAAGCACTTAATCTTGGACTTATCTTTGGGTTTCTTCTCACTTTTGAAGTCTGTTCTACTTTGATCAAAGCCGGAATTCCTTGGCTTACTTGACCAGCCTCTTCCTTTGCTTGATGTTCCACCATTCTTTTCTTTGTTTCCTCTAAGCCTAGTTTTGTGCTCAGATTCCTTTTGTCTTGATTGCCATTCTGAGTAAGACAATAGGAGTTGATCACCTTTCTCATGAGTGGCTTTTACTCTGCCATTTGTTCTTTCTTCAAAGGCTTTTAACCTCCCAATCGCCTCAGCAAGCCCCATAGTATCTAGGTCTAGAAATTGCTCAATCGATACGACTATCTGGATGTACCTATCCTGTACCGAGCTCATCAGTTTCTTGACCAGGGATGCTTCTTGAAAAGGTTCTCCCAACTGTGTTGCCTTTGTTGCGATTGCACTCAGCTTTGCAGCGAAATCATCTATACTTTCTTCTTTTTTCACACCGAGTCTCTCAAACTCATTTCTTAAGGAAGCCATTCTAGCCTTTTTTCCCTGTCAATGCCCACAAATCTTTTCATTGCGTCCAACACTTCTTTGGTCGTTTTCATTCTTGCAACTTGCAGGATCATCTCCTCAGGCATTGCTTGGTACAGGTAAGCAATTGCTTGTTTGTACTTTCTTGGATCTACCTCTGTTTTGGGGGGAGGTTCAATTACCTCCCACAAACCATGAACGTTGAAAATGGCCTTTAACTTGATCGCCCAAATCGAGTAATTTGTTGTCGTGAGGGTTGGGCATTGCAGGGGAATTATGGCTTCTCTAACGGTGACTATTTGATTGTTGTTTGTCGATGAACTGGATTTCTCCGGATTCACCATCTTCGTCTTCTTCCTTCGATACGGAGTTCCAAACTTCTTGTCTGTATCCAGTCCTTTGGAGCGCGGGCGTAAAGGATCGCAGGCGTTCTTCGATTCAATCCTTCGAATCGATCAACCAAAAACTTAGTTTTCTTGAATTTGAATCAACTTTCTCACACTTCAATCCTTCGAACTGTGAGAGATCGATTCAATTTGATTCACTGTGCTCTGATACCAATTAATGACGAGCAAAATGGATTGAAAAACGAATGCAAATCGAAACTACTTTCAAATTCACTTGTATTATTGATTCTATATGGTGGTACCCACTAATCCCACCAATCCTACATTTATACTGATTACCTATACAACTCAAATGGTTGTTACAATCTCAACTACCATCTTACACTAACTATCCACACAATTCAACATGTACAACAATGACCCTTACATGTCAACAATATTGAAAGATTCAATATTTATATTTTTGGATCAATTCCATAAGCTTCGGAAGAAACTCATATGCTTCGGAAGAAACTTATACTTCGGAAGTTTAACTTTGAACTTGTGCTTTGGAAGTTTTTTGTGCTTCGTAAGTTTTCCTATCAAAGTTTGACTTTTATATTTTGGAATTAATCTAACAATCAAGATCAAGTTGAAAGCTAATTGTGAAAGACGATTAATGGAGATCAAGAAGCTGTGAAAGTGTGCTTTGTGAAGCAAGTTAAAGCCAATTGTGTGAGGCGATTATTATAAAGGTTGGTTGTTTGAAGCAATCAAGAGGCGATAAGTAACAACCAAACTTGTGTGATTCAAGTTAGTGCGATAAAACCGGAGTGATTCAGGTCAAAGATTAAATGAATCTGTGAGATACAGTTCGGTGTGAGCGAAAAGCAGTAGTGCGATCAGAGGTAAATGTTTGTTTGCAATAACAAAAGTAAAGATTTATTATTTTGTCCTTGGTGGCGCATTTTAAGTTTTTTTTTTGAAGAAACAGTGATCTATGAATTTTGTTTTGCTTCCCTACAAAAATTTGAAGTTTTGTTTTGAAGAAAAAATAGCAATAAAAGGAGGCAGAAGTTTTTTTTTTAATACGGAAACAAGAATCAAGATCAAAAAGATCTAGTAGAGTTTGAGTTGGGTTAAAAGTAGTATAAGTTTAGTATAAATAGAGGGTTAATGAGTCATTGTAAATTATGGTCTTTCGATATTAATTAGGGAAAACTTTACATAATAGTAAATAAGTTGTAGCAACGTTCCAATTAGGTCACTCATATCTTTATTTGTTCTAACTAAGTCGTTAATATTTTTATTTGTTCCAATCAAAATATAAAGTTTTAGGAGTGTTCCAATTAGGTCACTCATATATTTTTCATAATTTTTAAAAATTTACACTTTTTTTAAATAATTTAGTTTTTTTATAATTATTATAAATTTTTTAAATATTTCAATTTTTAAAAGTTATTTTGCAATCTATGAAAAAAATATTTTGCAATTAATGAATGACTTATAAAAAAATTTTAATGATCTGATTGAAACAAAAAAAATTTATAAGTAACTTGATCGGTACAAAAAATTTATGAGTGATTTACTTAAAATCTTAAAATTTAATTATTATTTTATAAAATTATTTCCATCAATAAAAATGATTTGATGTGTTGCTTGTCCGGATCAACTCCAGCAATCGTATCCCACCCTAAATATTTGGTCGGTCTTGATTGGATGTGATTCTGTCGGATATGTTATTTATTATTTAATATCCTTTGTCTACATGTGCAATTGTACATATAGTGGTGAGTGACCCATACAATTTAGAACATGAGAGAAGATATTTATAAGGAAGAGATAATAACCAGCCAAACGATTGAAATACTCGTGGTGCGTGTAATCCATACATGGTTATATTTGATATTATTGATATCGATGCGTGAACCCGGACATTGTAGCAGGTGTGTTAAAATTTATAAGGTTTGTTTTTAATGATTTGTATATTAGTATTCATCTAGCTCGTGGCTTTAAGGAATTTATAAACTTCAACTTTACTTGATTATAAATATGGAGAAAGATAATTTGATAAAAAATTTGAGAGAGATGGTCAAAAAAAGATATCGGTGTTTAGAATTTACTAATATATCTTTTAGAATGTATAATAGGTCATAAAAAAGTGTTTGTTAATGTTTGGAATACTTTTCTTTTTAATGTTTTATTATTTAAACGTGATATTGTTATAAATTTTATAAATACTAATTTATATAAATTAAAATAATAATTTATATAAATAATATTATTGAAATTGGTTAAAGTCTGTAATATTGATGAAATTGAATAAACTCATCAATACGAAGGTTTAATATGTTTAGACTACTTTGTATAACATGCTTAAAGGATAATTTGATATTATAGAGAAATTTACAAGAAATTAAATGCTATAGTGTCTTAAAATATGATTAAACTGATAATTTTATCCTCCTAAGATTCTTATATAAGTACTAGCTGGTATTACCTATGCCCCGTGACGGGTCGGTTGTGAAAAAAAAAATCGTGAAGTTCTAAATAAAAATAAACATTTCGCAATAGTATGTTCAAAGTTTTAATTTATTGTAAAAATTCTTTAATGATGTTTAAAGTAAAACGGAAATCAAAATTATAAAACCTAAGATAAAAAAGACAGAGGGGGAGGGGGTGCTAGGTTTTGAACTTATGACCTAAGAGTTGAAAACAAGCAATGGTATGGCTTAGCTAGAGCATCCGTGCATTTAAAATTGTGTTTTATTTAGTCAGCTTAAAAAGCTAATTGAAAATGATAATTAAATTTTAATAATTTAAATTATTACTCGTTTGCTTATAACGACCCACACAAATAATTGGATGTGACACTCTTAACTTTTAGTTTTGTACTTTTGTTACGGTAATAGTCCCTGTAACATAATAATCAAATATTAACGGTTTATTTGCATTCAATTTCGCTCATAGTAATTATTATTAATGAAATAAAAACATACACACGAAAACGAACGGGAAATAAATACAAGTAAACTATCAATTTATGATAATTATGCTATTAGATTACCATTAATAATACATATAAAAGTTAAGTATGTTAGTGCGGGCAAATTAACATGGAATTCATATAGCTAACATATAACAATTAGGGAGTTTTAGAATCAAAATGTTTATACAAACCAATTTGAATAACCGTTGGTTGTTATCTTATAAAATTATTTTAATAAACTTATAAAAATATCTATGACGGTAAGTGTTCTAGTATCTGAGACACTCAAAATCAAATAATCTGTGTTTGTGAGTCAAACCAAGATTTAACAACTAAGCATTAAATGTTATCTCGATTTAAAAAAAATAATAATAAAGCGTATCCAAGTTGAAGGTAGGATGAGATTTTGGTATATTTAACAATTGTGTTAAAAAAGAAAGTACTCATTACTTACAATCATTACGGGTGTCGCTCGTGAGCTAGATCGTCTCTTTACAAGCTTGAATTAAATTAAACTTAACCGAGTTCAAGCATATATTGAAGCTCCATAATAAACGAGCAAAAACCCAAGTTTCACTTATCAAGTTCGAGTGGGCTCGTAAGCCTACTATATATATCATTTTTATTCATCACACTAAATAAATATATTTACATAACAATTATTATGATATCTAAAATTTGATTATATAATTTTTATGCCATATATTAAACTAAGATTTTCCCCCACGCTGCGTAACAGGAGCTTTATCATTTTTTTCCGGCGCAACACGGCTAAACTTTAGTTGTTATTGGTTAAGCTCATTGGAAAACCAGTTTCGATAATACCAATTCGGACATCGATATATAATTTGTTCAGTTCGACACACTACAACATTAACTGCTGTAACACCTTAGGCAAATCCTACATTGACCGTGAACATTAGAGATTTCTAATTCATAAGGAATGCCTGGCCTCTAATATCACTAACGCGTTTTGGTCGTATTGGCTGTGGATGAGAGGAGAACTCCACAGTTAAGCGTGCTCAGGTGACAACAATCCAGTGATGGATGATCTCCCTAGGAAATTTTCACCCGGGCAACTAAAAGCAAATCCGTGAGTTTCTTGTGGGCAAAACCGACAATATTGGTGGTATGAGAGGTCGGATGTCACAACTGCGCTTATAGCCTACGAGTCTAAAAAAATATTCGATTTCGAATACATTTGTTTTTAAAAGAAATTATATTGAAACATTATAACTTTTATATATTTAAGTCTGACGTCATTGTAAACAATATTTTATGCTTTATACATATAACGAATTCGCGCCGCACCGCATGAAAAAATTGCACTTCTTTCTTTCTTAATTATCACACCACCAATGTTGAATGTATAGGTAACGGTGGCACGTAACTCGATCAGAAAATACGATTGGTATAAGCTCTAGATGATAGATCTATCTTCTTTTATATAATCTAATGAGCTATGATGTTATAATTATAAATGTTATGCATAGCTTTACTACTTTGGTGTCTATACTATCAATTGAATTAAGATTATAATAAATGAAGGGAAGTGAAACATGTTTATAGTTTATTGCATAAGATTAATTGGTATTAATGAGTTATGATAATCCATGTTTATGTTGTGTGAATAAAATATCCATACAAACATTTACATTCCAGAAAGCTCAATACTTTCATACAGTTTAAAAATATGATTTGAACTATTATTATTATTATTATTACAAGAGTGAATTGTTATTATTCTGTGGTTTGATCATATTTGTTATTGTTATTTAAATTTTTTCTTTTGTACCTGGCTCTCCAAAATTTTAAAAAATAATCATTTTCACCCAAAAACATTAACTCTGTTAATTTAAAATGTTAAACATGTAAATTGATGAAATTACACAACCATAATCGAGTAGAACTAAATCATGATATAAGAGAGATGGCGACTAGAGGCGATAGTCTCTATTATACAACTCTTTTACAACGGGTTCCCAGCCGCCACCAGAAACCAGGTCCTTCCTTCTTCTCCATCGATGAAGCCGACAATCTTGTGATTCAATAATGATAAAAGGTTTGAATATGAAGATGAAATGTTCGATGTATGTTTCGTGAATGGAACAATAACTCGTGAATGGAATTTTAACAACAATACATTAACATATTAGGAATTTGTTTTTATATGCAAAATTACATAACTACCATTTTTAATGATAGATGATTTAACATTTTAAATTATACGGAGTTAATGTTTTTGAATGAATATAACAACTTTTTAAACCTTGGAAAGCCCGATGAAGATATATATAATAAATTTTGAATAAAAATAACAATTGTGATCAAAACAAAGGAAGTAAAACGACAATTCATTCTCTTCTTATTATAGTCATGAAAAGTTATCAATATAAAACTTTTTTGAAAAAGATGATCAAAAAGCAACATCTCTTGATCGATACCTGCAGGAACGTGATTAACATGCCCCATTTAATTAATTAATCATTAATACCTTGTGTTTTGTCCCAGTATTATTTTTAACATAAAATTGTATTCGTTACTTCATCATATATAGTGTGTGAACTAGAAAGTTGCCGCGTGTTGTTAAAATTTTTAACACTTGATTTCGATTACTTGTATATTAGTATTAATCTGTAGATATTGATAAAAATTATATTGACAGCTCTATTTTGGAAAAAAAAAATCATGTCAAAACATTGATATAATTTAGCACGTCACAAAGAAAAATTTAGATTTTATAAACCACCATATTTTTATGATTATAAGAGAAAAACGATATAAGATTCAGAACCGTAAACCAGTTTTGAAAGCTTGTATACCTTAAGTTTGATGACTTGTATATTATTACATATTATTACTTATTACTAAAATTGTTTTTATTTTATAAATAACTATTATAATTACTTTAAATACTATTACTATTATTATTGTTGTTGTTGTTGTTATTGTTGTTGTAGTTGTTGTTGTTGTTACTAAATTCGAAGAATTCATATGGATTAAAAAAATTAAATTAAAATCCACCATAATATTACCATACTAACTCTATAGGTGTCTTAAGGTCAAGAAAAAATTATTATTTTGACATCCTAAAATGCTTTATAAATAGTATAGATAATATAGATATTCATTATTATTTTCTATATGTTATGTATAATGAATTGGCTCGCGTGATGCGCGGGTGCTACTGAGTCTTTTTTACGACCAGCCTTTAATACTGAGTATATTATTATTATTATTATTATTATTATTATTATTATTATTATTATGTAAATATTTGGTATAATCACTTAATTTAAATAGTAAAAATATAAATGAAAAATATAAATATAATGTTAATTTAAATTATTATAAATAAAGTAATAATTAATATGGTGAATTTAATCATATGCATTAACTCATGTATTAATTAGAATAAGTTTATTAAATAAAAAAAACTAAGGAACACTTGCATAAAACACATGTACCATATGCTTAAATAGTTGTTTTACATGTCTTACAAAAATAAAAAATTACCAATCTACCCATGAGTTTTGTGTTATATAGTAGTAGAGATTCATAAATATTGATATCAAACTATTATCGTCTTTATTAAACAGCCAGACAAACGAAAAGCTAGACCAATTTCTTTTCTTCCTTTTGATTCTGCTCAAATTTGTATACGTGAGATGACATGTTTTTTTTTTGCTTTTTTTTAATTTTTTTTGTAATAAATTGATAATGTCTTTTCTCACCCTTCGATGCTAACTCTGAACTCATGCTTTGATACGAGTGTGTTGAAATAGTGTTTTAAGTGTCTAAACGTTAAATATTACGTATGCTATTTATTTTTATGCATTTGATTGAGTTGAATAGGTTAACTATGAGTTGGAAGTGATTTTATAGGTAAAACAACCAAGTTAGAAGCTTACATGGTGAACCAAGTCATTGGAGGGGTCAAGAAACAAAGATTCAAAGTGCAGCAGAAAGGCTTTCACCGTAGCCTAATGTAGCCACCGTAGGCTACGCCAGCTCAAGAAAAAAATCAGCAGAATATACCCCAGCGTAGGCTACGCTGTCTTGATGCCATATGTAGCACCATCGGTGGAAACCACTTCACACAAGATGAAGTGAGACTGAGATTGTTTTAATTTACTTTGAAAGACAGAGCGAAGCAGTGGTTCCTCACTTTACCTGACAATAGTATTCATACATGTAAAGAAATGCAACAAATATTTTTAGATGAATATTATTCTATGGGTAAAACCAGTGACGCAAGAGATGCTATTTGATCTTTCCAACAACAAGCAGGGGAGCAGTTTCATGAAGCATTCAGAAGATTTAAGGAACTTATGTCACACCCCAACCTTAACGGCGGAAACGTCGAGATGTGAGGGTTAAGATTGTTCACAGCCACATAACGCTACCATTAATTGTAAATATGATTATCATAAGATTAAATAAACATTACATCCAAGAGTCTCAATGAAATAAAAATAACCAAAGTTCAAGTTTCCAAGTTTCAAGACATATTATTTATTTTCCAAGGTCCAAATCCTAGGTGTAAGCATGCTTCAAAAGATAATCATCAACCTTGTGCATTTCCTGAAACATGTTAAAAATAAAGGGTCAACTTTGAAAGTTGGTGAGTTTCCATGGGTTAAGCATACATATATTTATAAAAGTTTACAAGTAGCAATTCATGTCAATGGTTACGAATACAGCAAGTTTATAGATAACATATAGCTACAATCAAACCTTGACAGATTACAAGATTACAAGATTAAACGATTAGCTAAGTGTACTTGGTTCCCATAGTGCTCAAGAATACGACACTAGGAGCCGGCAATACCTCGGCTTTAGCACCAAATAGGCTTGTCAGGCCCATAGATCTATGAAGTCGCCAAGCTAGCAATAGTTAATGATTGTCAACATATAATGTTCATCATATAAGGCTCATAATATTACAAATAACCACAACAAAAAGTACAGATGAATTGCATGTGCGTTTACAAGTATCAAGATGTTTACAAGTGCAAGTTTATAAAGTTAACATGTTTCACCCCAAAAGGTGTGAAATAAAGTAAAAGAGGGGCATGGAAAACTCACATGATATAAGTTTGTGTTAAAGGTAATAACAAGTAATTAAGTGATGCTCCAACGATTCCTTTTACAAGATACCTAAACGTATATATTCCAAGATTAAGTCTAAAGATAAGTTTAACGATTCATACGTGAACTAGGGTTTCAATAGAAATTTGGGGTTTTGGTGAACAAAAGAATCAAATAATGGATTCACTTATATTTTGATTCAACGAAAAGAATTACACCATTTAAGTAATTTAATATGAAGAAATGCAATTATATCATTTATAATAATTGATAAAGTTTAAATATAAAGTTTAAATGATTTTTTTTATAACCATTTGATGTAAACATGATTTAAACAATAATTAAAAGTAACGTATGAACCAATAATAATTTATTAAATTAAACTATCATTTAAAGTCCATTTTACAAGAAATAAACTAAAAATGACATTTGTTATATTGTTTTATTAAAAAAGTATATAAATATTTAAATTTGAAAAATTGCAGAAAATAATTTGGTGCTCTTAGAAATTGTTAAAGTTTACAAAAGTGTTTTTCTATAATAATTAAAATTTTCTGTAATTAAAATTGCTAAAAAAACGTTTTTTAAAAAATATTAAGGGTTCCCGGGTTCGAACCTAGGACCCCAAGGATGAAACATGGGCTCTTAACCAGTAGGCGAGGGCGCCTAAGCCTGGTAAGAGTTGGTTTTTAATTCTTAAAAGCTACAACTACAGAAACCCCCAATTTACAGATAAACCCTAGAACGATTTGAATCAAATTGAAGCATAAATCGATATTGATAACGATGATAATCATGGGGCTTTTGCTCAACGTGTAAAAACGAGTAGGTAACTGTGTTTAATTACCTGAGTTGAAGATTAGATTGGTAAGAACAGATACAGATGAGCCGCGACCGAGGCTCGGATTCGTTTGATATGGAATTGTTGATGTTAACCAAATTGAACTCGTGTGAAGCTTCAACGGACAGTCACGAATCAAAACCCTCTATCAATTGGAGGTGATAATGTGGAGAGAAAGGGGTTCGATTAGGTATGAGAAGCCATGAATAATGATAATCGATTGTGTTGATCTCAGGTGTTTAGACTGAAATTGCACTTAGTAATAGATTAGAAACGGTTAAACGATTGTGTAGGTTCAATTAATTAGATTATTAACTGATTTTTATTGACGAACGATTCATGGTTTGAGGTAATCGGTTACTCGAGTTAGAATACTCTCTTAACCGCCGTTAAAACCCAATTAAAGTCCTTCAATGAGTTCTAATCACGCCCATGAAACGGTTAGAAATGATTGGGGTTCGATTTTACGCGTTTTACTCGCGTTTGGACTTCGCCGGAGTATGGTCGGAGTACGGCCGGAGTAAGGTCGACGGTGAAGGGGGGTTTGGGTTGATTTATTAAGAAGTTACACATTTGGTCCCTACAGTTTTAATTTTTATTATTTTATGTTTAAAACTTTCATTTAAAGTTTCAAATTTGTCACAAAGGCCCCCTCAACTTAATTAAACTTTAAGTTTTAAACATTATTCTAACTTATTAATTATTTAACTTTTACAAATTATTATTTCTATTATTATTATGTTTATTACAGTAAAAACAAATTATTAACTCTTAAATTAATGAATTAATGCACAATAAAAGAAACATTCATAAACAACCCATATAGTTTCTTAAATGACATAAATGGTCCTTACAAGAACATAACAGGGTTAACTATTAATTAACGAAAACACGAAAGGTTATAGTCTCCCCAACTTTTAAGAATTTCATCCCGAAATTAAGAATGAACTAAACGAACAAATACGGGTATTTCTTCTTCATATGCTCCTCACGCTCCCAAGTAAACTCAGGTCCACGCTTATTCTCCCAACAAACCTTGACGATTGGGGTGGTAGTGGTCCTAGTCTTCTTCATGATACGATCCATGACTTCAATGGGTTCCTCAACAAAATGTAATGACTCGTCAATCTGGATGTCATCTAATGGGACATGCAGACTTTCGTCAGCCAAACATTTTATCAAATTTGAGACATGGAAAACAGGATGAACCCCGCTAAGATCGGAAGGTAGTTCCAGTTTATAAGCCATTTTCCCAATCCTTTTCAGGATCTTGAAAGGTCCTATAAATCGTGGAGCTAATTTACCCTTCTTCCCAAAGCGAACGACTCCCTTCCATGGTGAGACTTTAAGAAGAACCATATCCCGAACTTGGAATTCCACTGACTTGCGTCGTTTATCGGCATAACTCTTTTGTCGACTTCTAGCCACTTCAAGGTTCTTGCGAATCATGGAGACTTTATCGGTCGTTTCTTGTATGAGCTCAGGACCAGTGATGAAATTTTCATTAATGTCAGTCCAGCAGATCGAGGAACGACATTCACGACCATAAAGCGCTTCGAAAGGTGCCATCTTGATACTCGAGTGGTAATATTATTATACGAAAATTCCGCGAGAGGTAAATGCGTATCCCAGTCACCACCAAAGTCAAGGACACAAAGACGTAGAAAATCCTCTAAGGTTTGAATGCTTCGCTTGGTTTGACCCTCCGTTTGAGGATGGTAAGCCGTGCTTAAATCCAGTTGAGTACCCAAGAGTTCTTGCATAGACGACCAAAAGTGCGAAGTGAAACGAGCGTCTCGGTTAGATATGATATGCAAAGGTACGCCATAACGACTCACAATCTCATCAATGTATATACAAGCTAACCTTGATGTTTTGTAAGTGTCACGTATGGGTATGAAATGTGCCGACTTGGTCAATCGATCAACGATCACCCATATGCTATCATGACCACAAGAGGTGCGAGGTAGTTTGGTTATAAAGTCCATGGATATGTGTTCCCATTTCCACATGAGAGTCTCGGGTTGTTCAAGCAATCCACTAGGACGTTGATGTTCGGCTTTAACCTTCGTACACGTAAGACACTTAGTTACGTAAGTTGCTATGTCTTTCTTCATCCCAGGCCACCAGTATTGACCACGCAGATCCATATACATCTTATCGGAACCAGGATGAATTGAGTAACGAGTTTGATGAGCTTCATTCATGATAAAGGTACGAAGATTATCACGGTTTGGAACCCAAATTCGATTCAAGAAATACATCAACCTATTGGGTTTCATTTCCAGTTGAGCTAGAAGATTGTACTCCAATTCCTCTCCCATTTTCCCTTCTTTTTGAACCGTTTGTTGAGCCTCCATGATACAAGTCTTGATGTCGTTCTCAATCCTCAAATTTTGCAGCAGCGCCGTAGTCTCGTTAACATCCAGAGGAATTTCAGTATCAAATTCTCCCAAGGTATCAAACCATTGTCGTCGATCGCGAATTTCTTGAAACGAGACCATCTTATTATGAATCTTACGACTTAGTGCATAGGCTACGACATTTGACTTTCCAGGGTGATAACGAATGTACAGTCATAATCACTAATCAACTCGACCCAACGTCGTTGTCTCATGTTGAGATCCTTTTGATTGAAGACGTGTTGTAGGCTTTTGTGATCGGTGTAGACTATACATTGCGTCCCATAAAGGTAATGCCTCCAAATCTTTAAGGCAAAAACCACAACACCAAGTTCAAGATCATGTGTCGTATAATTCACCTCATGGACCTTCAATTGTCTCGATGCATATGCTATGACCTTTCCTCGTTGCATGAGAACACAACCAAGGCCTTGTCTAGATGCATCACAATACACGGTGAAATCATCGGATCCATCGGGAAGGGTCAAGATAGGAGCATTACACAACTTGTGCTTTAATGCTTCAAAGGCTTCCTCTTGTTCAGACCCCCACTCGAATGGTTTATTCTTTTGAGTCAAGGAAGTAAGCGGTTTCGCAATTTGAGAGAAGTTGGCAATGAAACGTCGATAATAGCCAGCAAGACCAAGGAAAGAACGAACTTCGGTTAGAGTTGTGGGAACACACCAATATTTCACAGCTTCCACCTTTGCAGGGTCAACGTGAATTCCTTGGCTATTCACCACGTGTCCTAGAAATTGGACCTGCTCAAGCCAAAATTCGCACTTTGAGAACTTTGCGTACAGTTGTTCTTTCTTCAATAGCTCAAGAACTTATCGCAAGTGATGTTCGTGATCGGTTTTGGACTTGGAATAGATAAGTATATCGTCAATAAAGACAATCACAAACTTGTCTAGATACGGCTTGCATACTCGATTCATGAGATCCATAAAGACAGCAGGAGCATTCGTTAAACCAAAAGGCATAACCATGAACTCATAATGTCCATATCGAGTACGAAACGCAGTTTTTGGGATATCATCATCATGAACTCGTAATTGATGATAGCCAGAACGTAAGTCAATCTTTGAGAAAATAGAAGCTCCTTGAAGTTAGTCAAAAAGATCATCGATGCGAGGAAGAGGGTAGCGGTTCTTGATGGTAAGTTTGTTAAGCTCACGATAATCGTTGCACATACGAAACGATCCATCTTTCTTCTTCACGAACAGAACAGGTGCACCCCAAGGCGATGAGCTAGGACGGATAAAGCCCTTGTCGGACAGTTCTTGAAGTTGACTAGCTATCTCTTGCATTTCCGACGGTGCAAGTCGATATGGTGAGTTAGCCACGGGGT
Source organism: Flaveria sonorensis (assembly GCA_025506505.1). Classification (NCBI taxonomy): domain Eukaryota; kingdom Viridiplantae; phylum Streptophyta; class Magnoliopsida; order Asterales; family Asteraceae; genus Flaveria; species Flaveria sonorensis. The sequence goes on from CM046424.1 coordinate 61,155,739, forward strand.
TCGCTCCTGGAATCAAATCGATCTTAAACTCGACTTCTCGCACGGGAGGTAAACCACTAAGGTCATCGGGAAACACTTCAGGAAAGTCTCGTACAATCGGGACATCCTTAAGATCTTTCCCTTTGACTTTCGTGTTGACCACGTAGGCCAAGAAAGCCATGTAATTCTTGCTTAGGCATTTTCGGGCTTGAGTACACGACATGAGTTTGAGTCCTTTGGAGGATTTTTCACCGAACACTTTCAATGTATCCCCCGAGGGTAAAGGAATTCGAATGCACTTCTCGAAACAAATAATTTCCGCATGATGTTTGGCTAGCCAATCCATGCCAATGATAACGTCAAAGCTTCCTAGTTTCATAGGAATAAGATCGATAAACAAATCATGCTAGTTTAGGCTCAAAATGCAATCACGAATAACGACATAAACAGTGATGGGTTCTCCATCGGCGACTTCGACAGTAAGAGGTCTTTCTAATTTCGTATGTGGCTTAGCAAGTATAGGCTCAAATTCTAACAAGACAAAACTCTTATCGGCTCCAGAGTCAAACAGAACGTAGGCATAAGAATTATTAATAAGAAACATACATGTTCAGTTTTAAAGACGTTTAACGATACAGGTAAGGCTACAAAAGAACTTAGATCATAAAGTTGGGGTTGGATTTGACATACCGTTCACCATATTGTTGTTTGCTTGTGCTTGGTTTGCATTGATGTTGAAGGCACGTCCTCGGGCTTGTGGTACGTTACCCGCAAGACGAGGGCATTGTGGGCGAAAATGACCAGGTTCCCCACAGTTATAGCAAGCACGATTAGCAACTAACGCGGCATTGTTTGGTGCACGGTGACAAGTAGCCACCAAGTGTCCATACTTACCGCACAGTGTACATATGCGGCATGGGGTATTACCCGCATGATGATACCTACAGACATTGCACAATGGTAGAGGACCAGCATAGGCTCTAGCAGCAGGTGCTTGTGCAACAGGAGCGGGTTGTCTTTGAGGTACCGTGGGTGTAGCCACAGCGAAATTACGCGCCGGTGTGAACTTGCGTTTCTTGTTGTTGTAAGACGGTTCATTCTTACTCTCCTTAGCTGCTTCAGGGACTGCCTTTTTAGTCTTTTTAGCACCTTTGACAGACAAGGTGCCCGCTCGAATATGGTTTTCAGTAAGTTTAGCGGTGATGGTAATGGCATCTTCCAAAGTTGTGGGTCTACTTCCCCCCACGATATCTTGGATTTAAGGTGGCACCCCCTTGATGAACTTCTCAATGTTCCTAGGAACAGTGTCAACCATGTGAGGCAACAGGATGCTCAACTCGTGATGCCTAGTTGAATAGGCCAAATGATCTCCAATATCTTGCTTGAGATTCCAATGAGATTCCAAAACTCCTCCAGCTTTTGCAGCTCACTTCTCGGGCGAATCTTTTGGATGGCAATGTTCTTGAATTCATCCCAAGTTAGTGCCAACACAGCATCAGCACCACGATTCCTCTTCTCACTATTCCACCACGTAAGTGCTCTTTGTTAAAGAACACTTGTGGCATAACGGACTTTGAGTGCCTCGAGACACTCACAGTTGATGAAGGTGTTCTCCATGCTTTCAAACCACTCGAGAAGTCTAGTGGCTCCTTCCTTCCCACTAAAGCTAGTGGGTTTGCACGAGTTGAAGTGCTTAAACGTGCAGGTTTGGTTGTTTCTTCCTTGATTTGCACTATTATCTCCTTACCCATTGCCATTAGTGTTGTTACTAGCGTTGGTCATCAAGGTGCTACTCAGTTCGGCAACCATGGTCGGAATGACTGCAGCCATTTGATGGGCAATCATGGCGGCTAATTTGCGGTCGGAGCTACCACGCTTTCCATGATGACGAGACATGCTGGATACAAAGTAAGTTAGTCACAGAAATTTGGAGGTAGAAGATAATAAATCAAACAAAGATTTTTCAAGACTTGTAAAACACACATGGAATGATTCCATTTGGTAACGCATTACCATTTGGAAACGTTGACACGTCAAGGTGAGTTAACTCCAATTGCCTTAGAAACTTGTGTATATTGACCATAGTTTATCGCTCATCCCAGAAATCCCCATGTAAGCATAACTAGTCCCACGGGATTTATGCGAAATGCTTACCTTAGCCCAAACGTTTTTTGCCAGGAAATCCAGAATACAGGTGTCTATGTGTCACATAATATTTCTTTAGGTTCATGGAATTAAAACCTTGATGAGATTTTCATAGATTAGACATAAAGTCTAAAGATTTGAATCTTTCGATATAAAGCTAACGTTCCCACGTGTCGTCGAGAATAAGTTTAAGAGATTTCATCGTCGAGAGAAAAAAGGATTAAGAATAAGTTTTAGGGGAGACAAGGCAACCAAGTTTCTCAATTACAAGGCAATCCTAACTAAAGGCATCATGTTGCACATAAAAAGGTCTTCCTAAACAAGTAGCATCATGTAGCATGCAACAAAATATAGTACAAGGTCATAAAGATTTTTCTTATAAGGTTCATGCATCAACTATAGTCTAGGTCACCATTTCTAATAACCTATGTGACATCCGGTAATTTTCCGTTACCAAACTCCGTTAGTTTCGTTAAGTCTTGCATACACGTGTCGTGAGCACACGCTAGTTGTCGTTGAACGTTGGTGACTTAATAATAATTAATAATGTTAAACAGATAATAATCTAGCTGTTGACGTGATTATTAAGTTGTGCTTATGTGCTTACGTGATTTAAATATTATTTGTGAATTTTATCGCGTAACGTGGAAACGTGTGTGTTTAATCCGTATGTTTTGTATTTGGTAAGGATAAAACATATAATTGTTATTAGTAGTTCATATGTTTATTATCTTAGTTAAAAATATTTTAAAAGAGTATTTAAAAGCCTAATTTTTATAAAATACAAACTATGAGGGTTAAAAGGGTAATTATTGCTACATAATTAAACAAAACACAAAACCCAACCCTAATCCCACCCATTCGGCCGCGACCCTCATTCCCACACCCTCACCATCGCGAATTCAGCCAAGAACAAGCATTCACATTCGAATTTGGATCGATTTCAAGGCATACAACAAGTTAGAACCTTCAATTGCAAACTATTACACATTTAAAGGTTAGATTTTTATATGTTTTTGATGATTTTTCATGTTGGCCGAATGTTCCATGCGAAATCTACAATTGATGGTCGATTGATGCTTGTTTGTTGCTGTTAATGTGTTTGTTGGGTAGATTACATGTTAATTAACGTCAAGTATGCAATAAAGGTTGGATTTTTACAAGTTCTTATGGAATTTACATTAGGGCCGAAACCCTAATTCGAAAATCTGAATTGGATGTTAGTTGTTGGTTGTTTGTTGATGCTATTATGTTAGTTGGATTGTATAGATGCTAGTTAACGTTGATTATGCAAGAAAGCTTCGATTTTGATTCATGGTTCATAGGTTACTAAGAATAGTAACTTTATTTTGCATGAATTGATGATTTGATGATGTATGAATGTTATGGATGTGTTTGTGATGATGATTAGATGCTAGGTTGATGATATGAACAATTTAAAATCGAGATGATGTCTTATAGTTCATACATTGCTAAAAATAGTAACTTTTGGTGTTGAATGTTGATGAATCATGATGATTAGGTGTTGTTGATCATGTTTAGATGTTGTCATGGACTTGAATTGGTATGTAAATGATGAATCCATGAATGTATTGGGTGTTTGATGAAATTAGGATGTACTTTCCCAAAAGGGAAACTTTATTTGTGCAAATTCTTAAATTGTATGAATTGAGCATGTTTGGGATATTAGGACCATGCTAGTGTGTTCATGGATGGTTTCTACGGTGATTAAATGTGTTGTTTAGGTTATATGAATGTTGATTTGGTTCGTTACCTGTTTTGGCCTGTTTGTGGAAAAATCATGGTAGGAGTCATATGGGTAAGTTAGGACTATTATTGATTGATAGTTGATCATGAATGAACATTTTGGATGGTATGAGTTATGTTAATTGGTATGTTAATGATCATCATACACACATGCGAATCTGAGGCCCCTACTTAGTAGGATTGGCAGGGTTTAGGGTGTGAAGTCGTGAGTGGCTTCACATGGCATGTGATATGTGATTTGATCCTTGTATGGTGTATTAGTTATGTTATAGTTATGTTGTGCATGATAATAGTTGAGATTCGCATGACTTGTATGATATTTGGTTGTAAGATAATCTAGGTGGTACATGTGGTTAATGAAGTGCTATATGTAATCAGGTTGTATGTTGATCATCTATGATATGCTGTTGTGTTAGTGTTAACGAATTATCACCTATAATGTCACCAACGGGTCAAACGGGTCAACTGGGTCAAATGTGTCTTGTCTTTCTAAAACCTTGAGTTCTTTGGTTTGTAGAGCACTTAGGGTTTCATATTGATTCTGTGTACACGTGCTTATGTACTCTTGTATTCTAGGTAACCTTTGAAGGGTTGTCTTTGCACCTATCACCAGTTCTCTTTAGTCATTATCTTTACACACTAGGTGAGTTCTTTCCCCACTCATTTTACATAATCTCTTTTGGGGGAGATAGCATACTGTTGATCACAAACGCTTTTATATATGAGTGTGTATAATATTGATATAGTGCTGTTTACCATGGAAAAGTCCTCACACTTTTGGATTGTTAATATTGACTAGCGGGGAAATTTTGGGTAGTACTACTGGGTCTGACGAGCCCCACCTGTGCGACTCGAGGTCATACGGGTGCAATTTTGTCCTAACATATATTCGTCACGACCTGGTAAGTCGTGACGGGAGGCAACAAACGCAACACAGTCAGCTTCGATCGCGAAATCACTATGATTAATATTTTATGTTAATAGACTAGCTATCTATTGCAATACACTACTTATGATTTGAAAACTGTTTATTGGTTTACCCATTAGCGCAAACTCTTGAACTCACCAACCATGTGTTGACTTGTTTAGTATGCTATTCTCAGGTTAAGGTCGCCAGTTGCCTAGGAGCACGCACGTCAGCATTGTTGAGTTGTCTACATTTGCCTTGTTTACAAATTTGGGATTATTTTCATATTAAACAATTGTGTTTGGGGCGCGTATGTTTTGCGCATTCTCTTTACATACTATTTGTTTTGGGTTTTCTGGTTTTAAAAACGCTTCCGCAGTATTTTAAACGTTAACTCTGGTTTTATTTATTAATCATATAGAGTCGTTCTTGGTAACTAATGACTGAGACCCTGGTATGTCACGCACCTCGCGGTAAAACCCCGCACGCGGATTTTGAGGGTGTGACAACCTAAATCCCTATAGTTATGGGCTCTGATACCAATCTGTCACACCCCAACCTTAACGACGGAAACGTCGAGATGTGAGGGTTAAGATTGTTCACAGCCACATAACGCTACCATTAATTGTAAATATGATTATCATAAGATTAAATAAACATTACATCCAAGAGTCTCAATGAAATAAAAATAACCAAAGTTCAAGTTTCCAAGTTTCAAGACATATTATTTATTTTCCAAGGTCCAAATCCTAGGTGTAAGCATGCTTCAAAAGATAATCACCAACCTTGTGCATTTCCTGAAACATGTTAAAAATAAAGGGTCAACTTTGAAAGTTGGTGAGCTTCCATGGGTTAAGCATACATATATTTATAAAAGTTTACAAGTAGCAATTCATGTCAATGGTTACGAATAAAGCAAGTTTATAGATAACATATAGCTACAATCAAACCTTGACAGATTACAAGATTACAAGATTAAACGATTAGCTAAGTGTACTTGGTTCCCATAGTGCTCAAGAATACGACACTAGGAGCCGGCAATACCTCGGCTTTAGCACCAAATAGGCTTGTCAGGCCCATAGATCTATGACGTCGCCAGGCTAGCAATAGTTAATGATTGTCAACATATAATGTTCATCATATAAGGCTCACAATATTACAAATAACCACAATAAAAAGTACAGATGAATTGCATGTGCGTTTACAAGTATCAAGATGTTTACAAGTGCAAGTTTATAAAGTTAACATATTTCACCCCAAAAGGTGTGAAATAAAGTAAAAGAGGGGCATGGAAAACTCACATGATATAAGTTGGTGTTAAAGGTAATAACAAGTAATTAAGTGATGCTCCAACGATTCATTTTACAAGATACCTAAACGTATATATTCCAAGATTAAGTCTAAAGATAAGTTTAACGATTCATACGTGAACTAGGGTTTCAATAGAAATTTGGGGTTTTGGTGAACAAAAGAATCAAATAATGGATTCACTTATATTTTGATTCAACGAAAAAAATTACACCATTTAAGTAATTTAATATGAAGAAATGCAATTATATCATTTATAATAATTGATAAAGTTTAAATATAAAGTTTAAATGATTTTTTTTATAACCATTTGATGTAAACATGATTTAAACAATAATTAAAAGTAACGTATGAACCAATAATAATTTATTAAATTAAACTATCATTTAAAGTCCATTTTACAAGAAATAAACTAAAAATGACATTTGTTATTTTATTTTATTAAAAAGGTATATAAATATTTAAATTTGAAAAATTGCAGAAAATAATTTGGTGCTCTTAGAAATTGTTAAAGTTTACAAAAATGTTTTTCTATAATAATTAAAATTTTCTGTAATTAAAATTGCTAAAAAAATGTTTTTTAAAAAAATATTGAGGGTGCCCGGGTTCGAACCCGGGACCCCAAGGATGAAACATGGGCTCTTAACCAGTAGGCGAGGGCGCCTAAGCCTGGTAAGAGTTGGTTTTTAATTCTTAAAAGATACAACTACAGAAACCCTCAATTTCTAGATAAACCCTAGAACGATTTGAATCAAATTGAAGCATAAATCAATATTGATAACGATGATAATCATGGGGCTTTTGCTCCCCATGTAAAAACAAGTAGGTAATTGTGTTTAATTACCAGAGTTGAAGATTAGATTGGTAAGAACAGATATAGATGAGCCGCGACCGAGGCTTGGATTCGTTTGATATAGAATTGTTGATGTTAACCAAATTGAACTCGTGTGAAGCTTCAACGGACAGTCACGAATCAAAACCCTCTATCAATTGGAGGTGATAATGTGGAGAGAAAGGGGTTCGATTAGGTATGAGAACCCGTGAATAATGATAATCGATTGTGTTGGTCTCAGGTGTTTAGACTGAAATTGCACTTAGTAATAGATTAGAAACGGTTAAACGATTGTGTAGGTTCAATTAATTAGTTTATTAACTGATTTTTATTGACGAACGATTCATGGTTTGAGGTAATCGGTTACTCGAGTTAGAATACTCTCTTAACCGCCGTTAAAACCCAATTAAAGTCCTTCAATGAGTTCGAATCACACCCACAAAACGGTTAGAAACGATTGGGGTTCGATTTTACGTGTTTACTCGCGTTTGGACTTCGCCGGAGTAGGGTCGGAGTACGGCCGGAGTAAGGTCGACGGTGAAGGGGGGGTTTGGGTTGATTGATTAAGAAGTTACACATTTGGTCCTTGCAGTTTTAATTTTTATTATTTTATGTTTAAAACTTTCATTTAAAGTTTCAAATTTGTCACAAAGGCCCCCTCAACTTAATTAAACTTTAAGTTTTAAACATTATTCGAACTTATTAATTATTTAACTTTTACAAATTATTATTTCTATTATTATTATGTTTATTACAGTAAAAACAAATTATTAACTCTTAAATTAATGAATTAATGCACAATAAAAGAAACATTCATAAACAACCCATATAGTTTCTCAAATGACATAAATGGTCCTTACAAGAACATAACAGTGTTAACTATTAATTAACGAAAACACGAAAGGTTACAACTTATTCATATGTGTCCACATCATGGAATTGAACATTGGGAATTGATAAAGGCTTTCTCGGATGGATTGACGAATGAGGAAAGAAAATATTTGTATTCTACAAGCAATGGCACATTCCTTTCCAATCATGAAGATGCAGACTGGGAATTTTTAGAAAGGATGTATAGAAACTCCAAAGCACAAGCTTCTACCAGTAGACGATCTAAACCTAATTTGGTAAGATCAACCACGGTTGACTATGAGACTAAGGAGCGGATTGCAGCGTTAGAAAAACAATTGGCAAGGTTAGGGAGAACGGATGCAAAGGAGGTTGCAACTGTGGGATACGATGTATGTGAAGAATATGATGAGTTGGGTCATAATGTTGATGCATGTCAGTTGGTGATGGATAAAAAAGTGGAAGTTAATCAAGTTTACGAACATAGAAAGCAATTCGATATGAATTCCAATACTTATCATCCCGGATTGAGAAATCATCCTAACTTTAAGTTTGGAAATGCTTCAAACCAGATGAACCCTAATTTTCAAGGTAATAATCAAGGTGGTCAAGCTTATCAGAACCGAGCACAAGAGAATTATAATCAAAGTGGTTATCAAAGAACTTTATATTCTCAAGGAAACAATCAAGTAAACTACAATCATAAGGATCAACAAGGTAGTTCATCACGCAACTATCAAAATAATTCTCAATTGGGACAACTTGGTGGTGAAGAGTCTACAAATGCAAAGTTGGATGCTTTGATGAACATGATGAAAGAGAATATGAAAGAGAATAAGAAATAAAATGAAATTAGCGACAAGGTGTGATCTTTCGTATAGTCGTTAATTAATTGTTGTTTCCGTTATCTCTTGTAAGCGTTATTTATGTCGATAATGGAACCACAAGAGTTCATTTGCAATTTTAATAATCCAAATATACCTATTAATTTGTAATATTAATTATATTATTTAAAATTTTTATAACTTGATTTATTATTAAATAAATAAATTAACAAAGTGCTAGATTTATAAATATTCTATATTTAAATATATATATATAAGTAAATAGATAAATAAAATCCATTTGTTAAAAATACAAATTTGAAACTTAATAACACGTTTTGGCATAAAATAATAATTTTAAAACCACAGGGACCAAAGGTGGAAACTTTTAAAACCCATTCCCCCCCCCCCCCCCGATTTTCAGGCCGCCGGCCGGCGAAGCTCCGGTGACTACCAAATCACCACAAAAAAAAACACATTTTCTTCCTCCCAAACCATCCCATTCAATTCGCGAATCCATTTCGAACCCATAACCATTCCCAATTTTAGTTTTGGTTGAGTTTTCACTACACACTTTCGAAACCAAAATTTCATTCAAAGACCCAACGGTTTCAAACTCCAATTCGACCAAATCAAGCTAAATGAATTACTGAAAACGCATTAGGAATCATTTCGAAATCAAAATCATTCAATCTCAGCAGTTAAAACGACTAATCGTTCATGAACCGATTCATAACCCCTAAATGAATGCATTGGACTCGTGGTGTCGAACCCGATGAAATTAAGCTGATATAAACGAGGTGAAACCATCAACAAAGCTCTTTGATGCTTTCTGAAACTTCAATTTGATAAAAACCATCACGATCATTCGTCCGATTGACTCGAACCTGCTGCGACACTCTTCTACCTACTATCGTCGATTACAACTTTAACTCAGGTAATTGGTTACATAAATACCTTTGGTTTGATGTGGGGAACATAAGCCCCATGTTTAATTTGGTTAACAACAACAAGATGGGGTTCGATTTGATCATCTAAAAAACTAGGGTTCTTGAAGAAATTGGGGTTTTTCCCTGTTACTATTTTTAAAGCACCTTTTACGGAATCGACCAGACTTGGGCGCTAGCCCAACTGGTTTAGACGCATCACACCCACAAGGGAAACCCGGGTTCGAATCAGGTCATCCCTAAATCCAGTGGTTTTGTTTTTTTTTGTTTTTTTTTTATATTTTTTTTCATTTTATTTATTTGTTCTTTTTTTTAAACTTTAACCAATAAAATCATTAATATACTCATTTTGCTAATTTAGAAGTTATATATATATTAATTTCTGAAAAATTAAAAGGGGCTATAATTTTATAATTATAAAGGTTTAAACGTTAAAATAAAACCATACAATTTTACTTATAAGTTCTACACACTATAATTAAATTATTTCAACTAATTTAAGTCTAAAATTTTTTAAGACTTTTAAATAATTAACCATTCAACTAATTATTTTACTAAGTTATTAGTTATTAGTTGTAATTACTTTGTTGTTGATATTCAAACCCCATTTAACCAATTACTACAACTTAATATTTGAATAGTAATTAATGATTCTATTTTGATGATTATAGATTATTATGTCGTTTTATTTAATCAAGTGATATAAAATAATTATATTATTAACTTAATTGTCAAAAACCATAAATGCTAAGTAGAACCCTAGTTAATGTTTATTCCTTGAGTCTATTATAATTTTCTTATTTAAAACACCATTCTTAGGTTAGTCATGAAAACTGTTGGTGTCTATTCTCGTATTCTGATTCAAGACACATCTTATATAATGTGAGTTTCCCATACCCGTTTTACTTTAATTCACATATTTTAGGGTGAAACATGTTACACGTATCATAAACACACTTGTAAAGACGTTTAAATACTTGTAATGCACGTGCAATTCATTTTACATTTTGTCATAGTTATTTGAGACTTGTACAAATATTATATGATAGACTCTTGTAAAAACAATCATTAACTACTGCTAGCCTAGCGACGTCATAGATCTATGGGCTTGACAAGCCTACTTGGTGCTAAAGCCGAGGTTATTGCCGGCTCCTGATGACGTATTCTTGATCATCAAGGGAACCAAGTACACTTAGCTAATCGTATATTTTTCGTTGTGGCCATATCTTTGTCAAGATTTGATTGTATCATTATGCTATCCATTTATTTTTGCATTATTCTTTAACCTATGACTTGAATTGCCTCTTTAAAATATTCTATATATGTATGTACAACCTATGGGAACTCACCAATATTATATGTTGACCGTATTTTCTAACATGTTTCAGGAAATGCTAAAGCTTAGTTGTTGCTCTTGAAGATATGAAAACATCTAGGATTGGACCTAGAGAAAAATAAAGGAATAATTTTGAAATTTGATGTTCAAGTTTAACTTATGTTATGGTTGTTGATTTGAATTTGTGTGATGAATTGTTATGTTATGAATTTGAAATTTAATAATATTTACACTTTTAGGTAGCGTTGTGTGGCTTGAACAATCTTAACCCTCACATCTCAACGTTTCCGCCGTTTAGGTTGGGGTGTGACAGATTGGTATCAGAGCCCATAACTATAGGGATTTAGGTTATTAGCGATGGTGACCTAGACTATCGTTAATATAGGGACCCTTTTTCATGAGCATTCTTTATGATCTTGTAAGCTTACCTATATGCATACCGCATGATGTTACATGCTACATGATGAATCCCTTATGTGCTACTTGACTTTACTTAGTGAAATTGTGCCTTAGGTTGTTAATTTGAATGACAAAACCTTTAACCTTATGCATCTCCAACTTCTTAACCCTTCTCACTTGTCACTAGTTCCAATGTGCCCTTGTCTCTTTCTTAAACTTATTCTCGACTACATGTGGAACCATACGCAACATATCGAATGGCTAAATCCTTTAGGCATTATGTCTAAATCTTGAAAATCTCATCAAGGTTTTAATTCTATTAGTCTATAGGGAAAATGTGTGACTCATAAACACCTGTATTCTGGATTTCCTGGCAAAAAGCCTTTGGGCTAAGGTAGGCATTTCGCATAAATCCCAATCAACTGTGGGACCAGTTATGCTTACCTGGGGATTTATGGGATTAGTGATAAACTATTGTCAAAATACACAAATTCCCCCAAGACAAATTAGAGCTAAGTTACCTTAACATGTCAATGTTCCTATTGGCTGTGTGTTACCAAATGGAACCATCTTGGATACGTTTGTAAATTCCGAAGATTTATGTCCATTTGAACTGGTTCTATCTCTAAGGCTCTAATATCTACTCTATTTTTGTATTTAGAATGTCTCGTCATCATGGAAAGTGTGGTAGCTCCAACCGAAAACTCGCCGCTATGATCGCCCGACAAATGGCTGCTGTTCTTCCTACCATGGCCACCGAACTAAGTAGCACTTTAATGGCCAATGCTAGTAACAATGCAAATGGGAATAATGGTGGTAATGGAAACAATGGTCAAGGGGCAAACAACGGCAATCAAGGAGGGAATAACCAAACCTGCACCTTCAAACATTTCAACTCTTGTAAGCCAACTAGTTTTAGTGGGAAGGAGGGAGCACTGGACTTCTTGAGTGGTTCGAGAGTATGGAGAACACTTTCATCAATAGTGAGTATCCTGAAGCACTCAAAGTTCGTTATGCCGCAAGTGTTCTTCAACAACGGGCACTTACCCGGTGGAATAGTGAAAAGAGGAATCGGGGTGTGGAAATTGCATTGGCACTACCGTGGATGAGTTTAAGAACATTATCATCCAAAAGTTCTGCCCGAGGAGTGAACTGCAAAAACATGAGGAAGAATTTTGGAATCTCAAACAGGATAGTGGCAACCATTTGGCATACTCCACTCGGCATCATGAACTAAACATGCTTTTATCGCACATGGTGGACATGGTACCCCTTAGTATTGAAAAGTTCATCAAAGGGGTACCACCCTAAATTCAAGATGCTATTGTGGGAAGTAGGCCCACGACCCTGGAAGAAGCAATCAACATCACTGCACAGCTCACTGAAAATCACATCAAAGCTGGTACCTTGACGATGAAGAGTGCTAAATAAACTGGGAAGGTGCTTCCAGAGGCGACTAAAGAGGTGAAGGCTGAATCCTCATTCAAAGGCAAGAAACGTAAGTTTACACTTGCTCGAAACTTTGCTGTGACAGCACCCAATGTGCCACAAAAACAAGCTGCCATTGCAAATCAAGCACCTATTGCTAGAGCTTACACTGGACCACACCCGATGTGTAACATCTGCAAGTATCATCATGCGGGAAACAACCCATGTCATATTTGCTCACTTTGCGAAAATATGGGCATTTAGTTGCTACATGTCACCGTGCACCAAACAATGCTGCACTAGTTGCCAACCGAGCTTGTTACAACTGTGGGGAAACCGACCATTTCCGCCCACAATGCCCCCATCTTGCGGGAAATGTCCCACCAGCTCGAGGACGTGCCTTCAATATTAACGCAAACCAAGCACAAGCAAATAACGACGTGGTGAACAGTACGTCATTCTTTTCTGCTACTCGAACTCTTATTGAATAAAATTTTACTCTGCTTTCCATGTACCGACAATAGCCCTATCTCTGAACAGGTATGTATCTTGTAAATAATTGCTATGCTTCTGTATTGTTTGATTCAGGGGCGGATAAGAGTTTTGTGTCCTTAGAATTTGAACCCGCCCTTGCTAAGTCGCGCACTAAGCTAGAAAAGTCCTTTACGGTCGAAGTCGCTGATGGAAAATCTATCATTATTGACGCCATCGTTCGTGGTTGCATTCTGAGTCTTAACGAGCATGAATTCCCTATTGATCTCATTCCCATGCAACTCGAGAGTTTTTACGTTATTATTGGCATGGATTGGTTAGCCAAACACTACGTGGAAATTATCTGCTTTGAGAAATGTATTCAAATTCCACTACCTTCGGGTGATACCTTAAAAGTTTTTGGGGAGAGATCATCTATAGGACTCAAGCTTATGTCGTGTACTAAGGCTAGAAAGTGCCTAAGTAAGAATTACATAACCTTTTTGGCTTATGTGGTCAACACAAAAGTCAAAGGGAAGGAGCTTAAGGATATTCCTGTTGTACGGGACTTCCCAGATGTATTTCCCAAGGATCTTAGTGGACTACCTCCCATTTGTGAGGTTGAGTTTAAGATTGACTTGATTCCTGGTGCAAACCCTGTGGCTAAGTCACCCTATCGTCTTGTACCATCGGAGATGCAAGAACTAGCTAGTCAACTACAAGAACTGTCTGATAAGGGCTTCATCCGCCCTAGCTCTTCACCATGGGGTGCACCTGTGTTATTCGTGAAGAAGAAAGATGGTTCGTTTCGAATGTGCATCGACTATCGAGAACTCAACAAACTCACCATTAAAAACCAATACCCTCTCCCTCAAATTGATGATCTTTTTGACCAACTTCAAGGAGCCACTCAATTCTCAAAAATTGATCTACGTTCTGGTTATCACCAACTACGGGTCCATGATAGTGATATTCCAAAAACCGTATTTCGTACTCGATATGGACATTATGAGTTCATGGTTATGCCTTTTGGTTTGACTAATGCTCCTGCTGTCTTTATGGACCTCATGAATCGGGTATGTAAATAGTACCTAGACAAATTCGTGATTGTGTTCATCGACGATATTCTCATTTACTCCAAGACGAAAACCAATCACGAGTTACACTTGCGACAAGTTCTTGAGCTTTTGAAGAAAGAACAGCCGTATGCAAAGTTTTCTAAGTGCGAATTTTGGCTTGAGGAAGTCCAATTTTTAGGTCATGTGGTGAATAGCCAAGGAATTCACGTTGATCCTGCGAAGATAGAAGCCGTGAAAAATTGGTGTGTTCCCAAAACTCCAATAGAAGTTCGTTCTTTTCTTGGACTAGCGGGTTGCTACCGAAGATTTATTGCCAATTTCTCGAAGATTGCGAAACCGCTTACAGCTTTAACTCAAAAGAATAAACTTTTCGAGTGGGGATCTGATCAAGAGGAGGCTTTCGAGACTCTAAAACACAAGTTGTGTAATGCTCCTATTTTAACCCTTCCTGACGGGAATGATGATTTTACCATGTATTGTGATGCATCTAGTCAAGGCCTTGGTTGTGTTCTCATACAACGAGGAAAGGTCATAGCATATGCATCTAGACAATTGAAGGCTCATGAGGTGAATTACACAACCCAAGATCTTGAACTTGGTGCCGTAGTTTTTGCCTTAAAAATTTGGAGGCATTACCTTTATGGGACACAATGCATAGTCTACACTGATCACAAGAGTCTTCAACACGTTTTCAGTCAAAAGGATCTCAATATGAGGCAACGTCATTGTGTCGAGTTGATTAGTGACTACGACTATGACATTCGTTGACATTCGTTACCATCCTGGAAAAGCGAATGTCGTAGCCGATGCACTAAGTCGCAAGGCCCATAACAAGACCATCTCACTCCAAGAAATTCTAGATCGACGACAATGGTTTGACACGCTGGGGGAATTTGACACTGAGATTCACGTGGATGTCAACGAGGCTACTATTATGCTTCAAAATATAAGGATTGATAGTGACCTCGAGTTTTGCATCCATGAAGCTCAACAAGCTGCTTTAGCTGAAGGAAAAGAGGATGAAGAATTGGTGTATAATGTTTGGTAACAACTTGAAACAAAACCAAATGGTATGTTGTACTTCTTGAACCGGCTATGGATTCCGAATCGTGACAATCTTCGTAATTTCATCATGAACGAAGCTCATCAAACGCGTTATTCTATTCACCCTGGGTCCGATAAAATGTATATGGACCTGCGCGGGCATATTGGTGGCCAGGAATGAAGAAGGACATCGCTTCATACGTAGCCAAATGTCTTACGTGTGCAAAGGTCAAGGCGGAGCACCAACGACCTAGCGGATTACTTGAGCAACCCAAAATCCCTATGTGAAAATGGGAGCACATATCCATGGATTTCATAACCAAGTTACCTCGTACTCCTCGTGGTCATGATATCATATGGGTGATCATCGATCGTTTGACCAAAACAGCGCATTTCATACCTATACATGACACTTACAAAACTTCAAAATTGGCTCGCATTTACATTGATAAGATTGTGACTCGTCATGGTGTGCCATTACACATCATATCTGATTTAGATGCTCGTTTCACTTCACACTTTTGGTCGTCCTTGCAAGAACTTTTGGGTACTCAACTGGATTTAAGCACGGCTTACCATCCGCAAACGGATGATCAAACAGAGCGAACCATTCAAACTCTTGAGGATCTGTTACGTCTTTGTGTTCTAGATTTTGGTGGTGACTGGGATATGCATTTACCGTTAGCGGAATTCTCCTATAATAATAGTTATCACTCAAGCATCAAAATGGCACCATTTGAAGCTCTATACGGTCGTAAATGCCGTTCCCCGATTTGTTGGACTAACATTGGTGAAAATTTCATTACACGCCCTGAACTCATTCAAGAAACGACCGATAAAGTTTCTAAAATCCATAATAACCTTGAGGTGGCTAGGAGTCGACAAAAGAGTTACGCGGATAAAAGACGCAAGCCGTTAGAATTTCAGGTCGGCGATATGGTTCTTCTTAAAGACTCACCATGGAAGGGAGTTGTTCGCTTTGGGAAGAAGGGTAAGTTAGCTCCACGATTCGTAGGACCTTTCAAGATTCTGAAAAGAGTCGGAAAAGTGACCTATAAACTGGAACTACCCTCTGAACTTAGTGGGGTCCATCTTGTTTTCCATGTCTCGAATTTGAGAAAATGCTTGGCCGATGAAAGTCTGCATATTCCCTTGGAGGATATCCAGATAGACGATTCCTTGCACTTTGTTGAGAAACCTGTCGAGATCATGGATCGAACAATGAAGAAGACCAGAACGACTACCACCCCAATCGTCAAAGTTCATTGGGAAAATAAACATGGAGCCGAGTTCACTTGGGAACGCGAGGATTACATGAAGAAGAAACATCCACATCTGTTTGTCTAGTCTTATCTTTAATTTCGGGACGAAATTTCTTGAAGTTGGGGAGACTGTGATCTTTCGTATAGTCGTTAATTAATTGTTGTTTCCGTTATCTCTTGTAAGCGTTATTTATGTCGATAATGGAACCACGAGAGTTCATTTGCAATTTTAATAATCCCAATATAACTATTAATTTATAATCTTAATTATATTTAATTAAAATTTTATAACTTGATTTGTCATTAAATAAATAAATTAACAAAGTGCTAGATTTATAAATGTTCTATATTTAAAATATATATATATAAGTAAAGAGATAAATACAATCCATTTGTTAAAAATACAAATTTTGAAACTTAATAACATGTTTTGGCACAAAATAATAATTTTAAAACCACAAGGACCAAAGGTGGAAACTTTTAAAACCCATCCCCCTCCCCCCCATTTTCCAGCCGCTAGCCGGCGAAGCTCCGACGACTACCAAATCACCAAAAAAAACACATTTTCTTCCTCCCAAACTGTCCCATTCAATTCGCGAATCCATTTCGAACCCATAACCATTCCCAATTTCGGTTTTGGTTGAGTTTTCACTACACACTTTCGAAACCTAAATTTCATTTAAAGACCCAACGGTTTCAAACTCCAATTCGACCAAATCAAGCTAAATGAATTACTGAAAACGCATTAGGAATCATTTCAAAATCAAAATCATTCAATCTCAGCAGTTAAAACGACTAATCGTTCATGAATCGATTCATAACCCCCAAATGAATGCATTGGACTCGTGGTGTCGAACCTGGTGAAATTAAGCTGATATAAACGAGGTGAAACCATCAACAAAGCTCTTTGATGCTTTCTGAAACTTCAATTGATAAAAACCATCACGATCATACGTCCGATTGACTCGAACCTGCTGCGACACTCTTCTACCTACTATCGTCGATTACAACTTTAACTCAGGTAATTGGTTACATAAATACCTTCGGTTTGATGTGGGGAACAGAAGCCCCATGTTTAATTTGGTTAACAACAACAAGATGGGGTTCGATTTGATCATCTAAAAGACTAGTGTTCTGGAAGAAATTGGAGTTTTTCCCTGTTATTATTTTTAAAGCACCTTTTACGGAATCGACCAGACTTGGGCGCTAGCTGGTTTAGACGCATCACACCCACAAGGGAGACCTGTGTTCGAATCCGGTCATCCCTAAATCCAGTGGTTTTGTTTGTTTTTTGTTTTTTTTTATATATTTTTTCATTTTATTTATTTGTTCTTTTTTTTAAACTTTAACCAATAAAATCATTAATATACTCATTTTGCTAATTTAGAAGTTATATATATATATATATAAATTTCTGAAAATTTAAAGGGGTTATAATTTTATAATTATAAAGGTTTAAACGTTAAAATAAAACCATACAATTTTACTTATAAGTTCTACACACTATAATTAAACTATTTCAACTAATTTAAGTCTAAAATTTTTTATGACTTTTAAATAATTAACCATTCAACTAATTATTTTACTAAGTTATTAGTTATTAGTTGTAATTATTTTGTTGTTGATATTCAAACCCCATTTAACCAATTACTACAACTTAATATTTGAATAGTACTTAATGATTCTATTTTGATGATTTTACATTATTATGTCGTTTTATTTAATCAAGTGATATAAAATAATTATATTATTAACTTAATTGTCGAAAACCATAAATCCTAAGTAGAACCCTAGTTAATGTTTATTCCTTGAGTCTATTATAATTTCTTATTTAAAACACCATTCTTAGGTTAGTCGTGAAAACTGTTGGTGTCTACTCTCGTATTATGATTCAAGACACATCTTATATCATGTGAGTTTCCCATACCCCGTTTTACTTTAATTCACATATTTTGGGGTGAAACATGTTACACGTATCATAATCACACTTGTAAAAACGTTTAAATACTTGTAATGCACGTGCAATTCATTTTACATTTTGTCATAGTTATTTGAGACTTGTACAAATATTATATGATAGACTCTTGTAAAAACAATCATTAACTACTGCTAACCTAGCGACGTCACAGATCTATGGGCTTGACAAGCCTACTTGATGCTAAAGCCGAGGTTATTGCCGGCTCCTGATGACGTATTCTTGATCATCAAGGGAACCAAATACACTTAGCTAATCGTATATTTTTCGTTGTGGCCATATCTTTATCAAGGTTTGATTGTATCATTATGCTATCCATTTATTTTTGCATTATTCTTTAACCTATGACTTGAATTGCCTCTTTAAAAGATTCTATATATGTATGTACAACCTATGGGAACTCACCAATATTATATGTTGACCGTATTTTCTAACATGTTTCAGAAAATGCTAAAGCTTAGTTGTTGCGCTTGAAGATATGAAAACATCTAGGATTGGACCTAGAGAAAAATACAGGAATAATTTTGAAATTTGATGTTCAAGTTTAACTTATGTTATGGTTGTTGATTTGAATTTGTGTGATGAATTGTTATGTTATGAATTGAAATTTAATAATATTTACACTTTGAGGTAGCGTTGTGTGGCTTGAACAATCTTAACCCTCACATCTCAACGTTTCCGCCGTTTAGGTTGGGGTGTGACACAAGGCTTATGAAGCCTTAAATAAACAAGTGGGTCAACTTGTAGAGGATGTGGCTCAAATTAAAAGGAACCATGGAAAGCTATCGAGTGATACCACGGTCAATCTTTAACATCAAGGAATCAACACAGAAAATATGAGAAATGTTCACATCAATTCGATTAGTATCCTTCCTGACTCTGAAATTATTGATAATGACTTTACTTCTTTTTCACAACAAGTTGCAGATAAGGAAGAGAAAGCCAATACAGTGGAAGAGAGTGACCCAGAAGCACCCATCATTCCAATCAAAGTGGGGAAGTTGAAGATAAAAAGAGCACTTTTGGATTATGGAGCAGCTGTTAGTATCTTGCCAGGTATGTTATATGATCAGTATGACTCCGGTCCTTTAGAGGAAGTTGACACCACTGTGGTGTTAGCTGACTTGACTCAAAAATATCCTCGGGGGATGGTAAATAATGTTATAATCAATTTGGGAGAATTTTACTACCCCGTGAACTTTATGGTGCTTGATTATGCACCAATGAGGACAAATGAGCAACCGAATGTCATATTGGGTCGACCATTTTTAGCAACTGCCAATGCTCAAATCAATTGTCGAGATGGAACAATTGACATGACTTACGAAACTCGTAAGTTACGTTTTAATGTATTTTCCAAGTCGGTTAATTATTTTGTTAATGATAAAGTTTTTGTGGCAGATATGACTAACGTGTGTGTTCCTACTTATACTTCACATGTAAGCATGAACACCACTTTTGAGAATGATTTGAGTATGATAGGGATAAGCATGTGGACTTGAAGGAATTAGTGGATTTAAAATAAAAGAAAGAGCCAATTATGAAGATGAAAACAAAAGTTGAGAAACCTAAAATGAAGAAAAAAGTTGGCGATCCACTTGATCCTATAAAAGACAAAGTTAAGGCATTAATGTTTGGGCCACAATGCGATCTACTTGAAGAACTACCGGATCATTGAAGAATACCGGAGTCAAGCATCCTACTCGACCACCATGAGTGGTCGCAGGTCCGGTCTGGCTGAAGACCTAAAACGTAGCGCTAATCGGGAGGTAATCCGAAGTTAATTTTTATGTTTTATGTTTGATGTGTCTGTTTAAGTAGTTTATTTTGGTAATCGTCATGTTTGTGTCTGGGTTAGTTCGGGTTGGAAAAGTCGTTTGTGTTGATAAATTGAATAAATTGATTTGCAAAAAAAACATTCACACACTTAACTTAAATACCATATATTGGGGACAACGTATCTCAAGTGTGGGGATGAGGGAAAATTTGGAAAATTTTTATTGTTTTTAAGCAATCCAATCGAACACGAAAATGACAAGCATACCAATTGATTCTTGCCATGTTTGATGTAAGGGTCCTTAGTCATTGTCTAATTCTAAGATAGCAAAAATAATTTTGTTAGCAAGGTTTTTAGAAATTTTTTTTTAAGAACTGCCTAGTTAGGGTTAACAATCTATTGGTGTAATAAAAGCATGCGCACACCGAAAACCCTAATTCCTACTTGGCGAGATTTTGAAGCTTACTAGATTGTTAGTTCACATAAAAAATTGTTTCAATTGTTGAGTGTAGGCCATATGATTCTTTTTTTAGAAATTGTGTGATTTGATGCATACTGAGACGGTGAATTTGATAAATACACATAGATGATAGAGGCAATCTAGGATTTCTTTTTCTTTTAATACCATTTTTGTGTTGCACCACTTTACCTAAAATTCCCCCTAGTAGCCACTTTCGAGCCTTAAACCGTTTATTTTGACAAACTCATATCATTAAAACCCAAAACAATTTTTACCTAATGTGACTTAGTTAACTGTTGATAACATTTGTATTAGTTTTAGTATTTGATTTCTGGTAATAGTTAAAAATATAAATAAATAAATAAAATAAAAATAAAAAGAGAGAAAAGAAAAATGCAAATTATTGGTTATGGGTTAAATATGCGCCCATGCTTTTGTTTTGTTTGAGTGTAGTTATGTCAATAAGAATGTCAACAGTTGGTATTGCCTTGATTTTATATTTTAGCCACATTCACAACCGAGCATTGCTACCTTAATCTAAGCCCAAAACTCGTAAGTCCTTTTGATGTGTGCATTGTCTATGTGTTACCATGGAAGTTTGATTGTCACCCAAGTATATGATAACAAAGTTTCATACGTGAGCCTTTTGAGTGATATATTGGTGCAATTTCACCAATCTAGAAATAAACCGAGAGGAGTGAAAAATGGTGAGGGGTGTGTTGTATGAAAAT
Organism: Flaveria sonorensis; assembly: GCA_025506505.1. Lineage (NCBI taxonomy): Eukaryota > Viridiplantae > Streptophyta > Magnoliopsida > Asterales > Asteraceae > Flaveria > Flaveria sonorensis. The sequence continues at coordinate 61,177,259 of CM046424.1, forward strand.
AAAAACCAAAAGCTTGTTAGGTTTAATTAGGCGGATTCTATTTTTAGATACATGTAACATCCTTTACTTGCAAACCAAACACGATTATTGTAATTCTCTAATGGGGTATGACTTTGGACCATAGCTAAGACATAGCAAGGGATTTTGGTTTATAATGTTGTTAAGTGTTTTGAATTAGATTTTCTTGAGGGCAAGCAAAGTTTAAGTGTGGGGATGTGATACGAGTGTGTTGGAATCGTGTTTTAAGTGTCTAAACGTTAAATATTACATATAATTATTCGTTTTTATGCATATGATTGAGTTGAATTGGTTAATCATAAGTTGGAAGTGATTTTGTAGGTAAAACAAGCAAGTTGGAAGCTTACATGGTGAACCAAGTCATTGGAGGGGTCAAGAAACAAAGATTCAAAGTGCAGCAGAAAGGCTTTCACCTTAGCCTACTGTAGCCATCGTAGGCTACGCCAGCTCAAGAAAAAAATCAGCAGAATATACCCCAGCGTAGGATACGCTGTCTGGCGTAGCCTACGCCAGGGCCGCCTTGTAACACCTATAAAACAGCATTTTTGTTAGGTTTCACCTACCACTTGCCCCCCATTCGACCTAGAACGTTTGGAGAGGAACTTTAGGAGTTCTTAGGCCATTAGTTCACCATTCCAACTCTCGAAAACAATATACAATCATCCAGAATGCAAATCAACAACGGTTTTGAAGATCATTCAAGAACGATGAGCGGCTAATCTTCTCGTGATCTACTTCGGGTATTAGGTTTTGTGTTAGGTTTTTGTTTATGTTTAACTTTGTTGGGATTAAACTTTAGAACTTGTTAAGTTCTTCCATAAGTTTAACTTGTGTTTTGGTTATTTAAACAATGATTTTGGTAAACTATTATTTGAATATCATTTAATCTTCCAGAAATTATACGATTGCAAGTTTTGGTTTCTAATTGAATCAATATTGTGTATTAAGACCTATTAAGTCTTGATTATAGATATCCCTTAATCATCGCACATACAGAATCCCTATTAAGGATTTTCCATGAAGTTGAATTAAACAATTACTGAAAACCAAACCTAGTTCCGAAGTGGATTACTCTTTCTTATAATCGTTTTCTTAACCAAGTTTGATTATTTCTAATTTGTTTTCATAGTTAATTGTTAGTCATTCCAAAAATCTAATTTTCACAGCCAAGAGGCAATAGTTTAATTAATTTAATAATTTGGTTATTTGTTTTCATATAAATCAAAGTACAACACACCAACTACTAATTCCACGAGGATCGACAACTCTACTTACCCTAACTAGTTTAAGGTGAATAGGAACATATAATTTAACATCTTATTTGATTGATATTTTGACATCTATCATGCTTCCACCTCTAGCTTAAGCACTTCTATCGATCAATTCTGGTTCAAGATTTGAAATTGACAGCCGAACCCAACGAGTGAAGTACACGTAAGCTATTACTCTTACTCATGCATTAGTTTGTAATCAGGTTTTAGAGTAATGAACAAGAAGACGTGGAGTCGTAAGCTTCAATATTTGAAATTATATTAAAAAAAAAAAATATGTTAATTATATGGGTAGGGTTATAATAAGAAGGATATTTAATCTAAAAAGTTTATGAAGTATTGTAAGCTTGACATGTGTCCTTTTATTGTTTTAAAAAGGATGATATTTTGGTCATTGTGTTAAAATAACCAGCTTGTTTTGTTAAATAGGTTCATTGTGTCATATACTTGACATCATTTGTTATATTATTCATCATTGTATTTAACATTTTAGATCATTTTGTGTTATTATTGTCATTGTTTTTATAGATTATATAAATTTTTTTATCTATCATTGTGTTTTACAATTAGAAGTGTACAATAATGTAATTTCGCCAATGTATTTATCAAAACTTATAGTGTTAAAAGTAACAGAATGTGTTATTTTTGTCATTGTTTTTTTATATATTATATAAACTTGTTGTTATCTATCATTACGTTTTACAATTAGAAGTACACAATGATATTATTTCACCATATATTTTTTAAAACTAATAGTATTTAAGATTAATACATTATGTTATTTAGTCATTGTTTTTAATGTATCAGATTAATTAGTTGTTATTTTATTATTACGTTTTACATGTTAGAGATACACAACAATGTATTTTTATCTTTATATTTCTTTAATTTATTATTTTAAAAAAACACAATAATATTTAGAAAAACACAATGACTAACAAAAAGACACAATAAACTGCACTAAAAGACACAATGACGAGATATGAGCTGAAAAACGTAAAAAAATTTATTAAAATCTATATAACAATATTATACTCATTTTAAAGATAAAAAACAGTCATTTTTATGGTGTGATTTTTATAAAAGAATTAATGTCGTACATAAAAGTTATGAACGTTTAAAAAAATAGAGGAATTTGCGAAAATCAACAAAAGTGGTTATTACTAAAATACTCCTCTAACAAACTTTTTCTAACAGATTGATCTCAATCATTGATTAAGAAGATGAGATAGTTATAATTTTTCTTATACCTTTTAGTTTTATACCCTTTTTATTTGAACATTTCCCTAATTATATTACGAAATTAAAAAAACCTAAAATTCACGCCATCATTCCACATCATCATTAAAAATATTTTCTAATTAAAACAAAAAGAAAAATATGCTAAAACATATTAAAACTTATATGTAAATAAGATTAATTTCAATTATACTCTTTAAGGTTTGATAAAAGTAATAATTTTTCTTAAAAAGATTTTAAAAATCAACTTACCTCCAAAAGTTTTATATGTTCTTTCAATTTCAGTGCAAAATTTTTATTATTTTATATTCAAGTTAAAACAACTAATGAAATTTTGAACTTAAATTGAAACAACTTATGAAACTATTGAAAGTAAATTGATATTTTTAATTTTTTGAAGGAAGAATGTTCATTTTGTCAAACCTTTAGCAACAAAATTGAACTTAACTATTCAAATAAATCATGAATGCTAAAAGGCCTAATTGGAACAATTTTTAATATTAAGTTACGTAATTAAAATATTTTCAAAACTTAGTTATTATTTTATAAAATTACCCTATAATGTAATTTACTTTATTAATTATCAATCTTTTTTGTTATTTATTTATCTTATTAATTATGCAATGCATTAAGGGGCTGTTCATTGAAAGCAGGGTGGACGTTTTTGTACATTAGCTGCTCAACTTGGGTCACTTGTAAAATTATTAGTTTATTATATTAATTACTAGGTTAGTCCCGTGTATTACACGGATTGAATAAATAAAATATTAAATAATTAATACTAAAAAATTATGTATTATAAGATCATGATTGAAGATAAAATATGTTTATAATTACGTACAAATAGCTATTTTAAGTAAATAAACAATTATGTATTTTTTCAAACCTTTTGTTTTAAAAAATTATGATTTTTAAATATTTTGTTTTAAGAAAAATAATAAAAAAAAAGTTCACTGTATTCTGTATTTTATAAAATTTATGTTTTTAAAAAGTGTGTTTGTAATAAAAAGCAGGTTTTTAATTTATTAAATTATACATTTTTAATTTGAATATGGTACGATTATAATTATTATTAGTATTCAGTATTATTATTAACAACATAGAAAATGAGAAATATAAGAATAATGAGTTTTACAATTGTTTCACAGTTACTTTAGTTTTTTTATAGATAGATGGATAGGTTAAAAACCATTAATTAAACGGATTATACTTAGTAAAAACCATTAATTATACGTAATAGTTCAAGAAATAAAACAATTATACTAATTTTAACTCTCTTATCTAAAAAGTTTCATATTTAAACATTCGTTTTAATTTTTTTTTAATATTTTTTTATAAAATTCTTATTTTTTAAAAATGCTAGTTTGTAATGATTCTTGTTGTTTCAATAAGACAGCTTTTTTTTAAAAATCACCTGTTTATAACGTTTTTTAAAACAAAATGATTTAAAATATTTTGTTTAAAAAAGGTTTAGTGTGTTGAAAATTTCATATTATATAAATTTTAGTTTTTTTATTATTTAGATTTTAATTAAAAGATGTGATTTCCAATTTTCTTAATAAAATCTATTTTTAAAAAGATAGTTTGATTTTAATAAAAGAGAGAAATATAGCAATTAATATAATTTATTTTTAATAAGAGAGAGAAATTTATTTGATATTTGAATTACTATAATACCCTTTTGAAAGGAAAATTGATATGTGCATATTTAAAAGAATGACAAGTGGCAAAAAAATAAAATAAAAGAATGACAAGTGTAAAGAAAACCTTATTTTATTAGAGGTTATAGATTATAAATTATAGATTATTAATTTTTACAATTATAGGTGTTAGCTGTACATGGTCACACATGTTAAATGCATTTCTTATCTTGATATCATATAATAACAGCATGTGATGTAAATAGTAAATATAATAATTGTTTATATTATAAATTCTAAAATCAATCACGATGTCTGTAACAACAACAAATTGAAGCAAATTTTAGAAATACTGAGTAGAAGCTACAAGAATATTATGATCGAGCCATATATCGACAAGGCAAAAGTGTACAGTAGAAGTGTGTCAACTGCCAAGAGGCCTTAAAAAAATGTGTCAATAACTAATTTTTTTGAAAAAAACAAGTATTAAGAGAAATGCCGACATAGTGGCTTGATGTAATGAGTTATATCTATTCTTACTGTTGTTAGCAGGACATTTTAAAACTAAACACAGTCACCTTTTTCTAACTCACATTTACCTATAATAATCAAATTTTCTTTTAACTACTAATAACTAACTAATATGAATAACAATTTTAACAAGTAAAAGAGAATAAAGAAACAATAATAAAATAAGTGACCGATTAAAATACAAGATTTTTTAACGAGTGGATTGTCGAAATCCCTAGGTCAAAGCCATTTTGACCTGGATTTCTACAACAACCCACAAGTACATAAAACTATACGAACCAATATCTCTTCGCTAAGTAAAAAGTATTAAGAATTGTAAAAAAAAAAAAAAAATGAAGCAAGTTGTGACGAGGAGAGGGTGACTCGTAACAAATCTAAAGTAATAGGAGTTATTCATCAAGGATGTAGAATAGGTCACTTGAATGAGTTTTAAGTGTATTTATCGCGTATTAATCATAGACTTTTTCTTTCTTACTGTTAAAGTTTCACTTTCATAAGGATCATAATATGTTATGGGTGCATTTGGGTTGAATTAACTAAGTATTACATGGAGATAGCGTTTATGTGTTTAGAAAATATAAGTATATAACAATAAGTTATGGACCAGAAACAAAACCCACAAAAAGAGTAAGACAAAATTACAGAAACGTCATTTATGTTTATAAAAAATTATATGTATCATCCTTTATCTTCAAAAAGTACTCTAATACTTTATGTATATATTTTATAACAGATTTCGTCCTTTACACTAACTGCTGTTAAGTTATTCTGTTAAGTCAATGGTAATTTGGTCTTTTTACCTCTAAAAAACTATTTATGTAACTAAACATAAATGACGTTTTCTGCAACTCTTTTACCTTTTAATTAATTTATCCATTTTTACAATTATACATATACATATGAATTTTATATATAACTTAACATATATTATTTAATTAATTGCATCAACATTTTACATATAAAATATAAGTTATGTAAATAGTATTATTATTTTGTATACTTACGCCCATATCCCTATATACTTTACCTTTAATATTTTTTACAAGATATTTTTATATAATTATAGATTATTACCTTAACTTATTTTTTTAATCTAAGATATAATAGTGGTTAACAGAGAGGGTCACCTATGATTAGTTTTTTTAAATTAAGTTTTAACTAAATTTCATGAATCATTCCTCATATGTTTTTTAACTAAAATATATTCTAGTTTTAAGTAAAAACGAAAAAAATAAAACAAACGGAAAATAGACGTAAAAACATTGAACTAAGCACATGAAACATAAAACATTTAAAACATAACTAAGTCGATCTAGGACCCGCGCGATTTGACGTGGCTGATAAACTGAAAAAATAGGCATAAAAACGTGGAATCACACACGCACTTTGCGGCTTGTTTAACTCTGAAGTGTAAAACAAAAGGTTTATAAAAGATGAAAAGTATAAGCGACCAAAGTTGAAAGTGAAAAATTATAAGGGTATAATTGTAAACGATGTAAAAGTATTAGGGTTAAAAGTAAAAAATTTATAGATAAAAAAAAAAAAAAAAGTGGACACAACCACTAAAGGTAGGTACAAATTATGATGCACAATATATTTGATAATTAGTAATATATATAATGTTTTTTAAATTAATAAAAAGTTGTTCCGTGTCTAAATTTTATATTTAACATAATAATATTATACAAATTTAATATATATAAATTAAAAATAGTTAATAAATAATTATTAACTAATTATAATTTATATTATTAAAAGTTATGATAAAATTTGTTAATTTGTATATTATATGTTACTTGTATATCTTTATTAAAATAAAATAATTTAAAAAAATTATATGTATAACAAATTTTGAAATAAAAGCTAATTAACGAAAAACGTCCTTTAAATTAGGTTTAAAGTGTTAAAAATAGTTCTTTAAGGGTAGAAAGACTAAAATGCCCTTGACTTAACGGAGAAAATTAACGTCCGTTCGTATAAAGAACGTAATCTGTTATGAAATTATACATAAAGATGATTAGAGTACTTTTTAAATAATGATAACTGTAATTTTCTGTAAATCTAAAGGTTTTTTTTCCGTAATTTTGTCAAAGAGTAAATTATCTCGGGTGTTTTTTTATGCAGGCCGAAGCCAGCTGGGCAGGGGGCCGAGAGGGAGCAGGCTGATGATGCTCCTGGGACCTGGAATGCTTCACTGTTGGGCTGCATTCGTCACTTTAACAATCAGAAAAGAAGAGAAAATTGTAATAAATGGAATTTTAAAACAAAGTGTTGTAAATAAAATATTATTGGACTAGTTCATTTTACATGAACTTAGATTTGTAAATCTTAACTGTATTACTTTATAAATGTATACAGTTATGACACTGCCTTGATAGTATGCTCATTTCACTATGTCTCCACCTGTTATGTTATATTATAATTATATGTTTAGTTATTTCAGTGTTATGGTATAGTGTTGTGCACACCTTCTCATGAACATATTGATACGATAAGCTATAGATATAGACTTGGGCATAAAAACCGGGTTCGGGACCCGACCCGGAACGGGTACGGGTACGACCCGGTATATGCATACCCGGGTTGGACCCGAAAAAAACCCGTAGGGTTGGAACCGGGTATGATTTTCTAGAATTTCTTAGAACCCGACCCGAACCCGACCCGGAACCGGTTGAAACCGGGTTGGACCCGGTTTCGACCGTTTTTTTTTTTTTTTTTAAAGTGGCCGTTTTTTAACGGCTATATAGCCGTTACCTTCGATTTGTGACCGTTTTTTTGGTCACTTTTGCCTTATAAGTTAGTATAAATAGGTGTGGGTTGATATGGTTTAGTACCCAAGTCTCAAACGCAAAACATATGCAAAAAACGCAAAAATACTCTCGTTTACTCTCGTTTTACACGTTCACTCTCTCGTTTTACACTTTCACTCTCTTCAATCTTGATATGGCTCACTCACAATCTTCCGTTGGTCAAGGTTCGTCCAACGCTCCAACCGTCGTTCGTGTTCTTGCACACAATCGTAACATGGATGTTTGGTGCAATTGGGATATGGTTGAGTTGAGTGACGGGTCTGTAAAGGCTCGTTGCAAGTTTTGTGGAGCTTTGCTTGCTAAAGATTCTAACACGACTTTAAAAAAACACATTAGCAAGAAGTTTTGTAAGTCGTTGAAAAGTAATCCGGATTCGCAACAAACACAATTGGGTGGAGACGGTGGAATCTTTAATTACGATGTTAATACGGTTCGAGATCGAATGGCGAAGTTCGTGATTCAAGAAGCTTTGCCTTTTAGTCACTTCGACAATCCTTGGTTGACCAACTTAATTCGAGAGACGCTTCAACCTCGTTACACTCACGTAAGTCGTACTACACTTAGACGTTATTGTTTAAAATTATGGAAACAAGCAAAAAATGATTTAATTGTATTATTTGAAAATTTAAATACCGGTGTAAAATTAACTAGTGACGTTTGGTCGGCTCCACACGGTTACCCGAATCGTACCTTTGCGTCACCGCTCATTGGGTGGATCCCAATTCATGGCAATTGATGAAACGTACGATTGCATTTGATCTTTTTTCACATCCACACACCGGAGAATTTTTTTTTTTTTTTTTAGATAATGTAATAAGTACTTTTAAATTAGAAAATAAACTTTTTTCAATGCATTTGATAACGCCTCTAACAACACAACCGCGGTTGAAAAATTAAAATTAAAATATCTTCCGATTGCAAACGGTGATTTTTTCCATACTCGTTGTGTTGCACATATTATTATTTAGTAGTGCAAGACGGACTATCCGGGCAATATGTTAATAACTTATTACTCTTTTCGATTTATGTTACATGACGTTTTTAAAAAAAGTAGAAGAAGATATCAAGATTATAACAACTTTGTAAGGATACGCACTCTAGATTTTTAGGTCCTAATTGGGATGTACCTACTCGGTGGAATTCGACTTGTCACATGTTGAATGTGCTTTAAAACAAAAGGGCACTTTGAAAGCTTTCATAATAGTCTTTCGGATAATGGTGAAGCCGACCCATTTCCGGATGCGGGTTGGGAGAATCTTCAACGTCTATCCGAGTTTCTTGAGGTTTTTAAAAACTCAACAACAAAATTATCGGGAGTTTATTATTCCACTAGTTATTCGGTGCTTCAAGAACTATATTTATGTCTTTGAATTTTAAAAATTTTCAAAATAAAAATAATATGTTTAATCAAATGATAGAACCAATGAAAGAAAAATTAAAAAAATTTTAAGGACTTACCACCCGTTTTTACGTGTGCCGCCGCTTTAAATCCGTTTCTAAATGTTGCGGGGGTTGAATGTTTGATAGATGAGATAAATGACAATTTGGATATGCATGACGAAAACCCTGATTTTTCAAACGAGGCAAAAGAAAATTTTAATCATAGTTTGAAAACAATTTATAATTTTTATTTAAATAGATATGGGCCTAACGTAAACATAACCATGCCAAGCGGATCAACCTCAAGTGCTAGTACCTCGTTTAAAGACCCTGTTTTGACTATGTTGAATGTTGTTCGGGATGTGACGGCTAAACGTCAAAGAGGTAACACCCAACAAGTGAGCTCGGTAGATATAGTGGAACGGATTTTATTTCCACTATGACTACCGAAGATTATCGTGCATTCGATATTTTGGCTTGGTGGAAAGGAAAAGAATCTCAATTTCCGATTCTTTCGCTGCTATGGCCCGTGATTTACTAAGCGTCCAAGCTTCTACGGTAGCTTCGGAATCTGCTTTTTTCTCTTAGTGGCAGGGTAATATCATTACGAAGAACAAGACTAACTCCGGAAGCAGTGGAGATGTGCATTTGTTTAAAGGATCACTTAGACGCAACGGATCGTATACAAGACCAAACAAGCCTCGAAGACGAGATTACACTCGAAGCTAAAGTACATGATGAAGAGGTAGAAGACGGAGTATCTTCTGGCATATCGATGAAGAATTAGCATTTGATCAAGCATCTCGTGGTAGATAAAATTAGACGATATTGTTATTTTTAAGTTGTTTTAATATTATATGTCTTTCATGTTCTTTTTAAATTTCTTTGTCATTCAAATGTTTTATATAAAAAGTATTTAATATTTGTATATTATAAGTGTAACATTTTCTGCTCTCAAGATTTGTATATATTATATATTAAGTTGTTTAAATTTTTGTCATTCAAGTGAACCGGTTAGAAAAGAAAAATAAAAAAAAAGGAAAGAAAATATAAGAAAAAAAAAACATACGACCCGGTGTTCGACACAACACACAAGAAAAGAAAAAAAGAAAAAAAAAAAAAAAAAAGCAAAAACCCGGTTGAACCCGGGTTTCATACCCGAACCGAACCCGACCCCCCTACCCGGATACGGGTAGGGTTTGTATCTCGCTGAACCCGACCCGGTTCGTACCCGGGTTCACCAATACCGGGTACAAAAAACCCGTTTGGGCCCAAACCCTGTTTTGTACCCGGGCCCGGTCCGGCCCAAACCCGTTTTGTGCAACTCTAATATGATATGGTTT